>VXAB01012541.1:749118-768423 GCA_013399175.1 Odontophorus gujanensis
GGGGGATGGCGGAGTCTAACAGCCAGAAGCACACTCCAGAAAAAAAAAAAGTTGCAGGGGAGGAGAAAGCAAGGAGTGCAGTGTAATTGTGGCTTTGGCTCCACAAACATTGGAAATGTGGGACCACCGGGCTATTGCCAGACAGGCCCCTGATTAGGAAGTGCTTACAACCTTCACACACACACACACACACACACTTGTTCGGTCTCACCCTCACAAAAGAGGGAGCTGAGAAATAGGATGGTGGTGTTGGTCTGGGTTGAACAGGGATGTGCTCGTGCATTGCAAAGTCACAGGCACCTGCTGTAAAAAAGTGCTTGCTAACAATTATAATTGATTGTCAGCATCCCTGCAGGCCCCAGTCTCCAGCAAGTGTTAGCTGCAATGAGAGCTAGCATCCCCTCCATGACTCTGCAGGTTTTGTGGGCTCAATGTGTGCTCTGTTGGTGCACACTCAGCCCTATCAGCACCAAGTTCCCCTGACTGCTGTGACTGTTTCAGCAAGATGAGAGTGCCCTGAGCTAGGGGAACATCCTCAGTGGGTGCACAGAGGGTGGAGTGCCGAACAGATTGAATCAGTGATGATGACACAGAAAAGACTCATGGAAGCCAGTCTCTGGGATTGCAGATGACTTTGTTTTTGGTCTGACTTTCTGGCAGCATGTACTAGTACCCCAAAAAATTCAGTCTTGTTTTCACTGCCATTTTTCCCTGAGCAATTTGAACACCTCAGCCTTAGACTTTTGCAGTCCATTCCCAAACTTTTCTTAAGTGTAGCTCCTGGATTTATCCTTTGCTTCATGAACAATTCCCTGAAGTTTAAATCTGAACTTAAGTTCAACTTCAATTCAATACCAACCTGCTTGAACGCTTAGGTGGTTGTGTCTAGGATTTTGGTCCAGTTCTCTCTCCAAGGCAAATATTGCAATTGCTCTACCATGCTAATGAGTACAGACATTTTTTCAGACTATGTAATCTTGCAGATTGAGGGGACTGAGCGGCTGAAGGAAGGATCTCTCACATCTGGAAGTTGCTTTTTTTTCCTAAGGATCATGAGCACGAGGAGTTCAGGCATTTTTGTACAGCTCCCCACTGACCCTCAAGTTCATGTCATCAGAACCAATCTTGTTGTGTTGGCAAGAACTCACACAAATAAGAACGTACAACAATGGGGTCTTTCTTCTAGCAGCTTTCCTCTCCCTCTCCCCTTGTCCCTTGATGCTTCTCTCTCCTACACTGGAGATACAACATTTGGAGACAACAAGGATGAGGTCATTGCCTTGCAAGGAGTGACAAGAAAACTGGCTGCACTGCGCAGGGCTCTGTGGAGCCTTTTCCCAGGGAGGAGATCTGATGTTATTTCCCTATCCACAGAAGCACGGAGACATCAGCACTTGGGAGATGGTGCTTGCCAGCTGCTCTGGTAGGAGAGCAGATAAGGCACAGAGACGAGGAGCCATCAAATCACAAATGTCTAGCCCAGACTTAGCATTCCTGGCTGTGCTGTATTTACTTACTTCAGTCACATGAGCTAACTGTCATTAGCAAGGCGTGGAGTCCTGACCCATCTTGGAGATGGGAGCAGACTGCTCTGTGAGTCCATGTTGTCCTTCACTTCAGGTGTGAATATAGATATATGAATTTATAAACAGTTTATAGATTTATACTATGCATTGGAAATAAATGAAACTAATTTATTCCATGAAGAGCGGAATTGAGGACACCAGATTTCATATGGATTTCTGTGTGAAAACTGCCTCAAAGCTGCAACTACAGGTCATTCCCCACACATGTTTGGTAGAGTTCTCCCCTTCCCAGCACCATGCTGCTGCATTCACTTGAGCTGGAAGGTAAAAGCCTGTGTCCTAGCCCTCACCCCAGCTGGTAGCACGGACCCAAACTGGCCAAGGGTCTCTTGGGTTTGTGTGGCAACCTGTCCTTCAGCAGAGACATTGAATATGTTCCCACTCCCCTCGCCAGTCCCAGTTTCCACCAGAATTGTAGGAATTTCTAGCACTGACCATCTGGACTAGTGTGTTTTTTCAAGTGTGTGCTCTCTGTTTTCTCTGAAGTGGAATAAAAACAAACCTGCAGAAGGAAATACATTGCATTTGATAGACCCAGACATTTTTATTTTTTTAAAGAAAGACTACTGTTGAAAAGCTCAAATGGAGATATTCCTTACCATCCTACTCCCATTGAAAGTTCAGATTTAGATCACATAGGACTCAACTCTGCATGGTTCCTTTCACTTTATTACATTCAGCAGCAAGAAGTCTGACTGGGATTCTCTCAAGCATCCTGACAACAGTTAACCACTTCTTCACAGTTTACTTACCGGTACTGTGCTTTTTTGTGACTGTTTATAAGGCCTGGAAGACCTGGAGACTCACACTTTTTTTCCAGTGTGAGCACTTGACTGCTGCTCTCTAGCTGAGGATTCAGTGTACCACTGCTAAAACCCAAGGAGTTGCCTTGCTAAGGGATGCTATGACACACAAATATCTGTTGGAGTGCCAATGCCTTCTGTGCAACCATCCCAGCAAAACGTGGGCTGCCGCATGTTCTAAAGTCTCTCTATCATCCAGGAAACTGCCATTCTTCTTCCTGTAGAACCTTGCACTTTGTTGTACTTCTGTAACGAAGAGTTATACATCAAGTGACAAATCATTGCAACTGCTCAGGCTGACGGTAAGCAGCAAGTTCCAAGCACAGCTCCTTCGTTTGGCAGACAGCACAACTCTTGATAGAAACCATAGTAAATTACCACATTATTTGACAATTACTTACAGTGCATTCCCTGATCATTTGGTGCCTTGGGATATTGTGCATTCTGCCTAATTGCAGTTTAAACAAAAATGTATTTCAGTCATTATACCATTATGTGTGTGGAGTATAAGGAGTAGAATAGTGCAAATCAGATAAAGCTGGGTGAGACTTAACTGTCTGCATGGGAATGTTGGGAACTGGGTCTCTCACCCTTGCAGGCCACAAAGATAATTTCTCAAATACTAAGCAGTAGCTGGTTTAAAAAGAATCTGTTAACTTCTCTGCACACCAGGGAAGTGTCTATCAGTGAAACTGATTAAAGATAAGGGTAAGCAGATGTCAAAACAGAAGACCACCAAAGAACTTCTGTTCTGAAGTGAGTGGGGAGAGATGCAGCAGGTAGTAAAAGTGGGGTAAATTGTTACGGCCTGATCTGGTGCTAGTCCTGCTCTCCTTTCAGCTCCAGGGAGGATTTTGGTAGAGAAAAGATGATAAGATGATCTCATATAGGTGAAAAGAAGTCCTCCTTCCTCAGTTATTTTTCTGAGTGATTTGTGTGTGCATGCGTGCATTGCTTTGCTTCACACGCTCTTTCTTTAATCTAAACAATTGAATGGAAATTAAAGTGAGAACGAAGAACCCTGTGAGAATGTACCACAGAATTTCTTCCTTTCACAGTTGCAGAGGAGCTGAATGCAAACAATCTCCTTCTGTATAAAGAAGTTCTCTGTAGGACTCTGTTTCATCATGGGCTTCAGCTGAACCAGGTCACTGCTATATGGAGTGGCATAAGGTTTGGAAAAGGAAAGGACGCTCTGATTAAAATTCCACTGCAGGAGCTGATCCCTGCATTTCAATATGTTGGAAGAATATGTAGGCTGTATCAATATTTTATAGAGGAAGTCACAAGGAGAAAATGTTTTATTTTGCAAAATGATTCCTATTGGGCTGGAATGAAGTTTTTCACCCACTCATCCTTATATTCATATCTAAAGATGTTAAAACCTAGGTTTCATGCTCGCCCCATTCGCTTGCCCTCCTCTGCCAGCCACAGCCAGCCAGTGAGGTGTACTGGCACTGTTTCCAGGGATCAGCCCACATGCCATGGAAAGATGCTGCAGGCACCCCTCCCATCTCTCTGAACTGCTCTTTTGGCACTGCCAGGGAAGGCTTGTGTGAGAGGTATTCACTCACTTCCTTCTGCATTTTTTCCACTTGGCTTTGCTCTTTGCCCATGGAGATGGGAGCTGGTGGCCTAGAGGTTCAGGATGCACATCCCCAACCCTCCCTGGCAGCCTGTGATCATGCCAGAGCATGAGGCAGCTCTCAGCCCAGCCTCTCCCTGGCTTTTTGTCCAGCTGAATCCTGGGGCTCTCACGTGAGTATGCAAGGGGGAGCTTTTCCAAGTGCAAAGTGCTTTTGGCACTGGTTCTGCCTAAACAAACCGCATGCTGCCAGTGAAGCTCTGAGCCCACAGCCCATCACTCCTGAGGAGCACTGAAATGTGGAACCAGAAAATCTGGCCACACACAGCTGGCAGGTGATCTCCTGCTAGAGACGGTAACTGAATCCGTGTGCACCCTTCCATTCAGCCTCTGCATGAAAGAAGCTGGAAAGGCCAGACAAATCCCCAGCAGATGCTCTGTGAGTTCTGACAGCAGCTTCCAGCCTCCAACAGGAAAATCTACCTTGTTTTGCTGAAAGCAAGGCTAGATCAAAACTGCAGATTTTTAAGTTCTAAGATGTTTACAGCACTGCACCAAAATGGGACAAGGTGGACTACAGTGACACCTCCTCTTGGCTTAGCTTCTACCTACATTTTGCAGCAGTTGTGCCTTGCATCTGCTTGAAGCTGAATGGTCACGCAGGAGCCGTGTCTGCATTTCGGTGTGCCCATAGCAGCCAGACTCCTCCAGCTCTCCCACCTCAGAGCTTCTAGGCAGACACACAACCACCAGAGAAGATTCACCTGGTCTTCACAAACCCTTGGAGAAAAATCCTGCTTGGAGCACGGGTGTCAGCACCTCTGTGCATCTCATGCAAAGGTGTGGGGAAGATGTCCTGTGCCCAGGCACAACCTTTCTCCTGGGCCATCACCTTTTGTTTGAAGGAAAAATGAGAATACCAATAAGGACAACGAGAAAAAAAAAATGTGCAAACTACTATTTTGAAGTATTCTTTAATGTTTTTCCTTTAAAAAAATGCAGAGCTTCAACCCGACTGCTGCTAGTATGAAGAAGAAAAACTGATGAAAGCCACAGTAGATTTGCTTCATCGGATAACATAATACATCATTCAAAAGGTAAGTTGCAAACAGTGGTCCTAATTTAATAACATTAACCATAACCTCTGCTCCTCCCCCCAAATCCCAGCCACTCTGAAAAAAATCTATCTTCTTGTCCAGTGATAAGTGATTTTTTTATTGATGCGATATATCCAATAGTGAAATGGATTTCCCTTTTTACAAGGTATGACACTTTTTGCTCCGGAATATTTCCATTACAAGAGGTTTTGATTGATTCAAGAAGAGTCCTAGATAATAGCAGGCTGATCAAGAATAAATCAGCCTGAATGTTGATGTAGAGTACTGTTTCTAAGTGGGTTAATACCATTCTTACTAAGAATGTGTAATGTTTGGAAAGGTTGCTTCTTGTAAAACAACTGCAGCCTTATATCATTTGCTATCCCTTCAGCTTGGCAAATATTCCTATTTTTCACTTTCCCTTCAGGGAGGAATTGTCCCTATGACCTGAAAAACTTTGGTCTTTCTTAATGACTAAAGTTGAAAGCAAACAGTAGTGGCCTATGCCAAATATTGATCTGATCCTGAAAAGGGCTGGCCAGCTGCTAGCTGCCTTAAATGGAAGCTATATGTGGTTCAAGCTGCCTTTTGATCAGGCTGCATCGCTTCCTGTCTTATTTCTGCATCAAAAAAACAGAAATCTGTCTTTTGCAGGGAAAGCTGAACCATTCCTTCCTGCTTCTCTTTCCTCTCAACCTGCAAACTTTCCTTAATTCTTCTTTATTTACCTGCTCCCACACCAGTTGCTAGATAACAAACACATTGCTTACTTTACCTTTTTTTTTTTCTGTTGTTCATGCATTCCTGTAGACAGCTTCTCTGAATAACACCACATAGGATATGTGTCATTGTGCTGAGCTGTGGGGTATCCCTTTTCTTGGTGCAATGCCTGCTCAGTGGAGCACGAACTCAGTGGGAAGAGCTGCCAGAGCAGTCACCACAAAGACTGTCACAAAGATACTTATTAGAAAGTCTAGCTCATTTAGAAATAGCTAATGAATTTATTTTTCTGTCTCATGCTGTTGTTAGAAGGCTATACCTCTCTTTATGAACTTTGTAAATAAGTGTATGAACTCTTCTCTCTGTGTTTTTGCCCAGAATGGGAAGTTATTGTGATGGGGCCATCACAAGTGCAGTTGTAATAATTTTAACTTGCCCAGCTGTAGAGGCAAGTCCCACGCAGACCTGTTACACTTCTTCAAGTCCAGACTAAAACACAGGACGGCAGAGGCACTTCTTTGGGCCTCTCATACCCCTTGAGGAACACTGTTCATTTGCCATTAAACCGAAGGAGACAGACCCACCCTGAGCTGGTAAGAGATCAAGGAACTGTGCTTCCCCATCTGCTTGGGGGCCACAGGAGCCCATCCGCCTCTTGGTGCCACAAGGCATGCTTACCACCTCCTCTGTGTTTTGGGGAACAGCCCTGGGTGCAGGGAACCTATCAGTGACTGAACAGGAATTGGTGTGTGCAGCCCAACGCCAAGCACAGCTCTGCCTATAACCGCACCGCGACCACAGGCTGGGACCAGCACCAGTGCAGAACTTCTTGTCTTAATTACGGCTATTTTAGTGGAAACTACAGCTTCTGTGGGAGTAAATAGTCAGGAGTTGGGAAACGCCAGACACAATCAACAGAAAAAGTGAAAATCTTTACGTTGGGATCCCTAAGCCATGATTTTAATTGTTGAGAAACTATTTCCCTTCACTTACACCCAAGGACAGTCAATACAATAGAAGTACAGCTTTGCTCTGAAACAGTTCTAGATTTGCACAGTACTTTATTACTTTTAGAACAAACTGGCTTACTTCCAAACTCACGTGCCAGAGGCAGAATGAGCTAAATTTAAATACCAGCGTATTTCAAATGGGTATTTTACATTAACAGCAATCTCATTTATTTTAGTTCAGCAATTTCACATAGTCTTTCAAAGTTAAGCTAGGCTCACTGCGTAAGAATGAGTGTTTCATTAATTTTTATAAGAGTTATAAGAAGCATATGTTTTAAAGCTCTAGTTTGTAACATGGCAAAGTATATTTTGGAGATATTTATTTACATAATGGCCACATTAAAAGAAATTTTCATATGGAAGAATGAAGTAATACCAAGCAATGGTTACCACAAAAATATTAATGATATGGAATGAAAAGAAAGAGGAAAAATCTTAAAAATGAAATGAGAGGATGTTATTTTTTTTTCAGAGTGAGCACATTTCCACTCCTATCACAAAGCCAGTGGAAGCAGAGCTTTCTACAGCAAGTTTTCATGAGAAATCGTGAAAAAAAAACCCCTCCTTTGAAGGAACTGAAATTTCTCAGTCGGAAATGAGATCTTCATCTTGAAAATGTGAGAAATGTTGGTTTTGGCAATGCTGTTCTGATCAATTTCAGTTCTGCTTACATTTTATTAAATGTGCTATGCAATATATATATATATATAATGGATGTAAAATAAATATCTTGCTATAATATAGCAGTAACTGAAAAATAAACAAACTTAAATATTTTGACAATATCAACATAACAGTCAACACAATATGACCACACCTGTCCTGATGAGCAATTCTGTGAAATTATGTTTTGACAAAAAAAGCGTTTTTCTATGGAAAAAAAAAACCCACACCAGTCTTTACAGCATTTTATCAGCTCAAAGTTAACACAAGTATCATTGGAAAGTGTTACAGCTAATGAAGGTATTGTATCATCACATTATCTACAATAATTAAATCAACAACTACTGTAACCTCCAGGAAAATGTTGAAGAAGTCATCAAAACAATTTGGCTCTACAGGCTCTCAGAGCTTAAAAATTGTAAGCTTTGCTTTAATAAGAATTTGAATTATTATCTAAAATTATTTATACAGGATGCACTGGAGAGAGCTTTATATATACAGAAGATGCATGGTTTTTGCTCTGCTATAACTGAAGTACTGTTGACTCTATAAGCAGGCATATTAACTTGTTGAGGGTATTTTCATAGCTTGAGATAGTGGCTTTTTGCATAAAGTATGTTTTCTGAGGAAAGCACAAGTGATTCATTTTCTCTTTGAACGCTTTGAGAGCATCACTAAAATCAACTAGAATTCTGCTTTCAAAAAAACTCAAGGCTGGACCTATTATGTCCAAGATCTGGTGAACCTGTTAGAGAGCCTGAACCCATTAGGCCTGAAAACCACTAGGCATGAGCAAAACCCCCCAAAAACTGGAGAGTATGTAGGGAAAACAACAAAACTGTCATTGCTCTGTTATTCCAGGGGTTTATTTCCTCATCAAGTAACAACTCTCTTGACTTGTCCCTGCAGAAAGTTGAATAACATCCTGTTCCATGAAGGCATGCATTCCTGGAGGAGTGGAGGTCCTGAGAATGTCAAAAGCTCTTGAAAACAAGTCCAGCTACCACTTTGCCAGACACCATGGCAAAGACTTCTCTGGGAGCTAATTTTGGATAATGAGCAATCAGCAGGGGCAGAACATCCTGTAAGTATCCACAGCTGAACCCTCTTAAACAAGATTGGGATCACCCAGAGCTTTTCTCATGGGTGTTAATATGGTGATTAAAATTTACAAGAGGCTTGTGGTTTTATTTTTGTCTTGTCACATGCAATAGCAACTAGGCAGGAAAGCTGTCTTAATGCATTGATGTTTGAGGGTCATATGCGCAGAATACAAGATATACCTATGTTGCAATAACTGCTCTACATATTTTGTCGTGGTTATTGTATAAATGGGGTTGTGCAAAGTTGTGGCGGCATCTGAAAAATGTTAGTTGAATATGCCTACTTTCACTGGAAGTAAAATCTGTATGAAAAACAGAAAAGCTTATGGACATTCAGAAACTGTATATGTGTGCTCTGTCACTATGAGATACACCTCTTCAGAGTCGGCAGCGACTGCAGATAGCATTATATACTAGCAGATTCCGTCATCTTCAGTTATGCATGCTTTTCCCCACAAAAGCCAACATGAGAATTTCTACCCATGTTCTTTATGCAATGTTTTTAGGAGGGAACGTGGCAGCAGTTATCGCCAACATTTGGAAGGTTATCTAGTCAATAAAATATGTAGGGTTGTTTCTCCCACCTTCTGTTTCTGTTCTTTCTCACCTTTGTATTTAAAAGACAGTCTTGAACAGATAGGATCCTAAGTGAATCTTATCAGGGTCAGAGTTTGTTCTGGCACAGATTTGAATATGAAACTGTAGATATCTGATTCCCAAACATGTTTGAAAGCCATTTTCACCACTACCAGCTTGCCTGTAATTGTGGTCAAATTTTGACTTCCTTTATTTCATTTCCATTTTTAGAATAGGCATACAATTTAGCTTAATCTAATCAAAAGCTAATTTAATTTATTCAAATCTAAATTTAAAAGAGTTGCATGAACCATTTTTTTGTTTTGTTTCATATTCTGTATTTTTGGCTACTGAACAAGATGCTAAGAATAACTTCTGTTTTTAATGTGATGGATTTAAATATTTTCTTTTTTTTTCTCTCTCTTAAAAGTGCTTGAAAATAAGTTGCTTCTACTTTTTTCAAAAGAACTGAGCTTTTTTTTTCTTATTATTTGTTTGCTTGTGTGATTTCAGTCAGAAGCAAATGAAATCTTTTGGTAGTTTTTATCTCAAGGCCTGATACAATGTTTGCTGTAACCAAAAGGCATTCAGGCACACAGAGCTCCAGTTACAGGGATATAGTACAGATGGGAGAAGTTTTCTCTAGTTCTGCCTCTTGATTATGTTTCATTATTTGTAAGGCACCTACATTTTTCAGGAACTGGCACTCACCTACATGTGGAGTAGTTTAGGAGAGGCATTCATTTGCTTCCCGTCTCATTCACTATATAACTTTCATACAGTGTGGAAAGCAACTGCAGAAACTACTGGAAAATAATCTCTGCCTACATCAACCTATAATTTGTTGATTTGCACTTAAATCAGTCAAATGTTCTCAAGTAACAGGATAGATACTAAAGAGTGCTTTATTGAAAACCACTTGGTGAGCTTACAGCAATAATTTCCTTGCACATGCTGCCTGGCTTTATACAATTGTGAGATGACAAGTTTGATTGAGTTGCTCAGCCGTAGATATCTACACGCTGTTTGACATGTCATGCCTGCGGTGTACCACACCCAAGTTTCAGCTGCTGAGCACTCAGCCTGGGTCTCCCAAATATTTATATTGCATCTACCAGCCTTGAGCTGTTGTCCCAGGTGCCCTGGAGCATGATGGATGGGCTCCTAAGCAAGGGCAGTTGCTTTGACTTACTTCTTCTGTCCACTGAGTCTTGAAAACAACTACATCCAAGTTTGAATGCTGCTGAGCATTAGGGCTTGACTGCCTTGTTCTCCTTCTTACTATGTTTTATCTTCAGTCTAAATTATTTTTACGAATATTTTATGTATGCAGAGTATAAGTAAAGAGATGACACTACATATTTGAGGCAAGAATTCTTTGGATAGAATTGCACATAAAAAGAAAATGATAAACCAGAAGTAATTTGTTATGTGATTTGTCCCCAAAGTAGTTTACAGTTGTAAATATGTAGATTTTATATACTAACTGCTGAAATTCTTTGTGTAAATATAGGATGATGTGAGGGAGGAGAAAAGCAATAAATAGGCTAAGCTTTGTAAACAATTTCAGCAGATGCTCTTGAAGAAATACTGAGGCAGTTCTCATGCTCAAATCTGTGCTGGATCAGTGGGATGTCATCATGCTCACCTGAGTGTTTTGAACATGCTATGAAGATCAGAAAGAAGAGAAAGTAAGGGAAGAGAAGGTTGTTTATCACAGAAAGGAAAGCAAACACTTATGAGATGCCAGCTCAAACACTCTATTTTTGTCTGCCTTGATTTGCTGATAGAGCTTCAGGACAAAGTCTTTCCTACTTTGTGCCTGCAGTGCCAGTCGTTATCTAAATCTGCAGGTCACCCCAGCTGTTAAGGTTGTGTTAACTTTTACAGGTTTGTATTGTGCAAGCTTTCAAATACTTGAATCTCTGCAAACTGATGAATGTAATTGCAGGATGCTACTGGTAACAATTAGTATTTGTTGAAGTGGTAGTCCTGTACAGGGATAACTATCAGTAGCTATCTAGGCACACAAGGAAATACCTTCAGGTGGATGCACACCACTCTGCTACCACTTCTTTTGTCTGAGCTTTTTGACCCAAAAGGGGCATACACACTCTGTCTAAAAGATGCTTTCAGTGCTGTTCAGCAGCCCCTTTCACATCATCTCATTTGCTTTTGTCCTTTCACTGCTCTGTGTCAAAGACCAATCAATCATGGAAGGAAGAGTGTGGTCCATTTCCAGGATGGATTTGCTTCTGATTAACTTCTGCTGTAAATGAGCAGGATCTTGCATGCTATGTTCTGTGTGGCAAGGTGACCCCTGTATCTAATGCTTCTCATCATTATTCTCAGCACTGCATTGTACTCAATGAAGCAAGCTGCTACCATGCCTCCTGCCACATAAGAAGTGGCATCCTCCTTCTGATCTAATCCATCTATAATTGAGAAAGCTTATGTCCCTGTATGTCTGGGGGCCAACTGGCTGGAAAGTGGCTCTAACTCTGCAGAGAAGGATCACGAGGAAGACAACAAGCTGATGATGAACCAGCAAGGCATCTTCATGGCCAACAGCATCTAGGGCTCCATTAGAGTGTGTGGCCAACAGGTCAAGAGAGGTGATCCTTCCCCTGAATTCCATACTGATGAGGCTGCATCTGGATGTCTGGGTCCAGTTCTAGGTTCCCAAGTACAAGAGAATCATGAACTCAATACTGGAAAGAATTCAGCAAAGGGCCACAAAAATGATGAAGGAACTGGGGCATCTCTCCTGTAAGTAAGGGCAAGGAACTGGGACTGTTCAGCCTGGGAAGGGAAAGCTCAAGCGGATCTCATCAGTGTCTCCAAATTTCTCACAGGATGGAATGAAGAAGACAGAGCCAGGCTCTTTTCAGTGTTACCCAGTGTCAGGACAGGAAGTGACATACACAGATTGAAACAACAGAATTACAACTGAGTAGCAGGAAACACCTGGCACAGGTTACCTGGTGAGGTTGTAGATTCTCTGTCTTTGGAGATCTTCAAAATCCAAGTGAATACAGTCTTTGGCAACCTGCTTTATGTGACCCTGCTTGAGCTGCAGGGGCAGATTAGGTGATGTCAAGAGGTTCCTGTCAATCATAGTGTTTCTGTGATTCTGTGATAAGGTCATGCTTTGCACTCTGTAGCTCTAAAGTGGAATACTTGTTTAGGATTACCCTGATAAATTAAAAATCAAAAAAATGTATTGCTTTATTCTATAGGAATATATTTGTTGCTTTAAAAATATTGCTGATATTATTTGCTATAAACTTGATATCGAAGTGAATGAGTTCTCAAGTATAAACAGTGGGCAGTATTATGCCTTGCTATGAAAGTCCTGCTCTTCTGGACAGGATAATATTTCAACATCATCACTTATGATCTCTGAATTCTTCCCTGTCCACCTTATTTAACCACACAAACTTCTTTGCATGTGCTGAAGAGAGAGATGTCGCTGGTGGCTGTTGCTTCACCCTCAGCATGGTTGTTCATGCCTCATTGAGTGGAGAGCAAATCTTCTCACAAGGGTCCATTGGATCCCACGAGGTTAATCCCAGGGCTTAAACACCAACGTGACTATTAGGATCTGAAAGGAGTTGATTACAACAGGTTCTGGGTGTATCTGTCTCATACTAAACATTTAGAAACATGCAGAAGTCTCCAAAAGTTCTTGAAAAAAAAAAAAAGTCTAGTGGGTCTTCTAACTCTGGGAGTGTTTTTATAATATATAACCTTTGCTGTGAAACCCCTGTTTTGTCTTCTCCTGTGAGCACATTTCTGAACTGCAATTCTTAACCATGAAGAATGTTCATATGTTTTTAAGTCCTTATATGAGAACCACAAGTACCAAAAGTTACTAATGAAATGGCATTTAGTAAAAGCATGAAAAGTAAACCCAGAAGGTTCACAACCATTAACTGCAGAAGCAGAAAAGCTTTTGAAGTTGGAAATTTGCTAGCTATGGAAGCTTCATCAACTACTTTGCATTTACAGTTTGCTCTTTAAATGTGATGCTGGTGAAGGGACGGAACAGCTGGAAAGGTAGTTATTTTCTTGCCATCTCCATAGACTGATTACAAACACATAACTGCATGGCACACTCAAATGACAGGTTAGACCTACAAATAGGCTCTGCTGAAAGTAAAGTACTGCAAAATAAAATGTATGATGCAAAGGGGTTAGTGTCTACTCACATACTAAGTGTATATGCACACAAATACAAAAATATACGTATATACACATGCACACATCTGCATATATGTCTATGGTACTAGTATACGCAGAAGACTATAGCCAAGCTGTCCAGGTTGTGTACTGGACTTGTACCAAACTGTCCTGCCCGTGTGAAATAAATCATAGAATCATAGAATGGCCTGGGTTGAAAAGGATCTCAAAGATCATCTAGTTTCAACCCCCGTGCTGTGGGCAGTCGCCATCCACTAGACCAGGCTGCCCAGAGCCACATCCAGCCTTGCCGTGAGTGCCTCCAGGGATGGGGCATCCACAACCTCTCTGGGCAACCTGTTCCAGTGCGTCACCACCCTCTGAGTGAAAAACTTACTCCTAACATCTAACCTGAGTCTCCCCTGTCTTAGTTTAAAACCATTCCCTTTTGTCCTTCGTATTGACCCATGAAACAATTGTTCTTCATGCTGTTTATATGCTCCTTTCAAGTACTGGAAGGCAACAATAAGGTCTCGCTGATGGAGCCTTCTCTTCTCCAAGCCCAGTTCCCTCAACCTTTCCTCACAGGAGAAGTGCTCCAGCCCTCTGTTGATCAAAGTGGCCCTCTGCTGGACCCACTCCAAGAGCTCTGCATCTTTCTTGTGCTGGGAGCCCGAGGCCTGGGCACAGTACTCCGGATGGGGCCTCACCAGAGCTGAGTAGAGGGGGACAATCACCTCCCTCTACCCGCTGGCCACCCCTTTTTAATGCAGCCTGGGATACAGTTAGTTATCCAGGCTGCAAGCATGCACTGTTTACTCATGTCCAGCTTCTCATCCACTCGTGACTGGCTTCTACCCAGACATAGAACTGTTGCTCACAACTCTTTGGCCGCGATCAGCCAACCAGTTCTTAATCCATCAAAAATCCTTTAGAATATATTAAAGAAATAATGATAAAAAGAAGCTAGTGCATTGAAATCCCAGGAAATGTGGCAAGATTCACACACTTGATTTTTTTGTATATAAAGCTAAAAAACATGTAATTCAGACTGCATTGTTTTCATGTTTACCCTTCAAAAAAACAACAGAATAACAATAAGCAAATAAGCTTGCTGTTTGACACAGTAATAGCTATCGTGTTACTAGTTTGTCTTGCATCAAGGCGCAGCTTGATGTCCAGTACCATGCTGCCCCACAAACAAAACCACACAGACATATGGGGTTACAATGACTGCACTACAACATTTCTGCAACTGACCTGATGAACAAATGGTAAGTATTTTTCATCAGTTTCACGCATCGAGAAGGATAACAGTTATTACAGATCCTCATTCTCCTTTAAGTCTAAACTTCAGAATTTGAAGGCAGAGAAGTTCCTGCCTAATTTTCACTCTGAACCTTGTCTAAATCCAGTCTGGAATCAAATATGCTTTCAGTCATCTCAAAAAATGCAGCTATAGCTAATGAAGATGTATTAATGAATTGGTGTTTAATTCAACAGCAATTTTAGCAACAACACAAAGTCCTTTTTTAGGTACTGATAGTCAAAGAGCAAACAGCGGTAGTGGAGTTGCCTCTTTAGGGCATAAGTACGCATTGAAAAGCTTCTGACAAGCCAATGGGATAGCAAAAAAGCTATCAAGAGTCTCTGGAATCAGATATGGAAGATCGTACTTTCATCTCCTGTTGAGCCTCACTGATTGTCACTGCTCTCCATCTTTCCACCTTTCCTGCACATTCAGCAAGTGCCAGGACAGCATTAGCCAAAGGATTTTTCCACTTATGTTGATTCAAGCTGACAGGGATGACAACAACCCCTTATCTTGGTTGCCACAACCTCTGAGGAGCCTCGGACAAGGATATTGTGACACTTGGGTTGATACGTAATATAGACTCTCTTGGTCTGCTTCAAAGCAACCTCAGCCTAAATACATTCCCCAGATCTCACCTTGCAGACAACTGCAGCTAGCGGATCACCACAGCACTCTCATACTGGACACCCTCTATCAGCATTGGTAGTGTCCTGGGCACTGGGTGCAGTGAGATGCCTGCCCACATGAAAGTTGATGTCTTCCTCCTAAAGCAACACTGGTAATATTGCACCACCATCATTACCTTTAAGGTAGAATTTAAGAGATCTGTTTTTTGCATCAGAGACACCTAAGAATCAAGGTGAAACTGCTTATACCGTTAATTACATACAGCTCAACATATGAGCTCAGGTAATACTAGATGCACATTTACAACGGATTTCTTTATGCATGCGCGTGTTAATATTTCAAGAAAACTAAGCTGCCCATATCCTTATCCTCAGGCTATGGACCCTACCCTTAATTGCTTTTTTTTCTGACTTCTAGTGATACTTTCTGAGTTGTCGTTCTTTACTTTTTGTGTTTTACATTGCCACATCCTTACAAAACATACACAACAGACAAAAGAGCCACCCCTTGGAAGCCATTTATTTTTCTTCCATATGGACATCCCCACACTTACTCACCCATCTATTCAATGTAAATAGAGTAGGTAGGGAGATAGCTGTCAGGGAGAATGTCGTGTTTTAAAATCATCGGAGACAGCAAAGTTATGCTCCCTCTCTTTAATAATAACAAACCAGTGCTTATAACTCTTATCAAGCAGTCTGTGCAGCGTCTGCATCCTTTCACTAATTTCAACAAACCGTCCTCGTGAGTGGGAAGATTAGCTGTGGGGTTGTTTATTCTCAGTGGAATTATGGCTATGTTCTCCTCAAGTGAGAGAGATAGGAAAATAAAATCTTGTTTGTATCTCATCTTTCCTGTGTTCCTGCAGTGGGAGAAAAAAAAAACCACACACACCGAGTGAATTAAAATTCAGGCAGACATGGGGCTCTCCCCTGTTAGAGGGCTATGCAGCCAAGTGGGCACGGAATTTCTTGGAATATTTCTTGGAATAACCCACATTGTATCAACAGCTGAAACATTTCCCTCTTGCTAAAATTTAAAAAAAAAAAAAAAAAGAGATAAATTAGTTTATAAAACATTGTTGCTCACTTGCATATTGCTTACAGCAGCCTGAGCCTGAGCTCACTCCACTCTCACTCTTGTAACATGGCAAGAGAAATGTGGTGGCAATGAAAATGTGTGGTCCTAGGTCCAAAACTGCTTCATTCTTTGCACCCAAAGAAATTTTGTAGGATGAAGGAAGTTACAGTGACTGAACAATCAGTTGATTAAACAGCAGGCAATATTCCATAGTATGTTGGTGGGGCAATTACATGATTGGTATTAACAAAAGACAACCTTGGTTTTTCTTTCTTTTATTTTTTTAAGATTTTTCTTTTGTTTTTGTTTTTGTCTCAAAAGTTAGCTGTTTCCTCAGCTTCATAAATGCAGCTTTAGACTTCAGAGCTTGAATGTTGGTTGTGGGTTACTTCAGCAAGGGAGGAAGTAAAGGATATTGTAAGTATTATGAGTCAGTAGCTGACTTTTTTTTTGGCTTGAGGTCTGAAGTAAGAGGGAAAAATTATTCAGGGTTGGCTCTGACCTAAATAAAAAGGAGATAATTCTCTTTGAGGCTTCTCCCTCACTTTCTCTGTTTCTCTTTTTACATACTTACATGTGTGTGCCTGTACATACATTCGAAGATACGTATCTTCAGGTTTTATTGTATAATTGTTTAGGCAATTCTTTTATAATTTAAAAAATGTGCTGGATTTTGAAGCAAATGGTATTTTGGATGAAACTTCTTTTCAAAATATTTTTGAAAAACGTGTCATATGAAAAAGGTTTCAGATATTGAAACACATTTGTTTTTCTGTCTCGTTCACTAAGTTACACAGGATTTCAGACAGAAATTTGTTCAGCTTACATAACCACATGTTTCAGTAATTACATTAGTGTGAAAACTTTGTCAAGCCCCATTGGGATCTATAGTGATAATAAGGAATTCAGTTATCTTTTTTTCTGATGAATCTAAGGAGTAGGTAGAGAGGGATAATTCAGGGAATTCAGCTTCCACATCAAAGGGGAGGCTACACTTGATACTGTAAACTCTGCATCAAGGGGGACAGTGTTGGGATGCAACAAACCAAAAGGAACCATGAAGAAAGTAAGAACGTGGCTTTGTTGATGCTAAGCTTACTTCCATATGTTTTTCTTTGTGTGCAACCTTGTCCTCCATTTCAGCATTTGGTGCACCACACTGCAAGCACAAGTTTGAAACCTGCAGCCCTGCAAACCAAGTGATGCCAAATCTCTGCCTGCAAAAGCTGTGCTGTTATTTTTCTCCAGCATTGCTGAGGGAGTTTGCCTCGGCCGCATTTATCTGGGGTGGAAGAGGAAGCCTGCAGGCAGCTTGATGCATGGGCAGCAAGGGCCGGCATGATGTCATAGCAAGGGGGAACAGAGCCTGGCTGTGTCGCACACTCTGGGCAGGGAGCGGCCACCTTATCAATTAGGTAATGTCTGGGGAAGATTGGGGGGAATGTAGCTGCAGTGCCCAGGGCTGTGTTGCTGATGGGACTTTGCAGTTTCTCGGCAAGAGCCAAGATCACACCGACATGACCGAGCAGGGGGAAAAGGCAAGGAAACGATAAGAGGGAGAGATGACTTCCTTCCAAAAAAACCTCCATGAGGGCTTTGCAATCTGTGGGCTTCTCACTGAGATGTGTTGGAGGCACTGCTTAGTGCGCTGCTTGATGGGAGTAGAGGGATGAAACATTGTGTTTGCCCAGATACCTCAGGACTGGCAGCAGACCTGCAAAGGGCTGAGTGCTGTTGAGAAGTTGTCCTTGGGAAGCTTGTGGGTGTCCTGTGCAGGGAATTTCCTTCCCTCTTCTTTATAAAAATCAGAAAACAAACAACTGTGAAAACACTAGTGACAACCTCTCCTTTGTAAAGGGAAGGTTACAGCTTTGAAAACAAATTGAACATATCAACACTCTGTTCTCTCTTTTACAAGAGCCTCAAGGCTGCCATAAATTAATGGCCTCTTTCTCCCAGTACCCTGTCAGGAAGGTGTGTGAGCATCATCTGTTTTGGTCTACAAAACAGCATGTGTTTCAGTGCTGCCTCATAATCAGAGAGGATGTCCTGTAGGTGTTTGAAGCCAGGGCTCCTCTGAAATGGTGGCTTCAAAATGGCTGCTGGTTTTGGTAGGGATGCTTTAAAATGGCAGCTGTTTTTTGTGGCCTAACTCCAGTGCATGGGACAGAGGAACTGAGCTCAACCCTGTATTGAGCACTGCCAGGCGTTGTGACTAATCCTCCTTCCCCTAGCTCCCAACAGCACTTATTGAGCCCAGTATCATTCAACGATGCTTTGCAAATGTAGGGAGAAGCTTGCCCCAACATAAGAGGCTAGGAAATAGCGACAGCCACGAGTTTTGCCTCACCAGTGTGAGGAGGCTGCAACCTTCCTCCCCATGAGCTCTGTCCCCATGACTGCAGGGCTCCACAGGGGCTGCTCCCACCAAAACCCAGCATAAATCAGGATTAGTGCACGGCATCTGGGGAGCTGCGCCAGCAGCGCGTCGATGCGAGAGGGAAATCAGGCCTCACTGAGTAGGCTCCCCAAGTGACATGTTTATTCCTGCCAAACTCCCATCCTTTATCCCCAGCACAGAGCAGCCCTGTAAGCCCCTCTAAGTCCTTGGTATGTTAAACTGATAGGGTAGCTCTGCTCTCCCTGTGCTGGGAGGAACGGTGACGGGAAGAAGTCAGTGCTGCTTCCTTCAGCCTCAGTGGCCCAGGCCATCACCTCCTGCCCTGCCATGGGACCGATTGTGGCCAAGGTGCAGCCTGCAACCTGCTTACGGAGTGGGAGGGAGCAACAGGAAAATGCTGAGTGGAACAAAACTGTTCCCCCTTGTCCTTCCTCCTCCCTCCCTTGCCTGGCAGCAATTGATTTGGCTTTTCTTAAGTAAAACATTTCATCACGAAAGAGCTTTTTCCCCAGAGCTGCTGAGAAATTGTCTCCCCCCATGCCTCTTATTTTTGTATA
>VXAB01012541.1:768439-843341 GCA_013399175.1 Odontophorus gujanensis
TTTTTGTATATATATATATATATATATATATATATATGTATATAGGAGCATACAGCTTTTCTGACCTGGGTTGCTGGTACTTGAACTAATGGGTTAATTTTCTCTCCCTGCCTGGAAAACCATAGGTAGCAGTAGGGCTTAAGGTGGCACAAAAAATGACCAAAGCATTGTTGCTGAATGTTTAAAAAATTCTCTTGATGGATTACAAGGGATAATAACCTTGACCTTTCCTCAAAAGGCTAGGAGGAGAGCTTAGGAGATGGCAAGTAGGTTTCCTAATGTGTTTAACATTAGAATTTCAATAAAAATCAAGTAAATCCACAGTCTGGGGGATACTCTTAAAACCCATGGCATTATGGAGATAGGTTTTGGATTGCTTGTGATTCCACTCTTATCTTTCTAGAGTATGGACACAGGATTTAAATGCTATGGTGTGAGACGACTTCTTACGTGCTAACACCTGAGCAAGGTCCTTCTGAAGCACCCAGATGTTCCACCAAGGTACTGGGGACTCTATACCCTCTCCTACTGAGTGCTTTGCAGGCTGACAGCTTCAATCCCCTGTGTTCCACTATGATATTTAAAAGATACGTTAAAAAAATCCTTTAGAAAAAAAACATGAATTCCATTTGTTTAGAACACATCATACCTATAAGTGTATCCAAGTTTGCAAAATGTGAAAATGTCTGAACTTTCTTCAGTGATTACGGAAGTCTTGTCACAGATAGAAAACTAGCTTCCAGGACATTAGTGGAGGCACTCGGTTTTTAAAATCATAATGACACATGACTGGGACCCCACCCTGGACTAGACCCAGTAGAACTTACTGGAAAAACAGGAATTTTCATTAGGAAAATTTCCCAGGTAGAATGTTTGAAAAATGAACATTTTTCTCTTCTCCCTTACAGGAAAATTAAGACAATTTAGATGGTAGAAAATTCTGCTTTTTCTTACCTTCTGTTCTCCAACACTTGTCTATCAGACACGAACAAAGACACACAAAAAATATTTTCCCCTATTTCTTACTTCAGCTGATCAAAGAAGCTGTTTAAACCAGAGATGTTAGTCTCTTTCTTAAAAATTAAGATTAGTGGTACATACAATTACCTGCTTTTCTAGATTAAAAAAAAAAAAAAAAGAAAGAAAAAAAGCAGAGCAAAAACCTAAAGAGTGAGTTAACATAAATGTTGTGAAATGAATATCTTCCAAAAGACCAAGTAATTTCTGAACTTTTAGAAAAGGAACTGTTTAGCTGAATGAAGAGCTTTTCCTCAATTCATTGTCATGTAAGCCAGACTTGCAGTGAAAGCATGCCATTAAAATTTGCTTACCTCCAAGGTCTGCGCACAGAATGCAGAAATAATATGCACCACTTTTAAAGTAATTCTAGTTTAAGACCATATAACAGCACCTAATTCATTCAAATTATTCTGCCTTTGCAGAGAGTTTTAAGGAAGATGGGATTGAAATTAATAGGTAACATATAGAGATAACATCCAACCAGCAGCTGTACCTGGGAATGAACTATTAATAGCTATTTCCAGACTTAGGTATTGCTTGATGCCAGAAGGGTATCTGGGCCTGAAATGGAGCATCCTTGAATAATGAGCGGAGATTTTCTGGGGCTCAGAGCTCTCCTTTGACACCATGAAAAAATTGCAGCAAATAGTGCCGAGCCTGCAGCCATCTCCCTACGTAACTGTTTGTTGGGGTGAACGTGTGCAAGATTTGAATGCACTTAGTAACTACCTTGTGAGTATTTAAACCAGCTGCTTTTATAAACTTTCCTGGCAGTAAATTCATTATTTTAACTAATTGAGGAGATCAAACATAAAAGGACTCTGATGCAGCAATTCACTAATGGAAACTCCTAGGTGAAGTATCAATTCTGCAGGATATCAGCTCATATCAAACAAACCAAGAGGGACTGCACTGAAGCTCACATAGCCAGATGGTGACTGAGACACTGGAGGCCAGCAGTACCACAAACAGGAATGGTAGAGGGCAGAGACAATATTTGGGAATGGCAGTTCATAAAGTATCTCAGGAGTCATGGATGATGACCTGAGAGACTGCCTAAAAAACATCCAGGAGTGGAAATATATGACAGTAAACTAGAATCAGTAAGATTTCCCTTTTGTTTGCCCTCCTGGAGCCTGGGTTTCCTAATGAGTGTGTTACACTTCCAAGGTTAAAAGTTGCAAACTCTCACTGCAAACTCTCATAACTCTTCTTGCTTTCCTCAAAGACCACAGGAGCTGCATCTACTTCAGGAGCACTGCTCACTTTATAGCTGAGCCACAGAAGAGTTTCCAGAATCTGGATAACTATTCACTGTGCTCTTAGTTTAAGAGCAGATAATATAGACATCTCAGAATAAATATTCTTATTGCAGAATATTCAATCTGTAAACAGCTTGCACACATAAAGTAAGAGATACAGAAGCAGCTGATAACAATTCCTTCCTGCTCATAGTGAGAGAAGAGTTTGCATGAGCTCAAAGAGCTTCCCAGCACTGCTTTCTTGATGTGATTGCTCATTAGGAGGCAGCCTGAAATTTGCCTCTGACTGGGAACACAAACTGTGAGCCAGAAGATATTGAAACACAACATCAAATCCCTGTACCACCTGAGGCAGGAGAAAGAGCTTCTGCTCCTGATGTCTGGTTGCACCATTGCATATCACCTGTGAAAAAAATACCGACCCAAAGAGGAAGGGAGGGGATAGTCTTCCTCAGATCTGGTGAGGAATGAAGCAAGGCTGTAAGAAATATGTGGTAAGCATCATTCATTGTGGCATCTGCTCAGGAAGGCTTTCAGGAGATACACACTGAGGTGAGAGGTATTACCTACTGTGTACAGGTTGTCGGTGTGGTGGGGTCACTTGCCACTTTCAAGTGTTAGTGTAATGAGGGTCAGCAAGGTGTTGAGACTCTTTCTTGTGTAGGATGCTTATGGCATGTGGCGTGAGTGACTGGTGTATATCTTTCTATGGTGGTGTTACTATAGGTGAGCACCACTGGCAGTAGCAATGTATGATCTCCCTTGGTCCTGAATTCAGTGCAGGTTCCATGCCTAAGAAGCAGATAAATGATGACTGAACCATGAAACACTACTTGCTGGTTACTTTAGTGGATGGGGAGATCTCATGTTTCTGTTTAAGCAATGTACTCTTGAGTACCTGGGATTTGCTGGTCCTTCCCTCAGTCAGGAATAAGTTTTCTTCATTTAAATTACATTTTAGGCAATGTGGCCCTGCAGCTGTGTCTGGCCACTTGTAATTTGTGTGCAGTTCAATGATTTAAGTGGAATAACTATTCATTTTCCACGGTTTTTTATTTTTTTTACTTTTTTTTTAACCTTTAGAAAGCTAAATTTAAGGGGAAAAAAATGTCTCCTTTATTTTCCTCCTCTTTCTGAAATTTCCAGAAGTCCTTTGCCTTCCTGGCCCTATCTGTCTTGAAATGCTTTTGCCTGTTGGTTTGTGTGTGTGCGTGCACACATGCCTGCTGCAAATTTTTGTGTGTGCATATTTATATCTTGGTGGTTGTGTTGCCAAGGAGCTCTGAAAGAAAGCAGAGCTGAGATAACTTCTAATCCACCTTTCTGTGATAATGTGGCGCAAGTGAAAAAAGCCAGGGGTCTCTCTTCACTCTAGCTATGCTCTCGGCTTGGTTGACTGGGGCCTTTAACAGGCACTTGGGACTTTGCTCCCTCTCTGACTCAGGCTGGTGCACGGCAGAAAACAAATACCAGGATGATTAGAAACTATAGGTCTTTGCTTGAGGAAGACTCAGAAATTGGTTGGATGTCTTTGGTTGGGTACAGGCAGACTGGAGCACCTCTCCTGTCAAGACAAGTTGAGGGAGTTGGGCTTGTTTAACTAGGAGAAGTTCCTGGGGAGACATCTTTGCAACCTTTCAGTACTTGAAAGGAGCTTACAAGTAGGAGGGGGACCGAGTATTTTCAGTCTGATAGTGAGAGGACAAGGAGGAATGGCTTTAAACTAAAAGAGGGAAGATTTAGGTTAGATGTTAGGCAGAAATTTTTTACTCAGAGGGTGGTATGAGGCACTGGAACAGGCTGCCCAGAGTAGCTAAAGATGCCCCATCTCTGGAGACATTTAAGGCCAGGCTGTATGGAATCCTGGGCATCCTGATACTGTGGTTGACAAGACTACCCCTGGCAAAGGGATTTTAACTAGGTAATCTTTAAGGTCCTCATCAACCTAAAGCATTCTATGATTCTATGGTGACCCTTTCTGCCTCTCAGAAACTTTCCTCTTACATCAAAATCAGGCACACTGTTTAAGCATGGCTACTTTTACCATACTCTCCCAGAATAATTTTGGTTTTGGAATAGGCATTTTCCAACATGTTCTTCATCATGTAGTTCCTGTCTTGGCTCCTTCTGCATTCTTTACATGTACATAATATATTTGCTGGTACTGGGGATTTGCAGAGCTATTTGCTGATGTTGCCCCTGTCTAGCAAATAGAAAGAGACAGTTTGACAGAGAATCTTTGGAGGATAATTAATTTTTCAGTTTGACAAGGATTCCAATTAAGAGTGTTACTCTTCTTCTGGGTATTAAGAATAATGTTGCCATGGTGTAACTGCATTAATGATTTCAATCAAGATGGAAACATATGCAATATCTTTTGAAGTTTTGTCATATGTAGACTTTCCAGGATGTTCAGTGCTTTTTCTTCATCTGCATTCCTTATCCAATGGAGTTGGCTTGGCTTTTTAGTATTATGGATGCCTTAAATTTCAAAGGTTGACTCTATCCATCTGCAGCACTTGGCATCTAACTAGTGGCATTACTGGCGGGCTGATACTATTCTGTAATTTGACTTCTTGGAATGTTTTTGAATGGATGGGTGCCAATACAAAGGCAAAGCATCTATTACTGGTCACTTTGTTGGAAAAAAACCCCAAAAACTAATAAACAAACACAGGTGATAGTTTTATTGCAAGAGCTGCTGAGAGGCTTAGACCAAAAGATCTCACCAAGCCATGACAGATTCCCTATTTTGCTATTGTATAATATTATGCTATACGAAACAAAGGATATTCCTTTATTTGAAAATATGACTGTTTCAGATTGAGAAAGCATGAGTTATTTGTTGTAAGTATGGGCGCCTTTAATTTTACCCCTTTTTAACATTTTTCTAACATTAGAACTTGGCTTTGCAGCCTTTTCTTTCTACCAATGTCATATGAGTTGTAATTTCCTTCCAGTATAGCTTTTAAAGCATGTTGAGAATGGTGAAATGTGGTTGTTTACAATTGTACTGATTTCCCCACCTGTTCCTGACGGCAGCAGTGGGATCCATGAGCTGGTGCACACTGTGGCAGAGGAGGAAACAGTGTTTTGGGGTGCTGACTCTAGGCTCTATCAGGCCAGGATGGTCTCTCTTTATCCCTCCTGCTCAGTATCATTCCTCTTAGCTGCTGCCCTTACTGTTCCTAAGTCCACATCTGCTCCTGTCTTCCTTGTATCTCCTTTTCTGTGTACTTTCCTCACTCATCTGAGCTTCATCTTTCCTTCTCCTTCTTCCCCTCTGCTTATTCACCCCTCTGCACCTTTGTCAGGCTGCTCTCATTCTTCTCTGCCAGAACATTAACAAGGAAAGTGGAGAGTGCAGCAAAGGCAGCTTCCCTGCTGTCAGCTCTGCTGTCTGGCTCCACAGAGGCCCCAGATAGGAGAAAAGACTACAGGAAGAATAATTGCAAAAAACATTTTGCTTGGCCCTTTAGCCCTGGCATGTTCTGTGGAGACAGCGTAATCCAGTTGAATGCAAGAGCTGAGAGAGGTTAGAGCAAGGGACCATCAGGGATCTTTGCAGACAAACTAATAAGTTCCAGCTGAGCATTTGTGAACACTAATTTATTTTTGCTTCAAATCTGAGCCTTCTAACTAGACCTGAAGCAGAAAGCACATCAAGGATGACGAGCTACTTCCTAAATGCTAAGCTCTGTTCCCAAGCACAGTAGATCCTGGAACTCTACACACAGCTTCTCTGTCAATGAAATTACTAAGTTTAGGGAAACCTTGCCTGAGTTGTGTGCTCAGAAATGCCTGAGGGTGGCAAAAGTAGTCAAAAATGCCAGCAAAATGAGCCTCCCACTAGTCAGGTACTTTGTGCACACCTTATGCTATTGCCTGTGGAAAAAATGATATTAACTGTCTATGTGGTTTTAGCAACAGTCCTTTCTCCATCATACACATTTCTCATGCTTTCTGATTGTTTGTTTTTGCAGCATGTTTGTAAGTCACCCTAATGAAGTCTCTCATTTTCAAGCCTGCAGACAGAAAGTCAATATTACAACCGCTTCCCTGCTCCTTGACAAGACTTCAGTACTGCTCACTTGCAGGACTTTGGGCTCCCTTTATCCTGTGGCTGGCATGTAGCTCTTAGTATATGACTAGCTCCTGGCTGGATGTTTTGGAGCCTGTGCTCTTCCATGCTCTCAGGTGAAATGGCTCTGCCAGTAGTGTCTTGAGTCGTATCCCTATGCTCTTCTAAGCTGTGGTCAAATCTGGTACCCAAAGTTTCTTGCTCATACTGCTTATTGTCCTGCCAACTTGATCTGTCATATGAACTGGGTCTTTTGATAACCATGACCTTCTGAGGTGCCAGCAGACTTACCTTTCTGGATGAGAGGTTTGGAATTTCGTTCCTTAAAAAGTGGCCTTCTCAGGGGTTTCCACGAATAGCTAAAGTCATCATGGTCTTTCTCAGGCTGTGTATCGCATGAATATCACAAAAATACCCAAGTAGATGAAGATGCTACACTGCAGGGTTAGATCTGGAGCCACAGTTTTCACACAGTATCTTTCTTCAAATCTACTCATTTTGCTCATAGTTTATGGGACTTTAGTCCATTAATTTCTGAATGGAAATTCAAAACATGTGGCTGATTATTTTGCTTTGTTATGAAGCCTTTTGTACTGGATTTGTGTCTATGCCTGCTCTGAACAGGTTGGGGTGGATGGGGAGTTCATCAAGAACTTAAATAGTTGTCTTGAAACTCTGTCTTAAGCAAGTTAAAGTAAACACATATCCACACCGAATGTGACATGCTGGATTTACAAGAAGAGCAAAATCTCCAGAATGCCTTAGCTCAGCCATCTTCCTTCAGGCTCATGTTTTGGTGATACAAAAATTTAAGTAAAGAATAACTGAGTGAGCAATGATGGGAGGTGAATTGTTCAAAGATTAAAAAAGCAGTAATGGGTTATTAGACTTTATCATAGCTGTACTGTGAAGCAAAGCAGGTAAAATGTTTTCCTCAGATACACAAGCTTTAATGTGATGCTCAAGTTCACTGGTGAGGCCAAAATCTCAGACATTTGGGAATAAAAAATTAGTGTGTGTCTATATAATAAGCTTTTGCTATAGCTAAGTAAGAGTATTGTAAAGTAGCAAATGGAGTATTCCATATTTTAGGCTAGAATGGAACAGTGTAGTATTTATTAGAAAGGTTGGACACTAAGTCTACTTAAAAAAAAAAAAAAAAAAAATAAGGTTCTCATTGGAGTTTTTTTGACATCTGCCTGGTAGCTGGATCCATTCCTGCTTTAACAGCCCACACAGAGTGACACTCTGCAAACACAACATTGTCACCTGAACAATTCACTCAACAGCTCACTGTGCTGTCAATCAGAACAGACTCATTTCTTCTAAAAAAATTTTTTTTATACCCCCTTATTTTTTTTCCCCTTTTGTCTCCAAGCCTTTGTTGATGTTGACAGCTCATCCTCTGGCCATCATTCATCCTGGCTACTGCAAACTTTGGAGAAAATAAAAACCCTGCTCCCCTAATCAGATTACAGGGCCTGCAAATTGAATTCTGCCCCTCTCAGTGTCCCCTCAGCTGGCTGTCATTAGGAGCAAAGGCTGGCCCTTGGCAGAGGTCCAAACACCAGCTAACTGAATTTGAGATGCTAGAGTCTTGACAGGCCAACGGAGGTAATTGAAGAGCCATGGGGATCTTGTAAAATTGCAGGCATTGGGAATTACACTTGGAGGGATCTTTGGGACCCATCTGTAGAAGGTACAGCGTGCTGGAAAGCTGTTCTGTGCTCTTGTCTCCTTGCACTGCTAGAACTGGAACAGATGAATAGAGGAGAAATACCGAAATGCAGAAATGAAATTTTCAATGTACCGACTTCTCTGCCTCTGTCTTGTCTGAAAACTCAAATCTGAGTGTCATCCATTGGTAGTAGTTTAGAAATGTCCAGAGGCCTCAGGCACAGCATAAACATGCTGAATTAGTAAGTTTTATGTTTGAATAATGTCTGTTCTTGAAATATTAAGAACTGAAAACAAGCCTAAGACAAGCCTACAAATTCACGTTTGGATTTATTTTCTGAAGTATCTTATACTGGAGTCCTTGTAACACTTCCATCTTTATGACTTCATGTTTTAGTTCCAGTTTTGCTCTGTCTACGACCTACTATCTTGCAGTGAAATTGTATTGTTTTGGTGCCTGATGTCTCCTACTGTCACAATTTACTAAATATACCAAGGCAGAGGGGAACTCTTTTTCTACCACTCATCCAGCACTTGTAAGTGCTTCTAAAAATGTTTTGGTTTTATCCACACACAAAGAGGTTCTTAGAAAAAGGTTAATATTCTGGTCTGTTGTTAATTGTAAATTTGGGATGGTTCCACAAATTGCCCTTCCAGAAGATAGATACCTCATTTTCTGAAGATAAGAAATACACACATTGAAACAGCTTGAACTGAGGAAATCATGCAGAGGGTTGCAATTGTTATAACAGACAAATAATTGTAAAGGAAACTCTGAGACAACTGATTCAAGCTTTGAGATTGATGGGCTTGTGTCATAAGAGTAAAACTGGACCTAAATGTGCTCCTGCACCTCCTTCATATAGCTGCACCATGCAGAACATGGTAGAGAAGAGTCTGGTTATATAAAGCTCCTACAGCTCTTTTGTAAAAAGACTTTAATTTCTGCTGATCTGTATCGGCGAACATGCCCTTGGCATAACAGAGTGTCATGAAGTGTGGGAGCAGATGCCCAGCAGGCTGATCTGGTTGCAAGTACTTTTGATCTACTTGGTATCACTTCAGTTATCGATATATTAATTGCATCCTTCATTACATCATAATGTTCACTCATTTTAAGTGTCAATATTTCTCCTCCTACTCCATCCTCAAATTAAAATCTGTTTTACAAAAGAAAACTGTTTCTAGGATTCTGGGGCTGACACACTCTTGGGACACTTCATCTGTTTTTCAGCCTGAACCCAGCTCTATGCCAGCTGCATGGTTTCAGCTGAGCTACTGGTGCATATTTGCTCTCTCACCATTTAGCATCGTTATCAGCTGCTTCAGCCTCTCATCTATCATTCAAAGTACAGTTTAGGAAACCTGAATAACACAACATACATTACAGTCAGTCCTCTGCTTCTGTAGAACTGTACAACCCTGGAGAGGGCAAAGGAACTATGCTGACTTCCTCTATTTTTCTCTAAAATCTTGTACTGTTCAAGTAGCAGCACAATATTATAAGTAGGACCGAAAGTCTAACATTTTCCTGAAGTTTGATTTGACCAAGGTCCAATCCTCAGTTGCCATTATTTTGCCAGATAATATCCTCTTTCAGTACTAAATATTTGCTTTGGACTGATTTAATATGATAATGAGGCTCTAAAACCTTTAGCTCTTCTGACTATCTGCGTAGAGAACTGCATGATGCCACATGATACTCCCAGTGTGCCCATGCTCAGTTCTCTCTGCAATTTGTAAAAATGCAATAGTGTTCTTCCCTGTAGCTGAGCATAAACTCCAGATACTGAATGGGTTCTGTGCAATTGTGGTGTTGAAGATGATGTAATGTATTAACACCTATGGGCTGATCTAAGGGTTGCAGGGTAGGCATGGTTCTGGTGCTTCCCAGATTGTTAATTGCATGATCCTTCTTATATATATTTTTAGGTAGATTTTTTTTCTTTTTTTCTTTTCATCTTTTTACTTTAGGACATGGGGTAACCTGTCATAGTGAGGGGTTGAAGGGAGGAAGGAATCTTGTTGGTTGTCAGAGTATCTAGGCACGTAGAAACATTTGAAACTGAAGAGTTTGCTTCTTTCACATAGGTGCAAATCCATCATTCTGGAACATCTACTGTAGGATCTCTGAATATTCTAGGTAAAATTAGAGGTTTCTGATTAGAGTTTTATTCTATTTAAAACTCTATTTTATTTTTCTCTTACCTCCTCAGAGAGAAAGTAATTAAAAATACAAAGTGCAGACATTTTTATCAGTGGAGGTGCAGAAGACTGTGGCTCTTTTCCAGAGGTTTTACTCTGGGAACAACACTGTATATACAGAAGCCCTATGACCTTCATCAGTAGAAAAAAACAACAAGGAGGACTTCAGACACCTTATAGTGACCTGTCAGATCATAGAATTTAAGTCCTTAAAGCCTAAATGGAGATGTTCAGGAGCTACCTGTGCAACCTGGGCTAGGGAGCTGCTTTGCAGGGTGGTTGGACTAGATGATCTCTGGAGGTCCCTTCCAACCCCTACAATTCTGTGATTCTGTGATTCTGTAAATATTTGTTTCTATGAATCACTGCGTTATGTGGAAGACGAATTCTGCATTTTTGGTGTAGATACAGAAGAATTGAGATGGTCTCAGAAACGCATTGATCTCTCTTTGTTCTGATGGGCCTGAAATCACTTCAAGGTGACCACAAAGGTCTCAAAGTAAGGTCAGGCAATCCTTTCTGGTGAAGGACAGCAATGTCCTTAAATATACTAGACCTGTAAGCTTAAGATAGAGTTGCACAGAATGCTTTCAATAGCCAAACAACAGTACTGGCTCGCCTGTACAACAGGCAATATCTCAAATGTTATCCCTGTACTTGAATGTGCTATATTTACAAAAAGCAAAAAACTATGGCTTTAAAAACCTCTTGTTCAATTGAACAAAAGATTTCTGATGAATTGAATGTGGTTACAGTACCCTTTTGTGCTAGCAAGGCTGAGTGACTTCAAACCATCAAACTGTCTGCCTTCATGTTCCCCATAACCCTTCCTTCTGCAGACTGCACTCCAGCTGGATGAACATTGTTTTTTTCTGTTGTGCTGTGTAGTTTTTTTTTAAAGTAATAGGCTGCTATATTCCAGTAAGATTAGTACGGGAGAAGTTTTGGGCTCAGAGTACAGACCAAAATTAACTTTTTTTATTCCTTAAACCTTGAATGTTTTTCTTTTTTAACCCTTCTCAGCCTCCTGCATTTAGGACTACAATGAAGAACCTGCCTGGGCATGATGGAAAGTTCTCCACCCATCTGTTCTACAAACACAAAATTAAAGCCATAGCAGAAATACTAAGTCATGGCCTGACCCAGTGATTGAGCACCTGGTGGGAAGGCAGAGCCAACCCAGGGAAGCTCAGGTGCATGCAGTGCACCTGAGTGATTGGAAGGGGTGGAGCCAGGATCTACCCCTTTCCAGACATCATGTATAGGTTGATGGGGGAGGGGAGGGGGACTTTTTGCTGGAGATTTCTATTGACCTGAGGCCTTCTGAAGGTAAGAAAGTTTTTTCCTTTGTTACTGCATCTATAGCTGCTGTATTTGGGCTTGCCTTCATTTGCTGCAGCCAGAGACTTTGCTACCCTGCTGTTATTAATGTATTTTCTGTCACGTTATGGTGTTACAAAAGCTTTATAAGATGAAGCCGTTGGCAAGTAATGATCAAACTTGAAGGGCTGCATAGTGAGAATACACCTGTGGAGCTCTAGAATATCCCAAGTTGGATGGGACCCAGAATGATCCTTGAGTCTAACTAACTCCATGGAGGATAACCTAAAATTCAAACCCTGTGTCCGAGAGTGTTGTCCTTGCTCTCTTTCAGGCTGGGGGCTCTGACCACTGTCCTGGGCAGGTCATATTGATTTTGGCAAAATTTAAAAATCGGTTTCAGCAGGACACATTGTGTTAGTCTTTTTCTATGCCAGTTAAATACAGGACTTCTCAACTGTCTGGAGACTATGTTTAAAGCACTCGACCAGCTCCTCTGGTTACTAAATTTATGACAAATCTGCATGACAGAAATCAAACATGAGCAGGTTGTGGAACTCTTTCAACCACTTGGAAAGTGGGGAAAACTGCATTTTTCAAATGTTTTCAGTGCCCTTTTTACACTTTTACTTATATTTACTTATATAATGAGCACAGATAAACGTTTATTGTAGTATTAGTCTGTTACAGGTAAATAATGTTTGAATCATAGACTATTCTGAATTGGAAAGGTCCCATGAGGACTATCCAGCCAAACTCCTGGCTTCACACAGAAGCATCCCAAATTCCAGCCTTGTGAGCGTTGTCCAAAAGCTTCTTGTATTTTGGTGACCACTGTCCTGGGAAGTCTGTTCCATACCTGCTACCCTCTGGTGAAGAACTTGTTCCTAATCTCTAACCTAACCCTCCCTTGATACGGCTCTGTGCTATTCCCTTGAGTCCTGTCCCTGTCTCCACATAGAAGAAATCAATGTAAATGAACTCTGGGAGGGTTTTTGGCTTAGGTGTATTGTGATACTCCAAAGGGATTCTGCCAAGCATACTGGAAATATAGTACCAGACTGTTCACCCTGGCCAACACATTGACATCTACTGATTGGTACAGATACATATATATAACTTTTCCCCTTTGAACTGGTTATGATATCTAAAGTCTCCAGCTCAGGTGAGGTGATTGCAGAGGGGTTGGAGAATTCTGTGCTTCTGACTGCTTGAGAAGCTACTGGTTGTCTTTATGTTCTCTTTCTCCCCAAGTCTTAATGTGAAACTAATTTATGAATCAATTTGGGATAACTTGTCACAAAGGCAAGAAAGCAGAATCTCCTTCTTCAAAGATAGTTTTTATTTTTCAATCCTTCTTCGGGCTTGCATCTTTCGTTTGCACCAGCGCATTTTTCAACTTCTAAACTTAGGGGATACCTTGTCTTGTTATACTGTGTTTCTATTAGGCAGCCTCTCCAAAGTAGCCTTGTGTGTTTGCTGTACAGCTGAGAGGGAGACCGCTTTGTGTAATGGTTTAATTACAATGTCAATGTGGATTCATTAGCATGACAGCTGTCACTGTAAATGGTTGACTGGGGAGGCTTTTGGACCCCATGGGGTCAGGGTAATTGATGTAGTGAACAGAATACTGTATTCCCTGAACAAAGGGATGGGTCCAAATGCTGACCTGGGAAGGGCAATCACTGTAAGCGGGAAATCGATAGCAGCTGAATTTTCATCCATGATCAGATTGATTCAACCACGTTAACCTTCCGTGCAGATTATGTTCTGCTGGAGCCGGGATGAGTCTCTCGCACTCTGAAAGTGGCCAGGCAAATCTTGGTGCTCTCGTTTTTGCTATAAATCATGAGCAAACACAGGAGCAGCTGCTGTTCTGCTCTGCAACTGTTTGGACGAAGAGGGGATCTACCCAAACATCTGGAGGCGGATTTTTTAAATTTGTTTTGCCGTTGCTTTTACAGCTCTTACTCTCCTTGACATCTACTGCACAGCTTGTCTTCTCTTGCCAAGCTTTCCTCTGGAAAATGAGCTAATAACATAGTATTGCTTGATTTCCTTGGTCACACAGGAGTAGCACAGTATTTGAGCTGCCTTTATGGGAGTCCCTTTAAATGTTTGTGATCTGTTATCTATTGCTGGCTTGTTTCTCAACAGGCCCATCATGGATCTTCTGTTGATGCTTCTCCAATTGCAGTGTCTCAGGCTGATGAGTGCTCATCTGATTTGTTCTTGTCTATTCAGTGTGCTTTTCAGCATATGCAAAATTCATAAGCAGAGACCTTTTTTTTATTATTATTTTTATTTTTGGAAACTACGTATATTAAGAAAAATATGGTGTTACTGTAGAATAAGTAGGTGTTGAGTCAGTAAAATATGGGTGATAATTTGAATACTAGGGTAACTACTCTCTGGTAATGGAAAGGTTTTTTTGGGGAGGTCAAGTTATTCAAAAGTAATTTGAAATTTTTTCATGTTTAAAGGCTTCCGTGATATAACTGATCTGCTGCAACCTTCCTTCTTCTGTGATAGGATAAGAAGTATTCTCTACCTTCCCTTCTCTCCCTGAGAACAGCTGGAGCTGTATGTATGAGAGGTGTACAGAGATTTTCTATCTCTTTTGTGGGATGTATGGATTTATATATATCTTGTTTTAAATTCTGTTGAGAAATAACATCAAAAGTTAGAGAATACTTTTCTTAGAGAAGACTCAAACAGCTTACCCTTCCCCATTACCATCCATCAACTACAGCTCCTGTTGCAATAGGGAGGCTGTGTTTATTTAGGGGGAAAGTGCACCCAGGTGTGTGCAACTACTTCTGCTGCTGTACTCCAACCCTGCTTGTAATCACAGCTGAGTTTTGCTTTACCAAGGCCCACCCTTTCACAATTAACCAGGAGCCTGGTGCTGCCCAGCCTTACAACTGCTGCTCTGAGCACTGCTCCCTGCCTCTGTTACATGCTCTTGAGCACAGTAAGCTCAGGTATGATGAAGGGTAACTCAGACCACTTGTCTGGAAATATTGCACACTAATGCCAAACCCTCTGGAGGAAAAGAAGCCCAAATAGTTGGGGATACAAGCAGACAACTAATGCAAGTACTAGGGAGTGGTAGTGAAGGGGAAATGGGACCAGAGTGACATGAGACTCAGTGGGGAGCAGCTGCTAGCACTTCATGGACTCCAAAGTGCGTAATGTAAAGGGAAGCAAAGTACATATGCTGGGGTCTGATGAATGACAACTGTGTCACTGGTTCCTCTGTTGCACTCAGGATTATTGTGAACACCAAATAGACAAAGGCTTATTGGGGACCATTGCTCAGCAACCTCAGCAGGAAGCAGCTCCCCATGTAGTGCAGAGGCCAAGAGCCCTGTCCCAGGGCTGCAAAACAGAATAGGGACTGATGAGAGATTTGTTATACTGGCATCTATAGAGCTCTTTCAGCAACTTCCAAGCGCACCTGAAGGCAAGAATTGCACGAGGAGTTGGTATACTTAACGTTTTACTGTGTTAACTGTTAGTGACGAGAAGTTTATAACAACCTCAAATATCTTAACTTTGTATCTTTGGAACTTTTAAGCTAGCTCTATTTCTTAGCCTGAGGAAGCCCAAGCGTCACTGGATACTATGATACACAATACACAGCTCTTTGCTCTCTTTGGTGGCAGTGGGTGCCAAGATCTCTCTTCTGCAGGGACAGGAGTTTTGATTAGGGGGCTTCCTCATCTGGTGAAATGAGGGTAGTGGGAGCTCTTCCTCCCTGTAGCCTATCAAACAAAGTTGGGATTGCCAAATGTGACAATTTGCTTTTCTGCCTGTTGAACTGTTCCTGTCAAGCCTGTACATATAAGTACAGCTGCTTCTAACTCAAGAGAACCTGCCTGGGTGTGTAGAAATATTCCCTTTCCAGATCTGGGTTTGTTTGCTTGACAAAAGTCACCAAGAAGGGTCAAGAATCTCCAAAGCCTGTCTTGACCATGGCATGCTTAACTCTTCAGAAGATTGTTGAGCAAATGGACTGAGATAATCATGTACCACAGCAGGAGTACTGTGACTAGAATGGTGGTCTCAGTCCCGGCTGCCTCTGGCTGATTGCCCTATAGGGGTGTCCACTTTGTTTCTGTCAGTGCTGTCTCTGTTTATGTTGATTTCCAGAGCAAATACTGTGTGGGAACCAAAATCAACGAACACCATCTCCAAAAACTGACGAGAAACATCACTACAGAACTGATTCATTGTGGAGTAAGGGGAATCACTTGGACTCCTAAACTGGCACAAGGGATATGTATATGCAGGCTTAATCCAGTAGTCAGGGAACATTGGTCTGTTATGACTTCTGTGGTAAAACTAGACTTATATAAAGTCATCAAAAGGGTGTTCTCTGTGCCTTTTCCACCTGAGGTGGAAACTCATGTTTAAGACAGATACTGTGGATGTAACCCTGGACCTAGTTAAAATGTGAAAGAAAATGGTTGATACTGATAATGGATATAGAAAAGAGAAAGTAGAGAGGGCACACTCACTGCCTCTTGAGGAGGCTTGTGTATGCACACACACATTGTGTTGCCTCTATTGGTTGCATAAGTGCTTTTAAAATAATGAAATTACTTCCATCAGAAAGAGAAGAGAGATGCTTGCAAGATATGGGTTTTGGGGAGGAGGGAGGGGGAGTAGGAAGGTTTGCTTTTGTGATTTAAAAATATCTGTGGCTGTATTTATACCAGCCAGGGAAGTCGTGTTGCCAAGTCTTTTAAGGCTCGTAGAGGAAGTACACCACAAAGCAAGAAAAATATGTGGAAACAGATTTAGAAAGAGCTCTGGAGGCAAAAAAATATATATAAAAATCCAAATGCTTCATATTGTGTGGTCTGTACAAGACTGGTTTGTGGGAAGGAAAAAGAAAATCTGTGTAGAATAAGAACATGTGTACAAATGCTGTCTGGTAACCTGACCTGAAGGTTGTGACCAAAAGTGAGAGACTTTTGAAATTTGTTTTATTTCTGGGAAGAAGGAAGATCTGCTGCAAGAACCTTCTTCCTATGGCTCTCTTCTGAGTACTGTCAGGATTAAAGGAAGCTCTACAGTAGGAGGAGATGTTTCACCTGGCAAAAAGGGGAGGAAGAGAGGACCCTCCTGTGAATTATCTCAAATTCAGTTAGGCTTTAATGAGTGAGGTACTGAAAAGCCTGAGGACAGGTGCAGAGGGTTGGTGACAAACAGCTCTGGCTAGAGCTCTCTAAACAGAAGTGGTGGAACCACCTGGGAAGAACTGCTGGGACAGTTTACAAGTGCTTGCCTGGTAGCATGTGTCAGAAGAATTAAAAAGCAGCATTGCACTTGATTGTGCAGCTACCTCCAGCTTCCAAACACCAACCTTAAAGTGGAAACCATGCAGCTGAGTAGAGACCTGTGGGCTCTGTGTGACTAGGACTGTGCTGAAGAAGGCAGGATTGATGGGGGAAAGTACTGCCAACAGCCCTTCTGCCTTTTGTAATCCCCACTAAATCCATTTTGATTCATAACTATTCTGCTGGGTTTGGTACTGTTCTAGTGAATGGTCTGGCTGTTAATGAACAGTGCTTTATCTCAGGGAATCCTGACAGTAGATGCATGTTTTTCTGATTGGAGACCATCTAACCACTCAAGAACTGCTCAAGTAAAACTTCCATGCTAGATGAACCCAACTTACCTAAAACATATTTTTTCCTCCATGGTGAAAGAAAGTTCCATCTCTAGTAACTAGATATGAGCATGTATTATTTTGTACCCTTCTGATAAACTGTAGTTGAAGCACTTTTATTTCTTTAATGACATATGCTTGCATATAAGTTTGCATTGCAGTAAGTAAATACCTGAGCCCAGCCACAGCTCACAGCTATTCTTGGACCAGCATCTCTCCTCTCATCCTCCACCCAGCTAACCATCCAAAATAGAGCCTACTACAGCTGATGGCTGTATGGGAACTGTTGAATCGTGGCCTGAACCACTGATGGATCACCTGAGGTGAGCACTGAGTCAGCTGCAGGAGCACAGGTGAAGGCAATGCACCGGTGTGACCGGAAGGGGTGGAGTCTGGCTCCACCTCTCCCAGACCCCATTTCAGGGCTCACCACCTCTGGAGAAGAGACTCTTGTTGGAGATGCCTCCCCTGTGGAGTTTTGAACAAGCCTCAACCATCTGCAAAAGGTGAGCCTTTCTTTATTTACTGGTTGTCTCCTTACCACCTAGATAAGTCTTACAAAATATACCATCCACTCCATTATTTCCTGTGGATTCTGTTCTTTTGAATTATTTGCCCTACAATGGCTAAAGGAGGTGTGCTGTAGCTGCAGCAGTGGTTGCCTGCATTTGGCACTTGCTATCCAGGGTTCTGCTGTACCACTGAGCCCTTGGAGAGGTTGACATGGGCAGCTTCAAATTCTGTAAGTGTTCCTTGCAAACCAGCCCTGTGGATCAGCCACCTTAGTGCTGCTGCTTTGGTGTTTGAATGCTGAGTTCGATGTACATCTGACATGTACTTGGTGATCTGTTTTATTCTGACAAGCTGTGGATTTAATGTAGTAAGTGACCTTTTTTCTACACAACGTATCTATGAACATCTTTCTGTCGGTAAGATGGACAGTGTGATTATGTGTAATGCACAAGCAGATTCTTTCTGATCAGACTTTTTCCACCACTGACCTTTATATAAAGGACTCTTGTGGCAGAAAATCTGTTAAAAATAAAGGCTTTCTCTCCTAAAGGCCTTCATTCTTCCTTAAGAGTCCTGTTTTCATTTCCCTCTTTCCCCTGTGACTGCTCAGCAATCTCCCTGAAATCCTGGGGACTGTCAAGAGAAATGATGACATGCCTTCTCTTGCAAGTAGACCAGAAGTCTGCAGTGGCAGAGTCAGAGCTGATTGCCTATCTTATCTCAAGTCGCTAGTCTCTAATTCAGGCTTTTACAAACAACTACCAGTCCTGTGTCTTTCTGGAGCTACAGGTTAGTGTTTAATGTACTACTTTCCTGGGGCTTTGCCTATCAAGTTGCTGTTTTGATCCCAGCTGGGAAGGGACTCAAATAAAAACTCAAGGGCCTGAGAGCCCTGAAGGAGAAAAGGTGAAGGACAAGGGGATATTGCCCATCACTCAGGGCCACTTTTTCTTGAAACCATCCCAGAAGCACAATAGGCTGTGATTTATTGAATAGAAGGTCAATTTCAAATGTATATATTCAAGTTAAATGTGGGAAGTTCGCTTTATTCTTGGACAGTAAGCTGATGATTAAAATTTGTTCATGTTTGAACATACAAAATTTGAAGTGGTGTCTGTGGGCATGAGGGGTGATTGAGGCAATGCTAAAGAAAAGTTTCCTTGGAAATTAGTTGACTTACCTCCATCATCAGATCATGAAAAAGGTTTCTGAGTACTTTATGAAGATCTGTCCATCCTCAGAGACATGCAGACTACCCTCCAGAATGGCAGTTGCAAATAGAATATGTATACATGTCAATACTGCCATTCAGTTTAGTTCAGTATTCTATCTTTTCTGGGACTAGCGAGTTACTCTGATGCTTGTAAGAGATCAGCATAGTATGCATGATCTCTTTTTCAGAAATTCTGGACTATGGGTTTATGCTTCTTGGTTGCTTAGGAAAAATGGTCCAACCAGCTCTGTTTTCTGATAGCGTTTTTTATGTTTCACATAGATACTATGGAATAAAACTGTAGTGATCCCATTAACAAACCTGTGGGGCTGCAAGTCTTAATTTGTTCCAGTGCATTTTTATATCTATTTCTCACTCAAAATGAGGTGTTGATCCTCAGAAAAAAAGGTCAAAAAACTGCTGGTGGAGAGTAGAATAATTTTGCTTACCAGGAGGTGATCACAGATATTTCCTGTTGCCAGCCCTAGATTATTTCCTTATGTGGTAGTTCAAAGTTGCTATGAAAATGGTAAACCAGTGCAAGCTCTCTGATTAGCATGATGAGCAAACCTCTCATGTTTGCTAGAAAGAATGCCCTGACCTCCAGGTGTTGAATATTGGACATGTGTGTTCCTGCTGTACAGCAGCTTAGTTTGTCCCGCATTTGTCGTGCATCATTCCAGCTCCTGAACATGATGGATTCAGTTGTTGAAATAGAGCAATTTTGTATTTTTCTGAAAGATGTAGTCATATAATCTGTTCTCTCCAGCTTGTTTGACTTGGATATGATTTTAAAGTTCAACATCAAGCTGATTTTATTTATATATATATATATACATACTGTACTAGCTACTGCAGAATTTTGCAGTCCCTAGAAGAAGATCAATTACATCCCTAAAAGAAGATAACTCTGCAGTAAAAACGTTTCAAAATTTGAATAGAGAATTTCTCTAATGCAGGTGTACTTTTAGTCAACAAGCTAGGCTGCATCTACGTAAGTGTATCAGTGCTTTTGAAGCCCGTCTCCTGAATCAGCGCGTAGCATGCCTTGGTTTGTGTTGTGAGGCAGCCCCGAAGGTCACAGGGTGTTTCTTTTTGGATGGAAAGGAAGCAGAAGATGTGGCCTGATGCACTCCAGTTAATGGGTGTAGAGTCTGGGGCAAGCCAAGCGAGATAGATGCTGAAGCTCCCTCTGAGTTGCATGCGGGGTGCAAGTTGGGCTCCCACCACTTGCTCCACTTTACAGATTCCTTCCTATTGCAGTGTTACTGCCTGCTAATGTAGGGCTGGTTTTAATGTCCTGTAGGATTTTAACTTACAGTCTGCGTTCTTTTCACTTGCTTCCATTTTATTACTTTGATAATTTCACAGATCAGTGAAACTCAACTGTCCCAATCCAGTTGTTGGTTTTGGTTGGTAGGTTTAGGCATTCAGTGTGTTCTGGTGGCTTGGCTGTCTTTCCTTCACCACATGTTTACCAGAAACTGGACTTCTAAAGCTTATTTTGGAAATATATAAATCTGCTGTTTCTACCACGACTCAAACAGTGTAATAACTGCTTATATATTGTAGTGTATGTTAATCAGTCAAATCTGCTCTACATATCTGGAATAATGTTTTGTCTGCAGGCCTGTCACATGCCTGATGGTGCAGGAAACTTGCCCAAGGCAAAACCTCTGGACAGGCAAAGCCACAAAGTGTCTTAATGACACATTTATCTGCTGTTTTTTTTTCAGTTCATATAGAAAAAGCAAGGCCTGGTGACTCTACTCACAGACTGGTTTTCTAACACTATCAATTCTGTGGCTTCTGAGGGAAGCTCTACTGTGATCTCAATTAAGTACATTTTCTACTTAATACCAGTCTTAAAACTCATAATGATGCATAATACAAGATTTATTGCTGTTTGTGTCATTAATTTATTCATTGTGATTTTACTGTAGCATTTGCTCGTTCATTATTGTGCACAATGGGGGGTTCAGTAGAGCTCACTATTAACCTAAACCCTTTTCTGTTGAAGCTTATGAGGTCTTAAATTGGCTCTTATTTCAGTCAGTAGCCTCAGCAATGATGACTAGGGAAAAATTGTGAACTGTCAACACTCCCTCAAAATCTTTCTCATACAGGTTTCTCCTGTTCTCAGCCCTGAAGAAGATACGTCCATGTTAGAAGGCTGTCTAGAGAGAACTATTGTATTGCACTACTCTGCAGTGTGTACCTGTGTATGCTGTTTGAGTACACATAATTAACACTTTGCGTACGTGTAGTTCTGGCTGTTTCAAAAAAACAAGCTAAAACCTACTGAATTTAGCTTGAATGCTCTTTTGCCAGTGCTGGTGTGTATACAGTGTTTCAAAAACATGCTGCTAATCAACTTATCTGATTTCTGTTTCATTATCAAGAATGCTAAAACTGTTTAGGTAACTCACAGGTGAAATATTGATGCATTCTGTTAGTGAAGTAAAGTAATATCCATCAGCACATAGGAACATAAACTTGAGCACAGCCACAGCATCCCAAACCGCAGTGACTGAATCATTGCAGAAGTGGATTCGAAGCCAGCCTTCTGGAACTAGATGGTCTTTGAAGGCTCTTCCTACCCCAGCTGTTTTATGATTCTTTTGCTTCTAGCTCCTGTGGTACCTCAGGGAAACTTTCAACTGTTCTTGGTAACAACAGTGCCAGCTCCTACCGGATTGGAGGGGAGAAGAGAAGAGAGCCTTTGTGTTTTTGTTGTGGTTAGTCAGGAGAAACATGACTTCTTGTAAACAAAGCTATCTACTGACGCTCAAGCTGTACCTGGACAGATTTTTGCTGGGTTTTCTTGCTGTCATACCGCACTGTTTTTGCTGCATGCTGCTACACTTGGTGTGCAAAGTGCTCCTCTTTAGACTTTGCCCTTGTAACATCATATTGTGTTTTATGACAGCACTCACTAAACTCAGAGGCACCTACCCGTGCCTGAGGCACAAGCAGCTCACTTCTTGCCTCTGCAATAAGCCAAAGAGTTCACTACAATGACCAAACCTTCCTGATTAAGGATATCTACGCTTGTAACCACTCTGTCTCACATCTGATGAGAGGTGCCTGTCACTTGGAGTGCAGATAATGGTCTGGGGATGACATCTTGTTGTCTGTTGTTCCCCCCCCCACTGTGAGCATGGCAGGATTTCTCTTGCCTGGCTCTGTCCCTCAATCTGGCACGGCACTGTGCTGAAGGGAGGCTGCTAAGTCTGGCTGTGAGATGAGATGACTAAGGTGTTTCCCTACTGCTTGTAAGCAGAGTGAAAAATGCTACCATGTTACTTGGGTAGTTCCACTCAGACCTGAACTAGCAGGATCCTTCCAGTGACTGGGTTATCCCTATAATGAGCTTTTTAGCTGGAGAACACGCTGTGTTTCCCTAAGAACCTAAAGACTCATTCATGTTTAGTCAACTAGAATGCAGGTCTTGATCCAATCCCAAGTAGTAAAAGTTGTACTAATGTCTGCAGGCTAAGACCTTGAGATATCGGAAATAAGTACCAGTGTGAAACAAGTTGTTCTGATTGTACTTCACCTCTTCAAAAAAAAAAAAAAGAAAGTTTATTGAATTCTTGAATTTTGCCCATCTTGCTCAGTCTACCAAAATGTTTGAATGCTCTTCTCATTAAAAAAGCATAACTCAACTGTAATCTTACAGATCTTAATACTGTAGTTATCAAAGAATGTAGCTTCATTTATTATGCTTTCAGGTTCCTGTTGGAGTGTAAGGAGCTAGCATTTGGACCTTGTATGCTCTATGTAGGTAAATGAAAATGGATGAGCTTGACTTGTTATGGTGTATTAAATATTAGATACTTTCTTTGGTGAGCTTGAGTTGGAGCTCATGGGATGAAGACTTTTTGCAGCATCATGTCAAGGTGTGCTTGTGACATTGCAGATAACATATTGAATATCCAGAGCCAAGCTTCATGATTTCAGAGTAAAAAAACTTCCCATTTAAATCAAGAGTAACTCCAAATATGCACTGATCTGAAGAAAAATGATCCCTCAGAAACATATTCCTGTGTGGGATAAGTAAAAAGTCACCAACCACCATGTGCTTGTAACTCAGAGGGTGATATGCAAATTCAAACTAAGCAAATGAAGACATGGAAAGGCACATTAACAGTAGAGAAATGGAAACTGGAAACTTGTAGTAAAGTATAGAGTTGTGTATACTCGCACTTAATGTGTATTCCTGATGGAAAGAGGTAGGAATTTTCTTTTGGCTCAGAAATGATGTATTAAAATGTAAATGTGAATTCTAACAAGCTCTTAAAGAAAATTTAGCTCTCATATTCACTCATCCGTGTTTTCTTTACTGAGGACTGGACAAACTGCTAGCAGATTCTAGCAAATCAGGACAAATCCTAGTCCCAGTCAATTCAGAATACAGACAATGCTGATTGTAAGTACACTAGTGATATGAATATGCAGTGAAGTTGTAATGATGCTGAGGAGATTGAGGTGATTCTGCCCTTGTAAATTTGTGTACTTTTGAGATGGTGTTGTGATGGAATGGAGGTGTCAAGAAAACCTAACATTCCTGGTCAGGTTTGGATATGGGTTGTTGAGGCACACACTCTCAAGAGGTATGTGGCCTTAGATCTCAGTGTGGAGGAGCGCCTGGGATCTAGACCTCTGCTTTTTCTCTTCTCTGTTAGAGGAAAACAGGTTTTGAAGGTGGGTGCAAGGGTAAAGTGTTCAAAACTTCCTACATCTTTTAATGGTGAGTTCAGTTACTGTGATCTGGGTGATGGGGTGTAGTTTGCTTACTCAGTATAAGAAAAGTTCAGGCTGCTATAACAACACAGGTAGTCAGTTCCAGTTACTTCATGTGTAACTGAGCTCTGTGGCTTTTGAGCTGAAATTGCTTAACTCCTTGCACTGCTTGGTATGTTATGATTCTTCTGACTGTACCAGCTCATACAGTCCCTTAGGTGAGTATGTCTGTTTTTCTTCCTATTTTTTTTCCATCTAAAAACAACTGAAAATATTTGCCACTTCCTCCTTTGCAGTGAGAATTTGGTTGGGGTCTCCCTGGGAATATAACTATCAGTCACTTGCAAAAGAATCCAGCCTCTCTGAGCTTGCTTGTGAGTCTAAGCTTTTATCAGGGAAAGTTTAATTCTCTGTGGCTCTACTGTGAATCCTTTTTCCTCTCATTGCCTGTGATGGGCTACAGGGTGTTATTTAGGCTGGGGAAGGCATCTTCCCTGAGGGAGGTGGGCAGTTGAGTATACTGAAATTGTGTTAATTCCTTAAATCTTTGCGTGTGAATACCTCTCCATGGGCAGCACCCCTTGCAAAGTGCCTCTGGAGTGTGGCTCATGTGCAAAGCAGTTCTACTCCCAGCAGCCTTAGGTGGGATGACCATGGCATCAAAAACAGCTCAGCGTGGCTACCACAACAAAAGCGGGTTTAGAATCCAGACAGAGACTTGAAAAACAAACTGACCTTGACTGATTTTTTTTCTTTTTTTTTTTTTCAATGCAGAGGGAATGCAATACAACGGATTTCTATTTTAAGTGCTGAAAAGATATGCTGTAGAATTGTTTGCTGGGAAACCAGGTCTGGCTGCTGGAGAAATAAAGCCAGGAGCTTGTAAGAGTTGGAGTACCCATATAGCTGCCCTATTAGCTGTTGAGGAGCCCAACACCTACCTCACTGGGGCTACCCCTTCCCCAGACTTGGGCTCTCATCTCCCCAAAACTCATCTTCAAAGTTCTTTGTCCAGTTGCACACAGAAAGCTGTAAATCTGAACCCTTGTTTAGTGTGGCATGTACTCTGCCTCTAATCCAATTTCCCTTCTGTTTGTTCTCTGTACAGCCTCATTTGGCCTGACAGCTATTTAATAAACCTATTTGCTTTTCTTTGACATGAGGCAGAAGTCGCGGGTGTTGAAGAGCCGTAAGGCCCTAGTGGACAATGAAACCCTTTCCCACTCAACACTCTTCCAACTCAGCACAGATAAATTGTGTAGAACTGGGAAATTAACCCATCCTATCTTTAAAAAAAAAAAAAAAAGTCAGCATTCATAGACTGATCCACAATCGATTTGAGTTGGTTGCTCCGTCCTATGTAATGAGATATCGTTTCTGTTATGAGATGATTGGGAATGATCACTTATGCAGCTTTTGGCATGTCATCTACAAGAAGGCGAACCATTCAGGAGTACTTTCATTTCAAGAGAAATACTACAATCCCACCTAAGGGAACAAAATTACTCTGAAAAGTTCAGAGAAACTTACCTGTTCATTTATTGACTGGGAAGATGTGTAACAAGGTTTCCAACTCAAAATCATTCCCATTTGGTTTGATGCGCACCATTTGTGTGCTAATGCATCTCTGCATACTTTTCTCTCAGTAACGTTAGGTAGCATATGGAACACTGTGGCTAATATCTTCAAGGTCTCATCTCTAGGGAAGGGAGGAGAGGGGAAAAAGTAGTTGGGTCTCCTATGGCACAACTGGAAGGCATGAAGACTGCAATGGTGAAGATGATAAAATGTTAGTTCTTAGCTATATAGCTATATTTAGGTATGATAAGGACTTTGAATTTACTGAACTCCATATATATGTGTGTGTATATAAATATGTAAAAGTATATATAAATAGCAAAATTGTTACTGCTTGCTAGAAGCCTGTGTGTTAACTGACTTTTTGGTAGATCTCTGAATTATCTGGCATATATATATGTGTGTGTATATATATATATATGTACACATGTAACTCAAACACCAAAAGCCTAAATTTCAGGGCAGAGGGGAAAAGCAAGTGTGGGTTTTTGAGATTGTTTTTAATTTCTTTTGGTTCTTGGATGTTATGTAGGCTTAGTGATGTCCAAATGATAGATTAAGCAGTAGAACATGGCCTACAAGTTATTGCAGCTTTTTATAACTAGCTAATTTTCCTTAGGTGACTTTTTTTTTTGTCCTGTGGATGTACGTTTTGTATGAGAGTCTTACTGATTTTGATGCTATATGAAGACATGGTAAAAGATCTTTCCCAAAGAAATAACACTGAATATCCAGAAGGAGTGGTTTGTTTGGAAACCCAACACCAAATCAATGAATGTTGTAACCACGAGGCTATTACAAATCTGAGTGATATATGGATCTAGTTGCCTTTCTTTTTTTTATTTTGTATATTACATTGATTCTGATGACCAGTGAGAGAATTAAATATCCCTTTTCTATGTCTTTTTAAAACCAACACAACAGACATTCAGATTCCTTTGAACTTTCCTTAAAAGCCATGTTTCTAGCCTCTGCTTGATACCTCTGTGCCCTCTTCTAGGCTCTGTGGTATGCGTCTCTTCTTGCAGCAGATCGCTAGCCCCCATGTGAATTGTAGCAGAGGTGTGTGTTGGTCTAGAAACAGGGAAGGTACCCTAGGAAAAGAGGATATATGGAAGTGTTTAGAGGTAAAAGAGCTTTAAGAGAATGACTCTCAGCCAATCTTTCCCTGTCTTGGACCCTTTTTCCCCTTCACTGAAGCTGTTCTATAACTCTAAATGTATTTTGCCTGCATAAGTGAGAAATCTTGATGTAGCTTTGCCTTGTAGCAAGTACATTGCTTGATAACTAATGCAGCACTCCAGCTGTGCACTGCTGGAGGTACAGACAGCTGTGTATCAAAGATGTCTCTGCAGGGCATGCAACATGGCTTTCTGAGTGGCCTGTGGCCAGCCATAAGCCCCAGTTCCTTCTCCATTGAATTGTGACTGCCTCCCATCTTGTGCTTGCTTGATGAGTGTGATGTGAATGGCTCCTACTGAGATATTTGAACATCACTAATGATTTCAGGAAAAAGATATTTGTTAGAGTTAAAATGTTGTAAACATACTTGGCAAATAATATCTGTAGAGATGGGTTCACAGGAATATTGATACTCTTCCATATCTCTGTTTACTTTTTATAACTATTCTCAATTGTAGGAAGGTTTTGGAAAGACACCTGAGAAGTATTCACTTCCAAACACATGGCTGCTTCTACTACAGGACACCATTATTTTTGAAGTTGCTGACTTCCTTCATTTTTATTGCAAAGGGGGAAGGTCAGCACCAGCTGAAAGCGGCAGTGCTGCTCCCTGATGTCATGCGGGAGCTGTATCAGCTGTGGCAGCACCTATCCACAGTGAAAGGCCAAGTGGCAAGCTGAAATATGTTAGAGAAAAGACTTGCTGGCAGATTGATGGAGAATGCTGACATACTTCTGTAAACCACAATACAGAGGGAGTTAATCAAGATCAGGAAGAGTGTCCGTCTTCCTGAGAAGTCATTTCCCACCTCAATTAGCTGGTAGTTTTGGCAAATGTACACAATGGTTAGGCCCCATCAGTCTGAGTGATGCTTTCTTGAGCAACTCTTATGCTACTGCCTTTGCTGACTCTCTCTGTGATTATGCTGCTGGCAATTGGCAGGCTTTGTCAGCAAGCCAATAAATCTTTATTGACAGGCTGAGCTCAATGCTTCGCCCAGTGTCTCCTCTTAAGACAGAGAGGAAGAGGAGGAAATGCTCAGGCCCAGCATGAGTACATTGTCTATCAGGGGATTGGCAGGAGTTTAAATTCTTTGTTACAGTAATTGTTGCATTTTATGAGGGATCCTGTGCATGTCGTTGTTGCTGGACTGGTCTTACTGGGTGTTTTTTTTTCTGCTCATGCTGTTTGCATGCTTATTTGGTGTTTCATATCCTGGAGTGACCAACGTCTTAATTCTGCACTGAAGTCCCCTTCAGCATTTTGAAGAAAAACATTTTGTACCAAATGATGACAAATATCCCCCAAACTACTGATCAAGGGGAAAAATGAGCCCTTGTGCTTTTAAGTGTAAGCAAAGGCAAGCCATAAACATGTGGTAGGAAGGGATGATTTCTTTTAACCTTTTTACTATGGTCTCTGATATTATCCAGTATAGGTTACAGTCCTTTTGTTTTTCGCTCTGAAATTGGCAGAGCTCTGCTACAGGGCTGCATTAATGTGTTTTTCCACTGTCTGTTCTCCAGTTTTTTGGTGTCCTTCAGCATAATGGAACTCTGTGCATTTTCTTCCTGCCTGACAAGTACTCTGTTATTGTTTTGGACCACACTGGATGCTCTTTATAGTGAAAGATCTGGACAGCAGTGTGTAATGCACTGACAAATTCAATAGCATGTCTTGAGGCTTTTTATTTATTTATTCCTCCCCCCACCCCTGCTGGGGCCACCTTTTATTCTAGAAGTTAAATCAGACCAGAATCATATTTTTTTTCTCCTTGACCATCAATAATTAGAATCAATCTAGCTGTGGTAGGTGAATACTCTGGGCAAATGTTGCAGTTAGACATAAGGGTTGGTCTGGATGATGACAGTAAGCCCTGTGACTGCTCTGCTGGCCATGATGAAGGAGAGGTTGTCTGACTAACTCTTCCCACCTATGGACTGAAATGCATTAACTGTTCAAGACCAAACTCAGGCAGCTATTGCATTCCTGCTACCTGCGTTACTTGTACAGCTACTTTTATTTATTAATAGGGTACTCAACCTATTAGGAACTGTAAAAAGTTATGTGATCTAAGTCCAGTAAGAAATTTCCTCTTTCTTATGCTCTGTGTTCTGACTATTTCATTAACGGGTATAACACAGGAATTACTAAAATCTCCCTTACTCCCTGCTGGAATTGTGGCTTGTAAGATATCATGCTACCCCTTCCTATAGCAGGAGGGTGGAACTAGATGATCTTAAAGGTCCCTTTCAAACCAAATTATTCTATGAGTCTATTCTATGTTTTTGGTGTTGGGGAAGGAGGCTGCAAATCTGTTGTAGAAGAAGCTGGTGCTGATCTCTTACCTCTGTCATAGAAATAGTGCACATGACATCATCAAGGTACTGTAAAGGAACAAATGTTTTACAGATGGAAATGTGAAAATACTGCTCTGGTAATGATGGTATGATCTTCTCTCACCTAACTAGTGATAGGACGTAAGTATCCTAGCTTGTGTCTTGGGAGGTTCAGGTTGGATGTAAGGAAAACTTCTCAGGAAAAAAAAAAATGACCCAGAAACAGGCTGCCCAGGGAGGTGGTAGAATCATGTCTGTGGAAGTGTTCAAGAAATATGTAGATATGACTGAGAGACATGGTTTGTCTGGCATGGTGGCTATGGGCTGTCAGTTGGACTAGAAGAATCACAAAGGTTGGAAAAGACCTCAGCATCTATCCTTCTTATGTGGCTGGCCTTAAAAGAGATGTACGTGTGTACATGTGGCACCAGTGAGTAAATGGAAAGGCAGAGGCAAATACTCTTCTGCACTCCACACAGTGGGTTCTCAGTTGTGGAGGAAAACTGACAGGAGTACTGTTTTCTGGCATATGCAGAGTGGGCCCTTCTGACTTGTCAATTTGCACCCCTGTGCTGAGCTTCCTTGATATCCTCAAGAAAGCTGTGGCCACGGCAGTTCTCCTGCTGCTGTCAGACAGAGGGGTCACAGAGGTGGTTTTGCAGGGAGTGGGAGACACAGCAATTAAGCTGTAGTGGAGCCTCGTTAATTGTCTGTGCCAAGGGGGAGTGGAAACCTGTAGGCTTGTCTTTTCCCTTCTTTGCAGCACAGGGGTCAGCAGCTACTTCATTGTGACTAACAGGGAACCAAGATAAGTCACTCCTAGGGGAAGTCATGCCCCCCTGTTTCATTTTTTTCTCTCCATGAATTCTTAATTGTTGGCTCAGGGAATGTTTTCTGCCTCCAGTGCCAGGGTGGCAGACAGCAGAGGAAGCAGGCTACTCCATCTGCCAGTCCACTGGTGGAAAGCACCAAACTCACCAAATTAATTCTGTTTTCCACAAAGAGCAGCTCCCTGCCAAAGAGATTAAAATATCACTGGCACTAGAGGTTAGTCCAACATATATTTCTTTTCTGTCAGCGTAATATTCCCCTCTTGCCCTCTCTTATCTCTCAGCTTCCACTTGTTCCACCCCCAGTGCCTTGTTACTGCCGGAAGCACAGAAACCAAGACACCTTGTGTCCCCCAGCCTGCCATGGCCCCACCAGCCCTTTACGGAGGCTTTAAAGCTAATTAGAAGCATTATCACTTAGTGAAGGAGCAGTAGGTCTCGTAGGTCTCTGTGAAACATCTCACACCTCCTGGGGTATGGTTGTCTCACCTGTGGTCAGTGCCATCCTAGGAGGGCAATGGCAGCATCCTCTGGTACTACTTGAGTGGGAGAAACCCATTTTGGGGCTGGAAGTCTGTGTGGAAATGACTGGTATCCTGCACTGGAGGAAAAAATAATTAATCCCATTTTTCCTCTCCTTTTGTGAGCTCGAGGACTGCAGAGGGCAGGCAAGTGAGCCAGAAGGAGGAAGCCATACCAAAAAGCAGGACCAAACCCAACTTACAAAACCCCTAGTGCTTGGTTTCATGCAGTCTTCGCTGCCAAAGCAGTGCTATTGGTATCCTTCAATATGTGCTGCATATTCAAAAAGCCTGCATGCTTTTTGCCACACAGAGGCATCACAAGAAGCAGTTGCTTAATGATGGATTTGCTTCCCCTCACCTTACTCAGCATAGGCAGCATGAACCTTTCCCAGGGCTGTAATTACGCCCCAGTACTGGGGCTGGTGAGTGCAGTGCCCATCTGTTGCAGTAATTCAGTGGGCAAGAGCAAGTGTCTAGGAGAGCATTTCATAAAGGAGAGCAGTGTGCACAGCCTCTTTGTATCCATCCTAATTCAGAGAGAAGATTGGAAGGGAAAAGGTGGTGGTGTGGGCAGGTCCTCCAATCGTTGCATCAACTTCCTTGCACCAGCAGGGTGAAGCAGCTGCAGTAGCTTGCAAGAAGATCCTTTATTGATGTTTGACTGACATTACTGACTGACATGCAGGACTCATTATTGCACATTTGTGCCTTAGAGCTGGATCCTTGCAGCATCACATAGCCTTTTTCTCAAATAGCTCATCCGTTCGGGACTCTTTGGACGCAGGCAGTAAGGAGGATGCCTCTCTTAAATGCTGAGAGGGTCTGACATAACATTGCAGTTTGTAGAGCATTTCCTGCCTGCCTGGTGCAAAATCATGGTAACTGTACAGGATGTCAGATCTGCAGGGATGACCCTGTTAGACTTCCAACCAATCGCAAGAGGGTCAAATTTCCAGAGCAGGGCTCACAGGTGGAGATACAGCAACCTCAGACATCAGCCTGAGCCCCCATGCCATTTTCCAATGGCTCCCCAGCACCAACCTCAGCCGCTGCCTGATGCATTTCCCATGGGATCTGAAGGCACATCCCAGAGGGTGAGGGATGGGGCTGCTCCATCCCAAAGCTGGGCCTCACATCCTCATGGAACAGGGACCCCATCCTGCTTAGAGTCACTTAGTGCCCACCCCCAAAAGAGTCACTAACAGTTTGGCAAAATGCAAACTTTGCAAGAAGGCACTTTCTGTGAGGGGTTTTGAAGCTTGGATTAGTGAGGAGCTCACTATCAGTTGGCAGAGCTTGCAGCCTTTTCCTGCCCTACAGTTGCAGGCAGGGAATGCTGATTGCTGCTCCAAAATCTGTCTCTTGCATGGAGCTGATTCCAGAGCTACCTTGTCTGGCACGGCTATAAGCCAGGGGAGATTTATATATTTAAAGAGGGAGGAAAAAGGTCAGACCTAACATCCAATTCCTCTTGGACTGTGAAAGGAAGGTAACTGGAGCCTATTTTCCTATTTCTTTCTCAGCCTTATCCCAGAGCAGCCAGCCTATCTGTAAGTGGCAACTGTGGAAAATGTGCTCTGGCCACTTGGTGTGAAAGATAGGCAAGACTCCTAAAAAATCTTCTCCGCAGCTTATCACCTTTCTGCTGGCTCCACAGCAAACTAGTGCCCCAGTGCAGAAGGAAACTGGCTGTCTGTGGGGCTGGACAGGGCCTCATCAACAACTGATAAGCTCTCCTGTGAACATTCAAGCTCTTCAGGGCTTACTGTCCTTTCAAATACCACAGAAGCTTCAGCTGGGCATGTTCATATACAGCCAACGGTATAGCCAGTGTTTGGGGATGTGTGTCTGGTTCTCCCTAGCTCTTTCTGCTGTGTCAGGGATGCTGCTTCTGCTTCCTACATATTGTACAAAATTGGGTAGAGTTGTCTGAAGATAATTCTCCATCTTCTTCCCTTGTACTAGTTCAAGACTGCAAAAATTCACCCTGACACAGCAAAAGTAGAAAAAAGGAGGACTGGATGTGTGCATGGAAGAAAGTAGTGCCTACAGTTTGGTGCACGGATGTTCTCCTGGTACAGGGGCAAATGGTTCTAACTCATTTTCAGTGGTGTCAGGGCAAGTGTGATGAGCTGTTGACTAAGTTTCTTTTTCTGCTGTAATTTACATACTGACACTAGGAAGAGTTGCTCTTCAGTGGCACATTCCTGCCTGCTTTGAGGAGAGCAGGTATATGGCATGCAGGTAGAGAGCAGACCAAGATGTTCTTACGTAAAAGTAGCAGAGGGGTGGATACCTCATCCCTGGAGGTGTGCAAGACCAGGTTATATGGAGCCCTAAACAACTGGATCTCATGCCTGACTTAGTGATTGACAAACCTGCCTACTGCAAGGGGTTGGAACTAGATGATCTTTGAGGTCCCTTCCAATCCAAGCCATTCTTCAGTTCACGAGCAAGGACATAGCAAAAAGACAGCGCACTGAAGTTCTGATTTGTATTTTGAAGAGCAGTGCTGTAAGACTTGATTTACTACTGATGAAACCCTAAGTGAGCAAAGAAGCAGACATGTTTCTTTGACAAGACTTGATGCTCCCAGTCTTGGGAGTTGCTGCTCTCAAGCTACAGTTTTCTTTGTGCGAAATGTTTTACTCAGGTACACTTAGCAAATAACTTGGAGTTGCAGTGTGAGGTGTACACAGCCGCTGCTCCCATGGTTCACTGAAACAGTCTGAGTTACAGTGAGCAAGACTGCTGGGTGTTGAGTTTGCCAGCTATGTTTTGATTAAATGACTGTGAGTAGTTAATACACAGATGAAGTAATCTCACTAAAGCCCAACTCCCTGGGCTTTCTCTCTGCAATTTGGCTAGGGAATTATTTAGATCAGTAACTTGTAAATCTGAGCAGCTAACAATAAAAACCACTCAGCTCAATAAACAAGCAAACAAAGTAACATTAAAATAAATTATTTCCCCGTGGGGCATTGTCAATGTGAGATTGCTGTTACAGCCACAGAACATCAGACTCAAGGAGTAGTATGCATTCAGATCCAGAATAAACCAACTGGGATTACCAGGTATATGACTTTGTGTCAAAATATGAGTATTCCTGTGCTTGGAAGAGTGCAGATACTGGGTGTCAATGAGGAGAACAAAAAAAGGAAAAGGAACAGAACTGAGGATCGTTATGTGAGATGGAAGCCCTGTTGAGCAATACTTAGTCCAACATCCAGCAGTTTGTGTGCACCAAGAATAACACTGCAGGGGAAAAGGATATGGCACTGCTGATAACTGCTGGTATTGCACTATCAGCAATTTTTGCACAGCTCAGGTAAGGAAAGTAAGTGTTGATCCTTTCCTGGTTTGAGGTTTTTGTTTTAAAACCACTATGAAAAGCAATTCAAATATAAGGGGCGATGTCTCCAACAAGACGAACGTTAAGAAGCTGGAAGGAACAATATAATCACTGTACAGAATGAAATTGTCCCATTATGATATTTCAGGGTGGTTATGCAAAACAGCTGCTACTGTCTCCTGAAAACCTCTGCTGTTAGGAAAGGGATGAAATTTTACTAAAAAGAGCTACTGCTTCCAGTATGACAAAAACTAATGCAAATATACATACTTTTTACACAGTTGCATTCCATTGAAATGAGAGAGACCAAAGAACTGCAAGGATAAGGAGAAGTGAACTGTAGTATACTTTTCTATTGTGCAAAAAAAAGGATGTAATTACAAAACAAGGTGGTCAGTTTTGACATGTGATATTTTGAGTACTTCTAGAAATTTAGTTGTGGTTGGTTTGTATTTACAGTGAAACAGAAGCTGTATTTGTGAGTGATTCTGTTTTTAAAAAAGTCTCAACATCTTATTCTCAGGGTATGCAGATGGTCCTGTGTTTTATAAATATAAAATGTCACACTGAAGATCTTAATGGTGTGTATTTCTTCATAGCTTGAATTCAGAATAAGGCTTGTCATCCTGGCATATACATTCTTTCCTTCCAATGACAAACTTTTTCACGTGATGACATCTTAGTGATGAGCAAAATGCGTATTGAATGAGGGTAGAATAAGTAATCCCTTTTATCTCGTGTTAAATAGTCATACATAGTCAACCATACATAGGTTTCTCATCTGCCAAATCGTCAAAAAATTGTTCTCTGTTATTTGACCCGTGCTTTGTTTTTTTTTCTTGGTGATCACAAAAACTGTATGTTATCATCTGCTGGAATTTGGCAGCAGTGGGAGTTTGGGTTCAGTCCCTTCATTCTGTTGTTTCTTAGACTGGAGTTTCACCAGAAGTTTTCCAGGGAAGGCACTGGGATAAGGACCCAGTTTGTGCTTAGGCTATAAAGCTTGCTGCTGGAATGCAGAGGAGAACAATGACATGGGGAATGCCCACTGGTAAGCGCTATTTTCTAAAAATAAATGGTCTCTCCATTTTCCTGCAACTGGGAAAGCGCTTTCCAACCCTTGCACTCTCTCAACTCCTGCTTTGCAAAGGAGTTGTCCAGTCCATGTTGCTCACCAAACACACCGTGTGTGTGTGTTCGTGCCATAGTCCAGCTTTCTGTGCAGGCAGTTAAAATAGTTCAGATCCTTCCTGCCTTGGCTGGTGTGTCCCTCTCTCCAGGATTTGCTGCACTAACATGTATGCAGTGCACTAGCAAACGTCTGCTGGCTTAAGTGGTAGGGATGTGTTTGCTGGTTTTTTTCAGGGCAGGGACACACATCCACGTGCAGGGATATGGTCTATCTCTCCAGAACTGGAGTGCCTCACCATCAACACCACTCCTCTGACCTTTGGAGATGGCTGTGCAGTTCATCCCCATGGTCACTACAGCATGAAAAGCTTGCTTGAGAGTTGAGAAGGATGGAGTGGCCAAAAAATGGCAATAGCTGTTGGATAGGCAAAGGGAAGATGATCTATAATGCACTTGCAAACAGGAAGAATGTTTTTGTTCAATCTACAAACTCTGTTTTTCCAGATTAACAGAGGGAATTTCTATATTCTGGCCAAGAATTGACTAGCTTTGATTAAAGGTGGGAGAGGAAGTGGATACCAGAATTAAGAAGTTTCAGATTGTGCAAGGTGTGATTGAGAATAATTAATAAAATACTTATTGCTAAAAATTCTTTTGTCACTTATGATCTAAGTTACCTGATCACTTGTATCCATGGATTTACTTTACATAGGTCAAGTGCACATGAGTATCAGAGAGGACAAACTTTCTTGGTTGCGTCAAACCACACCTTATATTGTAAATGAAAATCAACACTTAACCACTCTGGGATTGCTTTTCCCTTCTTTTCTGAAGATTGAAATGGTTTTTAGTTGATCAAAAGTCATTTTCAACAGAAGCTAAATTTACACTCCATACAGAGGAGGTGAAGCCCCTCCATGGGCTGCAGGGCAACAAGCAAGCAAACTGGGTAGTTCTATATTGAAAAAACACTGTAATTTCTTAACATGTATGTGGTGTTTCTTACTAGGGGATGGATATTAGAGCATTTAGCAGAGCTCATTTTCTGATTGTCTTTCTTCCACATCGTCTGGTATTGCTGCTGTTGGACAGGCCTTTAAAAATACACTCCATGCCTGATCTGCAGTTTCATTTTCTCACCTGTGACACGGAGATTATGATGCGTGGTGGTGCTCAGTTAATTCAGTGACACAAGCTATGTGCCCAGGATCAAACTGCAGGCATTCTACACACTGCTTCTGTTTTAGTGCAGACTCAGGGAGAGCTCTGCCTTTGCTTCTACATTTGTTTTTCTCTTGTGTATCTTCAACCTGGCCTCAACTGGTATTTCCATGGTCTACTTTAAAACAGCATAGGAGAAAAAGTGATCAGGTCTGCAAGGCAGCCTTAAGGTTACTCAGTGCATCTATCTAGAGATGCACTTCTTGCAGAAGGTAAGGAAACATAAGGAAACATTTTGCTATTCAATATAAATAAACATATCTGAGTCGCTCTTAGAGATGACCCCAACAAATCTGTCCCAGTTAAGTGCTTGCCTGACCTCATGGCAGCAAAATAAAAATAAAACATAATTAAGATAAATGTAAATATTCCATTTCTTTTTTTTTTTTAATTTAGTTGGGCAACAGCAAATGGTAAAACTGTGAATTTGTCTTCTGGCTACTAAAATACTCCACTTCTCCCTTTGGCCCAGTTACAATAGTTATGGAGACAGAAGTTTTATAGAAGAAAATTACCCTGCTTTCTTAATGAGAGTGATCAGCGCATCTGCTGCTTTTCAAGTGGACAATAACTCTTTAAGTCTGTGGGATGGGTATTTGGTGAGAAATGTGTTGCTTAGTGTGGACATCTGATTATTGACAATGGTGTCCTGCCTGGTGTCAGGAATGATGGGGATCTGCTGTTCTGGGGAGAAAAAAACTGCTGAAGCATCACTGATCTGTCAGCATAGAAACCCTGTAAACAGGGGCTTTATCCAGAATCCAATGAACTCATACTAAGAAGTGCTCGTACCTAGCACTCATTGAAGTAGATAACAACACATACCTTAATCTAAGCAGGAATTGTTATGTCTGAAATGGACTAAAACATACCTACATGGTGTAAAGTGAAGGAGAAAGGTACGTACATCTCTGTTACACCTCAAAAACAGATGTAACAATACAAATGTGAAGGCTGCTCCAATTATTGTGCTCTTTGTAACTGTTGTAGTTTCCCCCGAAATAAATAGGGGGCAGTGCTTTTGGAGTTAACATTTAAACGGTGCTTAGCTCGTACAATGGCTGGGGCAGGGAATACTTGCTTTTTGTAGAGCACCTGGGTGCCAGCTTCAGAAGGCAGGCCCATGTGCTGTTTTGAGGGCAAAAGGGCTGTGCTGTCCGGGAATAAAAAACAAAGATCTGCATTCTGCTTTTCTTTCATCACCTCAATATTTTCCCACCAGACAAGTCAGGAGAAAGACAAGTGCTTCTAGCGCTGGGTACATTCCATTTTCATTCTTATGGGAGCATGTTTACATGTGGGAGTATTTAAGGTTGATTTCTCTTCCATTTTTTAGTCCAGATGAAATGTGGAGTCTTTGAAAGAGCAGAACAGTGTTTTTGGAGGGTTCAGAGGAAGCAGGTGAAGCTCAACTTGTTATCTCTTAGTATACCTTTTCTCTGTGATACAACAGAATGATGTCTCACCATTGCAAGGCTGTTTCAACATACTGCTACCTCTACATGTCTTTTTTCATATGACAAGGCCAATGAAAGTCACTGATCTATTTTTGTTGTGTTGCATCAACCAGAGAGCAGCTAAAAAGCACAGAGTGAAAGTGGTTGGTGGTGAACTCAAATTTTGGGCATCATTGCTTTCAAGAAGAGCTTGAAGCTGGAGGCACAGTATTAAGAAGAGTTTATCCTAGGTCTAGGCTGAGCACAAGCAAGTGACCTCCTCTCTCTGTCCTTGGCCTCTGAGGTGGAGATATCTCTTCACTGATAATGGGTTTGGCAAAATGCAGCTTAGCTGCCAAGAGAAGGCAGAGCTACAATGACCTGTATCTCGCTCTGTGGATCCTGGGAAGTAGATGCCAGGTGGAAACAGGACATCAGGAGCGATGCAGAGCAAGCAAGTGACTGAGTGCATGGAGCCCTGGGAAATGTTTTAGGGGAATCTGGTATTTTACTCCAGCTGCTGCTATGGTCCTGTGAGAAGTTCAGCTGTCCCCTGCCTCTTCCTGCCCTTTCTCCCTTTTACTCATTCAGAATGAGAAGCAGGAATAAGAAAAAGGAAATCTTGATCCTGCCAGTGCAAATAAAAATAGCAGTGATGATAGCCCAGCACAGTTGACAGCTCGTGTGATTTAAGGTAAGTGCAAAGCCTTTGTATGCAGGAGTTGGACTAGGAGAAGCATCCTTCACAAGGCTGTGTCTTTTTAAAATACCTGGTGCTGGAAGGAATCTGATGCACTCGGAAGGCAACATGCTTTAACTGCTCTGAAGCACTTTTATGAGGTCTGGGATAAATCAGTTCTGGAAAGTATGAGTTAGCAGTAATCAGAAGAGGGAGGGAGCTTTATCCAGGATGTGGGAACCACTGCGGACTGCAGCTTGCTTGTGTGGAAACAATGCACTAAAGTAGATTTCTGTGGGCCCCACAGCAGTGGTCCTTCACCCCCTTTGCAGAGCAGAGGGCATGCATGGCCCTCATGCTCTGTCTCTGCAGAGGTGGAGACTCTGGCTGTCCCATTGAGAGAGGGCTTACCTGGCTTTGGTTGGGGGATGTGTGTCTGCTGCACAGAGTGCACAGGTTTTGTCACCACACAGGTTGCTGGAGTGAGTAGTAAGGGTCAGACAGGAGTGAGAAGAAGGAGGGCAGAAAAAGGAGAATTGTGGAAAGTGTCCAAATTCCAGCTGTAAAATCAGCTGCCTTCACACAAACCACCAAAATGATGTGTTCTTAGCACTCTGGCTCATATTCAATATATACTGATCCTGCCTAGGCTTCACTGGATTGTTGAGGGCAGGACTGAATAGTTGGGAACCTCGGTCTACGTTTTTAAAGGTGTGTGGGTGCTGCCTAGGAAAACAAAGCCCATACCCTGGATGATGCCTAAGTGACACACTCTTGTAAGATGCTGTGCTGAGCTGTAGCTCAGACCTCTGGGAAACGCAATGTGCATCAACATGGGGAGCTATCAGGGAAAGCAGGCTGCAACAGTGATGTCTGTAAGCCACTCAGGGATGAAAGGCATGCTGCAGATTAGGTATCTAATCAATCTGCATTTCCACACTGGGACCATCATCTCAGGCCCCAGTTTCAGCACAAGTTAAAAGACAAACACATTGCAGGTAAATCCCAGCCTCTCCTTGCCACAGCCCTATAGACATGGTTACGTTTTAGATGCAAGCAAGGCCACATTAATTCCATTTATATGATGTCAAACAAGATTCCCATTGAGACAAATTACTTTGACTTTACTGATTCAGGCCAGCTGAGGATTTGGTCTGCTGTTAGCAAGATACTATATGAGAATATTATTTGGGAGTACCCTTTGGTATTTCCCCTGGTGCTGAGTGTATTGTGTACCAGAAGTTATCTGGAGATTAAAGTTGAAGTCAGAATCTTTGTGCAACTCTTACAGCTGTGTTCTTTCTGGTACAGTAACCTTTGGAGCAAATATGGGCTTTATCAGGCAATGCTGTCTATGTTGAAGGAAAAGCTATCAAGGACAGTGAGATTTCTGCTAACGTAACAGTTTTGACATGTCGAAATTGGAACTCCATCAGTTTTGGCAAATGTGACCCAGCCTTGTGGTGACTGGAAGTGGAATGTGATAATTATACGGAAAAGGCCTGGAACCCAACAAGATACTGTGGGGTGACAGGCAGCCCTCTGGGATGGGATGCGGGCGCGCTCCCTGCTGGCATGCACTGTTCTCAAGTGAGAGAAGAGCTGATAAATCCACTGCTCGGGGCTGCCAGCATTGGAAATAATGACAAAATAAACATTTTGGTGTGTGCGTCTTTCTGACCTGAAGATACCTCATGGTGGATTTAATTCACTGGGGATAACATCATTAGTGTTTCTCTAGCCTATCAGACTCCAGTGAAGAAAAAGCATCTTCAGGCAAAAACCAGTTACATTGACTTGGTAACCATTTCTCATGCAAAATGACTGAAGGATTTAAGTGTTCTCAAGTGAGGATAATCTACACTTGTACTAATCTCGCTGGGTTGCCCCACTCCCTGCACTGTCCCCTGGTTTTGGTTCCCGTGGCTTTTAAAATGTGTGTTTCAAGGCCTTTCTTGCTAAAGACCCATGAATTACTTAAGTAAGGCCACATGAATGTGGTTCTTTGCGTGCTCAAGTGGTTGCAAAATAGACATCTATAGACCATAAATATATGAGTGTCAGCTCATCTTGACTGAATTTTAGACCACAGAAGACCTGGGACACTCTGTGAAATTACCAATATTTACATATTAAATAGACAGTAGCCACAAGAGTAAGTGGGATAACTTAAACCAGCTAACCTAACATCAGACACAGTCAAAATCATGAATGAATTTCTATAAGGTTCTACTAATGAAGTATTCAAAGACAGAACGGATATTGCATCTTGCTGATTTCTTTCTCTGCTGGAAATGACAAAGCTTAGGAAATAATACCTTTTTGTAAGACCAGGCACATCACCTGTTTTGTTATTTTTTTTTTTATAAATAAATTAGCACTGCACATTCTTGATAAGGTATGCATTAGACAGACTAAATCTTGGAAGAATTTGGAAGTAAATGAGGCATTTTAATTGAAGGTGGATTTTTCTGGTTTGTTTGAATGGCAATTTGTATTTGACCTGGTAGTTCAACATCTTTATCGTCGATTTGAAGTAAAATAATAACCTGGTGATAAGGCAAAGACTGAACGGTTAAAGTCAGGAAGACTAAGCAGCAGTACAAACTGGTTTGAGTGGCTTCTTAAACAGGCTTCTTAAACACAGCCCAGTGAAATGAAAGGAAATGCAAGTTTGTATACCTTACAATAAAAAAAAATTACACACCTCATTCACAAGGAAGTGGGGCTGTTACCTTGAAGAAAAAAAAAAAAAAGAAAAAGAAAGGCTTTACTGGTTATATGGGACCAGAAAGTAAGCAGGGGATCACAGTATAATAATTAAGTTCTCTTTACCAGTAATATTTGATTAAATAAAGTCATTTTGGATCTTGTCTGTAGTTGTAGCTGATGAAAATAGTGCTGAAATACTGCCTGTAAGACATACACCCATAGAACACAGAAGAACAGAATCAAGGGTTAGAGGAAGGGACATAGATGGAGCTGCTTATGTGTGTTTATACTCTGTAAAGGTACTCCTGAGAGATGTTTTTGAGGGAGGAGAAAGCAGAACACCAAAGGGCTTTACAGTCCAGTGAAGCGAGGCATAACCAGACTCCGTGGCTGAAAGCTGAAGCTGGACTTAAGCTGAAAATAACACGTGTTTCTATTAGAGTAAACCTAATCAGGGGAACTGGAGGAGGAGGGTGGATTCTCTGGCTCCTAAAGTCTTTATATCCAGACGGATGTCTTTCTGGAGATAGTCTTTAGCAAAACACAAGTTATTGGACTCGATGTGGAGGGAACTTGGTGAAATGTAATGACCTGTGATGTATAACAGGTCAGACTGGATGACAGAGTGGCCCCTCCTAGCTTGGAGCATTACAAATACAAATCTATGGAAATGTGAACTCTAGAAAATCATGACAGCACGCTATAATATTTTTCTTTCCTGAGATTTCTCCAAAACTCCTAAGTATATCAACTTATGCACAGCTTTCTAACCAGTGTAGTGGTATGTGGGCAGACAATTTTTCTTGAAGAAAAGACTTAACCAAAAAAAAAAATAAAAAAATAAAAAAATAAAGTTTGGTTTGATTTCTGGAAAAATGATTTTATGTGTTGTTTTTTTTTGTTTGGTTGGTTGATTGTGTAAGCATGGTTAAGAGGCTCTGATAGTAAAGCTTTCCCAGAGCAGGGAGAAACCATATGCTGCATGTTAGACCTCATCAGGCTATGTTGTTTTAAAAATCTCCCCGTAGTAATTTGCACTTTCTACATGCCGCTGTATTGGCTATAACTGCAACTACACCACACTCTAAGCTGCCCATTCTCTGTCATTAATTCCGCATAAAATATAACATTTTAACAAAACTAGCCGATACGAGAATCATGTTGCTGTATTCTGATAAGAAGGAGCTGTTTATCTATACACTTCCCCCAGCTGTGGCTGGGGTCAGGAGTTGTCTACAGCGTACTTTCCCTCCTTGTTTGAAATGATTGATTTTGTGTTATCGGTAGAGCTGCTCTTCCGAGGCTCAGGAGATGCTCTTCATGACAGTCTCCCTTCAAAGATTGTAGGGAAGAAGGGACACTAGATACAAGAAGAAACAAAGGTATCTGCAGCTCGTGTTGAGGAAGCAAGTGCTTAACTTTAAATAGGTGCTGAAGCCCATCAATACAACATAAATAAATAACCTGTGAAACATTGCAGCATTTGCTTAAACGTGCCCCTGTACTGCCAGTTCTAATGAGTTATGATTTCAGTCTACTGAAGCACTTAAGCAATTGTATAATTTGCAGTACAGGAGAAATCCTTTGACTTTAATAGGGTTTATGCGCTCAAAACCATCTGCCTGCTTAAGTGCAGAACTGGAATAAAGTGCTCTGGACAGCAAAAGGCAAAGTGGGAGAGTGTGATGAACGTACAGCACTTACTTTACTGTCCTCTGTTTGCTGGCCACAGTGAATTAGTCCGCAAACCTTTGAAAGGATGGCAGAGCGTGAAGACCTGCAATGGTCTTTTCTTTGGGAAGGAGCAAGGAGCTCCTGGAGGAGAAATAAAATCAAATTCAAACATTTTATGGTGATTCTAGGAGAAAATTAAAACTTGAATCTTAGCTTGGTGGAAACAAATGAGATACTCAATGTCTGAGCTGTAAGCAAGGAACGAACTCTCTCCTGACTCCTTAGGCAATAGATTGATGGGTGTTTAGTTTGTTGCTAAAGAGACAACAGTTGTCGATTCCCATCTTGTTATTCTTCCCTTGTTTTCCCTCTCCCTGCTCTACAGATAATGTAATTATTTAAAAACACACGAAAAAAGTAAAAGAAAGTTTAGCTTTTTTCTGCGGAGATTATTACCCCTAACGCTGTGTTAACATAATCTCACAGCTGACTGAACACTCCCCTCTGACCTTTCCTTCCTTGGGGACAAACTCAGGTTTAATTGACATTTGTGTCTGTGAGCTCTGCTGAGGAGAGATTAGCAGTGGCTTAGCTAATTAGTATTTAAATGTTCACTAATGTTCTAATGGATTTGTCAATTACAATCATATTAAAAATTGATTCAAAGATTTCACTTTTTGGAAAAAAAGCAGAGATGTCAGAGCTGATTAAATTTCTCAAAAGGATTAAAGAAAAAAAATCAAATCTGCTGTTATGATCTTTTCAGTCATACTGGAAGACAGGGAAATACTTTGAATCGTAAATGGCCCACATATTTCTTGAGATGCAAATATGCTTACTCCTTGCTATTGTATTGAAAAAAGTGGGGACACATGAGATCTTAGGATTATTTGAAAATATTCATATTGTAATTACTTGTGTTGAATTTCTTCTATTCCAACAAAACTTCTACAGGTTGGAGTACTAGAAGAACTTTCCCAATAAATGGGTAACATCGCAGTAATTCTGTTTTTCAGCATGAGCTACTGATCTCTTTATTGTTCCTCATGATGTAAATGGGAACACCTTCTATTCGGTATACTGGGTGATATCTATAATATTTTTTTTATCCATGGGGTTTCCATTTCAAACTCAATCCACAGTTTATACAATAAGTGATGAAGGCAGCTTCTAGCTGTGGAAAATTGTTGGCTGATCAAAACAAGTGCAGGTTTTTATGAGCTGAAACCCTCCTTGTGACTTGGCTGATGAAGGAAGGTAATTTAATAAGACAAGTTGGTTTTCTACCCACTTTCTACTGAAGTATTTCACCACACAAAGCAAGTTGGCAAATATATTGTAGATTAAAATTTGGAATTTGGTGCACTAGAGGAAATATTTAATGGTGTTCCAAAAAACATCCATTACTCTCAGTTCAACTGGTTTGATTTTTCTTCTTTCAAAGATGACCCAGCAGGCTCAGTGGGAGATTCAGCTGTTTAGGGGATACCACATGCCCCCTGAAAATGAAGCTACTGTCTTTGAAAATGTATCTGTGGATTTATCAACACAGGAGTAGTAAGGAAATATTGTCATGTGCATTCAGGAATGTTAGCATCACTGGAAAGCCCAAGTTCATTGACCTTCCATGCAGGCAATGCTGTGTCTAACCTTGAGATGCAAGAATGGATGATTATTTGTTGTGGGGCTTTTTTGGCTCATGATTTAAAAATGAATCAATCTGTATCAGCAAAAAATTACTTTGTTTACTGCCTATTGAAAAAAAAAACAACAAAAACAAATATAAACAATGCAGAGCAAAAGAAAAAAAAACACAAAAACACAAGTAAAGATACTTTGGATTGTGAGTGTTTTTAGTTTAATCTGAAACAATCTGATGTTTTATTCTCATACTCTTTGTTTAAAGCTAAGCCAGGAAGATGTAGTCCGAAATATGAGAAAATAATTTTAGCCATAATTTTAGGATATAATTTTACTACCTTTAACCTAAAACACTTGGTAACATATCAATTTCAAAACTGTTATAATTTGCCCAGTACTTTTTTCTTGCTGAGCTCTGCTTCCAAGAAGCCAAGTTGCTTTTGGAAAGGGGCTGTAAATTCAGGAGTACCTATGTGATTTCCAGTCCTTCCTAACACCCCCAAAGTCTGATGCCATAGCCCAGACACTCTGACTCTTTTGGACCCTAAGGGTCAGTAGGTCATTTTCCAATAAACTTCTTAGGAGCCCTCATTAAAGTAAAGGGGTTTTCACTACTTTTATTACAAGAACTCCTTGGACTATCGAGGAAGAAAGAATTACAAGATCTGCTCTTCCCACACCTGAGCAATGCCTCTGTCTCCCTCTCGCTCTTCTTCCACCCACCACTCTTTAAGCGTCCTCTTAACGCCTATTTCATGACCTTCTTTGGAAAGATATACAGTACACATCAGAGGTGGTATAAGCAGCATGTGAGGTGTATAGACCTGGGGACATCAAACCTCAGATCACTGCAACTCTCCACAGTTGTGAACTGGCAAGATACTATGCTGTATCTTCTCCAAGACACTCCCCAAAAGCCATTAATTACAGCAATCAGGGAAAAAGTTTAGTGCTGAGTTCAAATACTGAACCGGAGACATGGGGAGAGCCAATTCAGAAGGAAAATCACCTCTGCATCCTTCAGCACTGTCTGGCACCAAAAGGCCCCTGCACTTATGCTGGAAAATGGATGTACAAGGTAGCCCCAGGACATAACTCTGCTTGCCCAAAACCCTGATACTGCGGGTGTTAGAAGAAGCCTTGATAGGGGGAAATGTAAACAGAGAACGACATCTGGGGACTGTAACCAACAACTACGTTTTGGCACTGCAAGCCAAACCACAGCCTTGGTGCTGTAAGGAGGATATCTGCTGGGGTCATTGCTCTCTGGGAGGAGCCACATGAGGACAAATATCTCCCATCCCCACTGTCTGCTAGTGAATGGGGGCAGGTCAAAGGGACAGTGGCATCATTAATCAGCCCAGATGGGTTTTGTCAAGAGAGAGGGCACCAACAGAAGGCTGTGGCTCTGGCTGGAGACTTCTAAGGTACAAGTGCCATCCCAGAATTCACATGCCACCTCCTGCCAGACTGAGCATCTGGTCAGGGAGCTCTACCTACAGCTACTGTGTCCCTGCAGGAGCAGTGCAGCTGGTGCCATGTCACATCTCACATCTTTAACTGAGCGGAGCCCTGCTGAAAAGATGGAAGATGGCTTTCTTGTTAAATGTGTACATTGAGGAAAATGAATTATGAAAGTGATGTCTCTGTTGTTAAAAGCTTGTTAGCTTCTGTATGCTTTGTCATCTTTGTTCCCCAAAATGTCTGCAGTATAGGAAGAGCCAGTCCACTTCCTGGCTTCTTGCATAATGTAATGCATTACCCCTAATGCTTTGTCTGATAAGAGATGATTAGTCAAAACTCATAACAGTCCTGCAAAAAAAAATGGGTCAGTCTGTCCTGAGTCTGGGCAGGTGGGAGATGACAGCTGGATGAGGAGCTCATCTACACAATCAGAGGAAACTGATAGCACTGTACAGATACATTTATAAAACCAGTATGCAACCTTATAACCTAAATCAGAGCTAGTAAAACCCCATGTGTCAAAGAGGGAAATATGGTAAAAATATCTTGAATTAAGTGCCAAATTAGGTGTAGCATTAATTAGCTAATTAAACTGGTACATTGTCAAACTTACTGCCCCATTCTTTTTTATAAGTAAGAGATTTATTTTATGCTTCCACCAGGCTATAACATAGAGCCCTACTGCCCAGATAATCTGCTTCTAGCATTTATCAAGCAATACATGCAGAGAAAAAATAATTACTGCCGTCTGTGAAATCAAAGGGAAAAAGTAAAAGAGAAAATACTCATTTTCACAACAGTGACCTGCTATGCATTTTCCACTCATTGCTTTTAGAAACAAAAGCTAGCACATTTTATTTTGTGAAGGGAAAAAACATGAAGTCAAGTGAAAGGATTACTGATGGACAGAAATCACCATCCTCTTCATTTTTGAATGAATAATAATTGTAAATGACATTGAATTAAACGTGAGGTCACTTTTATTCACTGAAAGCTTCAGAGAATTCTGAAGTTATAAACTCCCATTAAATTAAATTGGCTCTCTATTGAAGCAGGCTTCCTACATGACTTTAAATGAAACTTAAAACAGTCATCCTGAACTTGAAATTTGACCTGGAATATTTCAGTATATTGCAAGTGATGAGTGCCAATATGAAAAGTGGGCAATCCCACCTCCCAGTGTTCCTCACATCACTCTGTGCACATGTGTTCACCAAGTGCAGGGTCCTGCATGGAAGTAGCATCAGTTGGCTGTGACCACACAGCTCAAGGATGAAAGCTTATGAAGGGTGCCATTATTTTAGACAATTTCGCTGAGGTTTTCTGCTTGGATGAAGGCACAAGGAAACTCTCTTACCCAATGTTTAGCACAGCCAAGTGTTAAATCACTTTATATCAGAGCTGAACCTCAACCTCTCCACTGTTAATCTTCTTGATTGGTTAAGTCTTTGCTTTCTGTCAGAAGAGCTAAAATCTGAGTGTCAACAATCAGCGCATGAAGATTTTCCAGCAGAGAAGAATGCCTTCCCTTTCCCACCCCCTTTCCTCTGTTGCTGAGGGGAGGTAACATCCTCTTGACCCCTTCTTCCTAACCAATCTGTTGTTTGTACTCCACTGTTTTCTGACTGTACAGTAAGCCTGGGCTGAAGGCATATCCTTGCAGAGCTAACCACACCACATGACAAGGCTTTTTACTCAGGGAGCATTTATCATTAACCCACACCAAGCAGTAGGAAAAATGTGGACTTTCTTGGGTGTGTGAAGGTATCAACCCTGAGATTTGGACGTCTTTGTCAAATGAAAATGTTGTCATAAGAAGAAAACATCTTTAATCCCAAAAGCCAAGGGCAATTCCTACTTTCTACTTATGTGACGGAACTGGCTTTCTTTGCCAAAGGTTAAATCATGGCCCTTAGTGGGCAGGACCTGGTCTAGGCTCCTGAGTGACTGCTCATCTCTGTGGGTAGGAGGTCTCCTCTCCAGGCTGCAGTCATCACTACTGCTGTCCTAGAAGCTGCTCCATGGGTCCGCAAGCTGAAAGGCCTCTCATTGCCTACCCTGCTATGCTGCTGCTTCTCCTATTCTCAAAACAATCCAGATGGACTCCCAGAGAAAGCAAGTACTGCAGACATCACCCATGCTGTCAGTCTTGCTTCCCAATAGAGGAAGTCATGATATTCAAGGAAGCACAAATGTGTTTTCTTCTTCTTCTGACTTCTTGCCTTCTTGTCCATCAGATATTTTAGTCAGCCACTGTGTCACCTAACCATATTGTCTGTTGTCTTAATCACAAGGTATTATTTCTGTTTACAGATTGAATGATTGAAAGATTTATAAAATGAATGAAGCATAACAAGAAAGGTATGGTGATGCATGAACAAGCTAATGAATGCAGGCATTGGGATGATTAATAGATACATTTCAAATACAGATATCAACAAATGTAAACAGACCATTAGCAAATAAAGGCAAGGGTGCAAAGAAGGTTGAAGAGGACAGCTGCTCAAGAATCAAATGAATGTCTGAAAGCAAGATTTTGTGACTAGACTCCAGAAAAGAAACACCAACTCCAACATGCAGCACGACTTTCTGGGGCCACTTTTGTGATGTATGGCTGTGGGAGGCGGACTGAATGGAGAAGATCATGTCCGCAATTACCATGCCTAAGGATCATCCTACTCTCAACCACAGCCACTACACTGGATGCCTCATTGAATGAAGCAGCCAAAAACATCGCTTACAGTGTGTGGAATACCATTTCCCTCTGTGCGCTCTCTCTTGCAGCTTACACTCAACGGATGTGACAGAACCACAGCGGAGCTTTTGCAGAGCAGCTTCAGATGCATTTGGAAGGCATTCTTCTGGTTAGAGCTGGGATATTTCACACAGAGGAAAATGTTTGCACTGAATGTCAGTGCACATTTTGGTTTGGTCAGGATAATGCCTAGCCAGTGACCTTATACAGCCCCAATTAGCAGATAACTGCCAGGGAGTCCCATTCCTTATTGTTAGGAGTGAACAAGGCAATCATGGAAGGAAGGCAGCAATAACAACAACAGCTAATTAGACGAGTGGTGCACAAGGCAAAGAAAAGAGAAAGATATGAGAGTTCTATATGGTGTGGCTGCCAGCTGAAGTAAGGATCTGGAGCTCAGGATGTAAGCATATGGCTCAAGTCGAGGTTCAATTCCTTCTGCCTCTACAGTCTTCTCTTTGGGCACAACACAGCATCTTTGCAGCAACACTCGAGTAGGCACTATCTCTGTGATGCAGCACGGCATGAGGCAGAGGTGTCAGTTCTGGTCCTGACAAAGTGGTGGCCAGGTGCCTGCAGCATCCTGCCCAAATCCACTGCTCCAATTCTGGAGAGGGCACTGGTCTTCCTCTGCTGACTGTGACCTGCTGCTCTCCCACAAAGAAGCAGAAGCACCCTTTTCCTCGTGCACCAGTGGCATTTGATTATCAGTATAACAGGGAGATTTTGACTTGGCTGTTTTGGGGATATAGTGGAAAAAATAGCATGTTCCGGAGGAGCCCACTCCAACACCTTCAAAGGATGTGGAATCCACTTGGGGATTTTGTGTCCTATTGCACATTAATGTCAGCAGCGCTGACAGTCCTCAGAACAGGAAAAGACCTCTTTCTGAAACACACATTTTGAGGTTTTTTCTGTGTTAAATATATAGATCTGCAGAGAAAAGTGTCATCTGGAGAACCTGAGGGAACTGTTGATACTGCCAAGATTACTAGATGAAAGGAAATATTTTGGTCTGATCCTATTGCCACAGTCAGGTCTGAGACTTCCTTTATGGTTACTCCAATTCCAGTTTGTTGGATGTAACTCAAGAAATAAATTCATACTTACTCCAGCCTTCTCATGCCTACAGTAATACCCAGTTACAGTAGTATAATTCTGCAGGAACTGAAAGCTTACTGACATGCTCCTTTTGCAACTCCTGTACTTATTCTCTTTTTTTGTATGTCTGTAGGAAAGTCACTAGCATAGCATTTTTTTTCTTTTTTTTCAAGATGTTTGCTGTGGGCTATATCCTACTCTCACTAACCCTCATAAAATTCAGTAATTTCCATTAACGTTGATGGAGCTGACCTGGACTTGCACCTAGCCTAGATAATGGAATTTGACCTTAGGTATCCATAGGAAATGTATTCCTCTACGTACTACTTCAGATGAACCATATTTCCTGAACTGGAAGGTGGCTTCAGTTGGAGGGGCTCCCGATTTTAACAGAGAACTCTGGGCATTACTGTGAGACAGATACAATTAGGTGTAACTCATTAGGCAGAAAAGATAAAGAGGCACTTAGGGACCCTCTGACAGATGCGAGTGTGTCTCTGCAGCTCTGAGCAGGGAGAGGGTTGGGTGCTTGCCCCTTCATCTGCTAAACCTCCTCACAGTGCCTACAGAATAAAAGCCTCATGGCATAATGGTGGTGGTGATGACAAGGGTAATAAGGCTCATGATAATAAGGACAAGCAGGGTTTCCATTTCCATTACCAGCGCAATCGATTGGGGTTTAGTTTTTTTCTTTTTTTCTTTTTTTCTTCCATCTAAAGCAAGTTCTGTAAGGGTCATGAGATAAAACCCTGAAAAAGGGCTTTAAAAAGGTCTTTGGAAGCAGTGTGGAATTTTAAAGTCGAATCTGTAATTTAAAAAATGAAAAGTAATATAATTGGTACGCAGTGCATTTCCATTAGAAGTAGAATGCCAGTCATTTCATCTCAGCGTAGGTTAAGTTAAGCATACAGGTGAACAGCTTTCTTTTCTGCAATTCCCCTCCCTAGGGAATATGCATTTGCAGAGTAGCAGATGCAGGTTTCGGCTTGTTACATACACACACCCATATATTTCACTCTTTGGGATGAAGAAGGGGAGTCACTCACTCAATGGGGGTAAGAAGTTGCTACGGTCTGAAAGCTGCCTGCCTGTTGAGTGGTGGCATCTTGCTGCTCCCACTAGATGTGAGCTCAAGCACAGGCTGGCACCCAGCACATCTAGCTGGCATTCCACCCAAGGTGAAACCATGTCTTTCCTCTCCAGGAACTGGGAGCCAGTGCTGAAACTGGAGCACTATGGGAATAATCCTTGCCCAGAGCACTTGGCTCTATTTCAGGGTAGCAACTGTGAATCAAAAATGCTTTTGTGTCAAGACTTACTGTGGTCCATTTGTTTTAGCCCGTGGCTGGGAGGAGTGCTGTTCAGATGGGTATTGATATTTGGGAGCTAGAGGATGAACTTGGCTTCCAGAAAAGTTTTCTCTGTACTCTGCTGGCCATTTCTTGCAGCAATTAGGTGTCTCACGCAATGCTTGTGCTTGCTGTGATATCCACATTCATCACACAGGTTTCCGTGTGTATAGAATTGCATCTGCAGGAGTGAACTAACAACCATTCCTTCTTCCTCCCTCTATACTACTGGCTGACCAGGTCGTATTTGGAAGAGCAAACCTCAAGCACATGAAACAAAGGACAGAGAGCAATTTATCTGCTGATTGAGTGATATGCTTAAATAAACATATTTCCTCACTACTGCAGACAAAAGCCAACCTTTTTCAAGATCTAAAGTGCGAGCAGGACTGAGCAGAATTAACAAAAATTAAATTGCATGGGATTTTTCCGAGATGTGGAGAACAATAAAGGGAGGAAAACTGAAAGCAAAAGGGGGATCATACACAGACAAGTAGAGGTGTTTTCCCTAAATATGATCTTAAATGAAGAAAAAAAAAAGGATTCTGAAAGAAGCCTGCACTCTGAAGCACTGGGTGTAAAACTTAGGACACTTACGCAGGAAGAGGAACTTAGAAATGACGGGTGTGTTAGGGGAAGAGCTATGTGTCATACTGTAGACATAAACTCCCTTTAAGCACACATTCCACCTACAACCCCTCTCACACATACAGAGGACAGCCCAGCTGCACTCCAGTAGACTGGGAAGAAAATACACAGCAGCTTAAATGGATAGGGTAGAGGCTGGGATTTCGGAAGAGTCCGGCGAAACAGGATGTTGAATGCTCCTGAAAATCTCAATCCAAAGCATTTTACTGAAACCCCTGCCACAAATCAACAATGTTTTTGCAATGCTCGTTATGTTCTTGCTTGTGCAACATGTTATTTTTCCCCCTCTCTGAAACCGTGACTTAATGCATAGTAATGGCATGTGAAAGGCAGCATTACAGCCCTGGTCCTGAATGCAATACTGAGTCTCCTGTCATGCGTGGAATGTAATTACCATTAAGACTGAAAAATGAGGGAGATGAACAGTAGTGGCAGTTTTTCTCAAGTTTGCATAAACACTGGCTGCAAGAAGAGGGCAGGAACATTAAAATCAAAGAGTTCCTGTCACATCAGCGCTTTAAATCTCTAAACGGCTCCTTGAAAATCATCTGGCCTCGGTGAACACAAACAGCCGATAAAACCTTCAGTTAAGGTCTGCTCTTATCTGCTAATTTCAGGGCAGTCCTGCCCTTTACTCACCGTCCCTTTGGAAGTAGTGATTTTGGCACTTTTCAGTTGGCTCACTAAATTTCCTAGCTGGAGAAGAAGTAGATGTGGAGATGAAGGTGTTTGGGGTCTTTATATTGGTCACAGGGCACTATGGGGAAACACTCCGAAGGCTTTGCTTCAGCATCCTTGTGGTTAAAGGCTGAATGACAGAAAGAACCACGTCCTCTTGTGGTGCTGGCTGTCATCTTCTGGGCGCAACGTCCTAAAGTTAAACCCCAAAACTCTGAAATGTGACAGCACCTCTTCCCCCCCTGCTCCCCACTGCAGGTTCATTGCCTACTGAAAGCACTGGAATGTAACCATGCCTTGGGGAGGAAGAAGTGGCAGAGAAGATGTTTTAATATGTTTTATTTTTTTCCTGAGTCATTGGAGTGGTGTTTCCCTATAGCTGTGCCTATCTAACAGCCCACAGGATTCAGGTTTTGTTACAAACATGAGACTCTGAGCAGATTTGCAAGAGGATGTTTCAAAGATAAAATTTCTGCATGAAATGGAGCTGATTTATTATCTCTGTGGTTTTATGGTGAGTTTTTGGCTTCTGTTCTCTCCTTTTTTTTCTTTTTCTTTTTTTCTTTTTTTTCTTTTTTTTTAACGTGAAACCTGATGGCTTAAGCTGGGATTTGTTTTGTGGCTTTGATGAACTGAAGTCTGCTCCTCCTGCCACTTTTAATGGACCAGTGTTGTAAAGCACTTTAGGTTCAAACCTCCCACAAAATCTGCTGTTGGTAGAAAATGTGGATCACTTCTTCTAGGTCTTCCACATTGTTTTTCCTCTCTAAAATCGTAGAGGGGCTTCTCAGAAAGAGATAAAATGGTGATCTTCTCCCTGACTGCCATTTCCTGCTGCCATTGCAGCTATTTGTTTCTGTGCTTGCTTGACCTTCTAGGTAAATGATTTCCTTGGGTCAAAAAGTGTCCTTCTCATCCAAACTGTCTAAGGTTAGTTTTATCTACGTGGAGATTATATCCAAAATACTAATGGTTTAGCTGTCCAGTAACAGTTAAACAAAGAATATATAAGTTTAATGCAATTTCACATGGTGGTCTTAACAGCATAATCTTCTGGTTTCAACCAGGCCTTCTTTTTCATAAGGCCATCACCTTCTGTAGCACAAGCATTTTCTTGACAAAGACTTCTCCCCACTCAGCATTTGTTTCTGATAGAAAACTCTTTCTCATAGAAATCTGTAAGACTTAAATATTTTGGGGAGGAAAGACTTTTTATCTGAAGTTTCTAGATGAATCCAAAATGAAGGTTTTTTATAACACAGTATTTAAATAATATTTCCATTCTCTTTTTGTTTATCAGAATTTGGATCTCCAAATGGTCTGAAATGCAGAACTTCTCTTCACATTGATCATTTCTCACTCTAAAAATGCTTCTAGGCCCATAATAAATAAACTTTCTGGAGTCTGTCCCAAAAGTCTGAGCTGAGAACCCAGGTCACTAGAGCCCATGGTGATGAGGCAGGACCTCAGCTGAGTGAGGACTTCAGGTCTTGGGCTCAAGGACATGGTTTGTAAGACCAAGCACTGAATCAGGAAAGAAAAGGCACAGTTGGAACTAAACTTGGCAAAGGATGAGAAAGATAGCAATAAGGGATTCTACAGGTACATTGGACAGAAGAGATAAGCAAAGGAGAGTGTACTCCCTCTGATAAATGAGAAAGGAGAACTGACTTCAACAGACATGGAGAAGCTCGTGGTACTCAACAAATTATTTGTATTAGTCTTTTCTGGCAGTCAGGCTTCCCACACCTCTCAAACCCCTGAACTTATAGGTGGGGGCTGGGGAAGCAATGTCCCTTTTACTGTAAGAGCAGGGCAAGTCTGAGACCACCTCACAAGACTGAATGTGTACAAGTCTATACGACCAGATGTCGTGCATCCCAGAGTTCTGAAGAAATTAGCTAATGTGGTTGCAGAGTGACACTCCATCATGCCTGAAAAGTTCTGGCAGTTAGGCAAAGGCTCCAGTGACTGGAAAAAGGGAAATATCACTACCATATTCAAGAAGAGGAGAAAGGAAGACCTGGAGATCTACAAGCAGGTGCGCCTCACCTCTGTTCCTGGGAAAATTATGGATCAGATCCTTCTGGGAGATACGTCAAGGCAAATTAGAGGAAGCAATCTGAGGCAGCCAGCATGGCTTCACCAAGGACAGATTATGCCTGAACCAACCTGGCAGCCTTCATTGATGGAATGACGATATCAGTACGCAATGGAAGGGCAACTGATGTCATCAACCTGGAATTGTGGAAGGCCTTTGACATCATCTCACATCACATCCTTATCTCTAAATTGCAGAGATATGGATTTGAAGGGTGGACTATTATGTGGATAAAGGATTAAAGATGATAAAGGATATGGAACACCTCCCTTATGAGGAGAGGCTAAGAGACCTGGCTCTGTTCAGCCTTGAGAAAAGAAGACTCAGAGGGGATCTGATCCACGTCTATAAATATCTAAGGAGCAAGAGGCCAAGGGACGAGGCTGAACTCTTCTCTGCAGTGTGTGGAGATAGGATGAGGGGAAATGGCCACAAACTGAAGCATAGAAGTTCCACACAAATGTGCATGGGAACTTCTTCACAGTGAGGGTGACAGAGTACTGGCACAGGCTGCACAGAGAGATGGTGGAGTCTCCTTCTCTGGAGGTGTTCAAGACCCACTTGGATGCTTACCTGTGTAACTTGGTGTAGGGAGCTGCTCTGGCAGGGGGTTGGACTCAATCAATGGTCTCTAGAGGTCCATTCCAATCCCTACAATTCTGTGATTATTTTGATGGTTGCAGTCAGAGGGTCATGGTGAACAGATCTTTGTCCAGGTGGAGGCTGGTCATGGGTGGTGTCCACCAGAAGTCTGTCTTGGAACTGATGCTCTTTAACATCTTCATCAATGTCATAAACTTTAAGATGAAATGTACATACTCTCAACAAGTTTGCTGATAACACCAAGCTGAGTGGTACAGTTGATACAACAGAAGGACAGGATATCATCCAAAGGACAGGCTTGAAAAGTGGTGCCATAGAAGCATAATGAGGTTCAACAAGACCAAGTGCAACCAAGGTGGTCCCAAATTTCTGTACAGACTGGAAGAACGCACTGATAGAAGCCCTGCTGAGAAGGACATGGGGATTCTGATGAATGAAAAGCTGTACATAATCCAGTGTGTGCTTGCAGCCCTGAAGGCCAACTGTATCCTGGGCTGCATCAAAAAAGGAGTGATCATCAGGGAGAGGGAGGTGATTGTCTTCTCTATTCTTGTTAGACACCTTTTGGAGTACTGTGTTCAAACCTGGGGCCCCCAGCACAAGAAGGATGCAGAGATGCTGGAGTGAGTCCAGAGTAGGGCCACAATGATGATCAGAGAACTGCTGCACTTCATCTATAAAGAAAGATTGAGGGAGCTGAGCTTATTAACTTGGAAAAGAGAAGGTCCTCAAGAGACCCCATTGTGACCTTCCAGTGCTTAAGGAGAGCTTATAACCAGGAGGGAGATCTGCTTATTACACAATCTGGTTGTGATAGGACAAGGGTTTTTAACTAAAAGTGAGGAGATTTATGTTAGATGTTAACTAGAAATTCTTTACTCAGAGGATGCTGAGGCACTGGAACACATTGCCCTGAAGAGCATGTGGGTACCCCATCCCTGGAGATGTTGAAGGTTGGGTTAGATGGCAGCCTTAACTAGTGGATGGAAACCTTCCCCATAACATGGAGAATGGAACTGGGGAGCCTTTAAGGTTCCCTTCCAACCTAAGCCATTCTGTGTATCTTTGATAAATACGGGTGTAGTGTAGCTCAGGCAGAGACCAGGGGTGGAAGCCCAAGCCTCAGTGCAGTTCAGCAGCGTAGGGGAAGTTTGTACAGATTTCTCAGGGCTACACTGTTAGAGTGGGGTGATTCACCCATGGTGCTATCAAACGTATATTCACCCTTTAAAGCTACAGGTGGATGTTTGCAATCCTAAACCCTAGAGATACTCTAAGTACTGTAAATCATTCAGGTATTTGTGTTCTTTGGTGGTAGCGATCAATATGAACAACTTTCATTACTTGGTACTCAATCAGGACTTCATCTAAACTTAACCCCAGGTAGGTGATGAAAAATGCCATCCATTAAATATTAACTTAAAGACATAGATGGGATAAATGTAAAAATGTAAAAATCACAGCACTTAAGTGGAGTAAAAAACACCCTGGGGGACAAGTATTCTTCAGTACAAGTGAGACAAAAATTGGATACCTCAGAAATGGTGAGAATGTTTTTGAGTGTATTACGCTTTTTGCAGTGTCACACAACTAATCTAGACTTTTATCAATCCACTCTGGTGATAAAAGCCTGGAATGGAGAAAATCAAATGGAAGAACTGAAAGTGGGAGGAGGGTGTTAATAAAGTCTAATGTGCCATGTATTTGTTTTTAACCAAGTTCTATATGTGACTGAAGTCAAGAAATATGACAAGCATCTTCCATTAATAACTGCATATTCTTATTAGAAGTGTAATTTATTCATGCTCTCTTTTCTGAATAAAGGAACTGGGAGCGGGTGAGAAGAGGTGGGAAAAGCAGAAAGGAGAAAGTAGAGTCCATGCTGAAAAACAAAATATTCCTCTGAGTATTCAACCTTTATTCTGTTTTTCATTCCATGTGTGAAAACAAAAAAACAAACTGCAGTCCTCCTGTTCCCTAAAGTACCAGAGGACAAAGTGGATTTGACTCCTTTAAATATAATGGAATGAGATCATTCTGGTTTTATTCTTTCATCAAATTTTTCACTTTACTTGTACCCAGGTTAATTTTTGCCTCTGTTTAGTTTTACACCATTTGATCCTTAGTTCATCATCATTGTCAAATAAAGCTTCAATCCTTGAGTCTGATTCAGTGTGTTTGGAAGGGATGCAGTTTAGCTGCAAGATAAGCATACACATATGCATACATATATAAACAAACAAATATTTATTTATTTATTTAAATGCACGCATACATAAGTATGCTAATTAAAACTTAATTATAATATATTAATTAAAATAACACCTGTATAAAGTTCTTAACTTTGCTAACATAAGCAGTGGCAGGATCTGGATCACTGCTTTGCCGTTAGCTCTGCTAGCTGGAGTGAAATGCAAACAGAAGGATGCATTTCAGGAGCTAGCTCAAGCAGAAAGGGATAAGCTCCAAGTAAAGAGGAAATTGTGATGCTGGCAACAAGTTTTGCAGTCTTAAGGGCAGCAGATGAGAAAAGTTCCTTGTAGTATTTCAAGAAAATAGCCTTTGCATTCATGATCAGAGAGTGCAAAAAAGAGAGACTGTGAAGTTTTGTGTCTTTCTTTGAGTGAGTTATCTCCTGCTATGTTAGTTCCTTTCTGGATAGCTTCTTTCAAATGTTTGTGTGGTGGAGCTTTATTGGTATGTGTATTTAATGAAGGCAATCTATGAATGACTTTGACATGAGCAAAGGGAAAATCCCTTGTATTGGAATTGTATGAAATGCCTGTATATTTGTTGTTTCAATAAGAAAAGATGGTGTTGAGAGACCTGTCTGAGCAGGTGAACTCAAAAGTTTGTTGTTTCTTCTGCTTTTTGGGGTCTGATAATGTATAGTACCATCTCTTCTGAAGATTGCCAAGTCACTACCCCTAAATGTCAAACAGTGGCTGTGGACTTGTGTGTTAACCACCTGGATATAAAGGCAGCAACACAGAAGATTGTTAGATTTTTAAAAGAACATATATTTTGAAGGAAATGATAAATCACAGGCAACATTAAATTCTTTGTTCCTTGTTTGTTTCACTGGGATTTATTTCCCTGTTAATCTGTATGATGTTTTAAAGAGAGAACATCGAAGAATATAGTGGTCTATAATACCACCTATAGATAAAAGCACAGAACAGCCCTTTCACTGATCTGTGACCGTGCTGCACCATTGCCTCACATGTTATATGCCATGTCGTGTGCAGGAGATCATGGCACAGGGAACTCAGCTGCAGCCATTTTTTGTATACACTATCCAAAATTATTATTTTATTTAATTTGAGTCTGACATTGCACAGGTAAGATAATTCGTCACTCACAAGCAGCTGAAACTTATTATTAAAAGGTTTTTACCCACATATACACAATTTGTCATTTTATCTGAGGGTGAGTGAAACATAAATTATACAGAAACTTAGTGAAGATTCCCTCTCTCCCTGAAAGCAATTTGCACAAACGTATATCTCCTCAGTTCCCTGGGAGGTCATCCCTATCTCACTGTTTGGAGAGGTGAAATAAGTGCAGATCCTTTAGAAGGAAGAAATAAAGCCTGATTTTTCAGTTCCATGGACAAGTGTCCTCAATTAACACTGACAGCTATTTAATTTCATTTAAAATAAGGTGGTTTAAAATATGATTCTTATCTCTCCACTACAGGATGGACTAAATCTTTCTTTTAGAGTCACCCAGCAGTGGGTATTAGGGGAAGTTGGTTATATTTCTCTCTACGGAAACCTGAGCTCCATTAGCAAAATATAGATTTGAACAGATACGAACCCAGCATCTGGCCTTTTAGAAACAAGATAAAACTGTGAGGAGGGAATTAGAGAAGTTCCAAAGCTCACTTAAATCAATAGGGAGGCTTCATAACCTTCAGCAGGTTTTGGATCCTGCTCAAGAGAGTAGATGAACTTGTTTACCATGCAGTAAAAAATCATTGTCAGTTCACTAAGACCTTGATTTTGTTTTTCTGCAAAAATCTTACTTCTCTCTCTACCAGTAACTCACTGCCTTAAAGAAAATGAGCCACAAATGATACCACAGTTGAGAGAAGTGAATAGCATCCCCATGAAAGGGATGTGTCTAATCCTGTAAAATAGTGGGTCCCACCCCAAATACTGCTAAACTTCTAATTATATGGTGTGCTGCAATAGATCTAGTGTTGGTAACCTAATAAAACCATCTACAGCAGAAAAAAAAGTCTGTTTTAAAAAATGTCTTTTCAAATGGATGGATTCTCAAATGCAGTGCCATGAGTAGCCCAATTCTCTGGGCTTTTCATTTCTCAAGCAAACCCGATTTATTTATCTACGTATTTATCTGATTCTATTGGGAAGACTTCTCATAAAATCACAAAAACCATCTGGAGAAGTGTGGAGTGGAAATACATTTCTCAGCCATCTCTGGATACCTCTTTAAGAAGCTTTAATTTAGTGAAGTGAGAACAGCTGGTGTTGAACTGGTTGCTAAGAAGGTGTCATGTAGCATATTGGCTTATATAAACTCTTTGTTTGTGGTGATCGCAAAATAGCTTATCTCTGTGGACGTGCAATTCTTGAATTGTAAAGCTTGAAGACACAGTTACTAAATTAGAGTGTACTGAAGGCTCCCAATCAGTTTAACTGAGCTGTGCACAACTGAAAGAAGTACCCAGGTCCCAGGCCCTGTTGATAGCTTCAAGACACTACAGGACTGAGAGAAAAATAATTTCACCTGAGCGCATTTTCTATAAATGGTTGAACCAGGTGATCTTTTTAGATCAGTTCTCAATAGGACTTGTTCTTCCAGCTAGTAAGATCCACCGAGTGATATGCATCTTGACCACAGTTTACCAAGTAGCCCAGTTGTAGATGACAAAGAGCTTTCTCCTCTGCATCTAATGAAAATACTGAGCACCTGCAGTGCTGGTGCAGCTCTTCCAGATAAGGAAATGTGGTGAAGACCTCCTTATGTAGGATAGCTGCATGGATGGTGAGCAGCCTCCTCCTGGACTCAGGTGCTCCTGGCTTCCTTCTAGAGCAGGCATTAGCCTTGCTAAAAACAACAGGGAATGCTATCCTTATGCTTCTTGTATGCAACCTGTGCACACATACTGTCACAGTGCAAATGTCTGTGCAAAGCACCTCCAAGGACAATTGCGAGCACGTAACCCCCCTCTGCTATGTGTTTAGTCAAGCTGGTGCTGCACAGTCCTTCTATCACGCAGGGTGCCTGCAGATGGTGAGGTTATGGCTTTTATAGCTGTAGTTATCAGGCCATCCTGCACTCCTGAGAAATGCTGGTAACAACTCAAGTTGATGCTGGATGTTTTAACACAGACTCCCATTACTTACAGTGAATTGAGTACAGCGGTGAGGTTTAAGAGTTTGCCATTAACTGGAAGACTGTTTTTCCAGACCTCAAAGTTAGAGCTTTAATATGATGATAAGATTGTGTCCCTTCTGAGGTGCCTCAGGTTGTTGGTGGTAGCCGGCCTCCTTCTCTGTCTTTGTTGTATATATATATATTTAATATGTTTTTAGCTGAAAGAAATACTACTGAAGATACTCTTAAAACACATTATTCTTGGGTTTTGGTCTTATTTATAGTTGTTAAGACCTAATTAAAAAAATAATAATAAATAAAGCCTAAAGCTACTAGTAGGATTAAATTATTCTCAGACAGGATTACCAAAACAAACAAAAACTCTAAAAGACTGTGGCTGAATAGATATGTAATGAATAGATTTATACCACATACCTACTTTTGAAGATGATGACTTATTTATTTGCAACCAGTTTAATGCCTACTATTCACATGTTCAGTAATCACAAATATTGACAGTAGGACACTATCAACAGACTTTCATAGCTTTATGTTTAAACAGCAAAGAGGCAGTAAAGAAGACAGAAAGATATATTGGTAAGAGGTATGAAAAATTTTTTGAGGCTCCCACAAGCCTAAGAGCTCCTATGTTGAGTCAGATCAGAATAACCATGTAGACTTGTATGCAGCAGACACAAGCTAGCTGGACAAAGAAAGAGGGAATCATTTTTGAGGTTTATTTTCCTGTCTTATGAACATGAATGTTTTAAGGGTCGCTGCTTCTTTAACATGCATTAATGGATACATCCTGTGTGGATTTATCTAATTCTTTTCTGGACCTGTTTTCTTCCTCACAGCCTTCACAGGCTTCTGTGGCAACCGGTCCCGGAATTTATCTATTTGTGTGGAAAGTGCTTCCCTTCCTTTCCTTGTGAGGTTACAGCTGGATAATTTTTATGTGGGTGCCTCTGTCTGGGGTTGTTTTGTTAGCGATGCTGTTTTTTTCTCAATTTTTTTGTTATATCAGCCAGTATTTTCAGGTGATTTTTGAATTCTATTTAAATTTCCTCTTTACAGAAGAATTTTTTAATACATCGCCAATGAGTATTAAAAATACAAAGAACACCTTAGTTTTACCTATTTTGTAGGTACTTAAAGTTAAATTAGAACTAAATTTGCTATTAAATTCTGCCATTTTTCTCCCCAAAAACTTTGCTATTTTTTTGAACTTAGTTTTCTCCTGATACTGTGCTCTTCATCATTACACCTGTTTTTGAAACTTGTTTTCTGTATTAATTTTTTGCACCCATGAAGAATGAGACAACTGTGTGGTGTCCTTTGTCTTAGGACATCTTTGTATAACCATGAGAGGTCTGACTCAACGAGGCTGAAGATAAAATTATTGTAGATTACACATAGGTCACTCCGAAAGTAATGCCTTCTGTTTATTTCTGTGGAAATTACAACAGATACAAAGAGCATGATAACACTGTTTGATAGAGCAAATTCTCGGCTACATAACAGTGTTTTTCAACATTGGTATCAGCATTAGCTATGCATTTTCACTAGCAGTGAACAAGAGCCTCCATGTTGCATTTAAAAAAATCTACACCAGAAAAGGTGACCCACTGTTGCTGTTGTCACTGCTGAAATGCATCACCCACCACCTCACTGTGCTCACATCCTGTTGGAAAGCATCAGTGAATGTCAATGGGTGCCACTATTTCTGCATGGAGGAATCCAGTTCTATACCTTTACTTCATAGATACTTCCATGTCAGACTCAGTTTGGTCAGATTATCCTTCTGCTGCCATCTATCTCATGGCAACAAAATGTAATGGAATACTAGCAGGAAGGCTCAACCTGTACTGTCATACTACCAGCATCCACTTCTGACATTGTGGACCAACATAATAAAATAGGAGGTATTATTTTCAGTAGTCCTTGCACTAAAAAATAATCTGGTTTCCAGCACTCTATCTTTGGGAGAAAGACTGTTTAAAAGCTACTGAAATCTAGTTCTTGCACTAGTGAAAATGAAATATCCCAGCTACCCATGTAAATAAATCTGCTTTTAAATCTTTTTCTTACGTGGGCCCCACCATAAATTATATTTAATGAATACTTGTTCTCAGTCTGCTGCTTCTGTGGGGCAGCAATGTATTCAAAGGGTGTGTAGCAAGTTGTACCTCAAACGAGTTTTTACAAGAGAGTTCATTTGGATCCTTTGACTCATTTGGTCCTTGTCAAACATACGCTCTCATAAAACTGTAGTGCTGGGTTTAATGGTGGAGAGTGAGCTAATTTCAGCCCATCTGAGGCTCCTTCACTAACTGGCATTACAGAAGAGGCCAAGGTTGGGAAACCTACTCCCCTCATTGTTCTTACATGGTCAAAACAACAGCAAAACACCAAGGAGATTAGTCTCGTTCTCTCTCTCAAAGGTGCCCCTCTACCAGAGCATTCTTCATAGCCAGTTGTAGCCTACTTGAGTTAACCTAGAGCTGTGGAAAGACTGAGAGAAAGAAACTAACAACAAGCTAAATGGAAAAAATAGTGCAAAATATAAATTGGTTTGATAACATCCAGCACTATTTTCAGACTAATTAAATATTCTTCAATACAGTATAGTCAAACTTTCTTTAAGATCCATTTTTTTAAAAGAAATATTAAATTTTGGGAAATGTTCTTTGTAGAGGTTCTTACACAGAGACCACTAAAATGCTTTTGCATCATTTTGAAATAACATAATTATAGAAATCCATTCACAACCCAGATTTCAATTTGCAGTTCCCATGATTGCATGTGGGGAAGGTTAACCTCTTTAGATATAAGAGCTTCTCATCTTAAAACATGTCCAATTTGAACAGAAAACATTTTGGTACTGCTGCTTGATTTGCTGTGTACAACTTCTTTATCTGAATACCTCATAAGTTAAATATATGCTTTCTACTGTTCCCTATGTAGCGCACAAATTATTTATTATTCAACATGCTCTACTACAAAATTGAAAGTGAAATTATGGCATCTTCTAATTACTTGCACTTCACATCACTCTTTGACCTCTTAGAAGTTGTGCTTATTGATTAGCAGCAATTTTACTGTTGTGATCTGATATTGGATGCTTCCAAACTTTTTACTACTGCTTCATCCTTGTGTTTGGGACTGCCCAGTGTTCTCTGAATAAGCCAGAACACCTGAGCAGTAACTAAGTTGGCACAGAGGGGAGAATGCATAAATTGACTGGTTGGATTGCTGTCTTTCCTTGGATTTTTGCAAGCTGTTGTTTTTCTATAGCTGAAGCATGTGTATCATATGAGTTAGAGTGTTAGAATTTCTTGGATAATGGAAAAAAAGCTCCTTTACAAGAGAGAAAGCAGAGATACCTGAAACTATTCAGGTGTGCATCAAAGATACCTGAAACTATTTAGGAAATTCTGATATGTCTACCCTATGACGTAAAGAGACTGGAAAGACTAGGATATTTCCAGCTTATTAGAGTGAGTGCCCTAACAGTCCAGTTCAATAAAAAAATGGACTGTTCTGTGTGTCTTGGACTCCTAATGAGGGTATGCCTATGTCTAGCTAAAGATAATCCCATCTCCTCCTGATTTAGCATGAGAAGCTGGATGATGGGAATTCATAATACTCCACTTCTCAACCCTCCTGTCCTAGAGTTCAAGTACCCCCAGTCCTTCTAAGTTCTGACACTTTTCCAACACATCGCACCCATTCTTCAAGTTCCTTCCCCTTCCCCAAACAGCTCCTATTCAGAGTTTTCTGTTCTTCTCCTCAGAACTACAACTTTTCATCACCATCTACCCAAAGAGCCCGCAGTCCTCCCAGCCCACTTTCATGGCCCTGCCTGTTATGTGTTGCAATAACCTTTCAATAAAAGTTTCAGTAGCGGTCTTCTTGGCCAGCTCTCCTTGTCTCCTTCCCTCCCTCCCCAGCGATTACATCTGATGACTAGATTTTCAAGTATTCACTCCCATCTGTCTACAATGGGAGCTGTTGTATGTTGAAATGTTCCTATAAACCTCATCCAAATAGGACCCTGTTCTAACGAACAAAGGGAAACTACACAAATTCCTTCCAGCAGACAAGAGAATGAGAGTTGGGTGTGTGTACTTGTGAACATCTGGTAAAAAGCGATCTGGTGATGAAAGTTTCCTTCACGTGGTCAAGTGTCAACAATATCACCTACTATGTAGTCTAAACTTCTATTTCACCAAGTGGTATGTTTTTGCTTTCAGTGACCTTGTACCTCGGTCAGAAGCTATGCCACACACTGCTGTCTCCTCCCAGGCTGAAATTGATAAACGAAGGTTGGAGACTTTACCACCCTAATGTTCTGTCCCAGCTATTGCGCTTAAGTTTGTTATTGTCACATTGAGAAACCAACTTTTCCACAGATGATCTCTGGAATACCAAGAACATATTTTCATGAGATCTCTTCAAATATGTATTTGTAAATGTCCTCTAACTGCAGCTGGGATACTCCACTCTTCTTTTTTGTTTTAGATAGTCTGCTTCTCACGTAACAACACTGAAAAACTTTCTTTTGCAATGATCGTCAGGAAAATTTGTTTGATGAAACCATTCTGATGCAGTCCTAAGAATAGGACCTAAAGTACCACGCCATCTCTGCAAGGAGAATTGTTATTACAGTTATATGAGCTCTAGGATGAGAGGATAGCAGCAGCTGGCATTATGTTTTTTTGCATGTGTGTGTATGTGTGTTTCTGAGCTTGATGCAACAAGAGCTTTTACAACCACACAACTGCAGCTGTACTCAAGTCAGCCTTACTTCTCAATACTCAGAGCTGCTGTCTGAATATTTTCCAAACATATGGGAATAGGATGCAAATAACTATTCTTTTACAGATGGGTAGAACATTGCTGCGGACTCTTAAAACTGTTTCAGGAAACTGGAAGAAGAAAACAAACAACAGCAACAACAAAAATACCTCCTTCTGTATTTACAAGAAAAAGGAGAGGTGCCTAATTCAAGGTTTCATAAAGGCTCCATGCAGCAGGCTTTGGAGTGAGGTCTTTGACCTGAGTGCAGACTTGTTAGTTCCAGACTAGGCAGCCATCTACAGCAGAGCTAGTGATGGTAAAGACTGCATGGTCTGTTAAGTGGCAGCCCTTAAACTGCATGCTTTTAGTAAGTCTGGGAGAGTCTGCAGTTCCCTTGAACCCTCAAAGGTTGGAAGATTGAGAATATTTTCTCTTGTGACATCAATAAATATTATGTCATCTTTTTGTCTTTTCTTTCTGATACTTTAACTTCTAGTAAATGTGGACTGGACCTCTTACCAACACTGGTAGGTGCATATGGGCTTGTAAAGTGACACAGCAATGCAGAATTATTTTGAATTGTTTTGGAGAATATTAAGATCACTTGTTTATATATATTTTTTCAATATATTTTAGCCTCCACTCTGTCATAATTCTTAAATCAGACCCATGACAGCAAAAGCTTGCCTGGACTCTCACACTTTTCTTTGTCTTCACCTTTCACTGATCTCTCCTGCCTGTGAAACACACTCTTACTTTAAATTCTTACTGAAAATGGAAGCATATCCTAAGTATGAACATTTGTTAAATGACATACTGAGAAAGAAAATCTGAAAATCACATGGGGTGCAGTGTAAATCCCAAAACACTTGCAATTTAGTAGTGACTTTTATCAGAAAGCTGACATTGACCATACCATACTGATTAGTACATGTTCCCTGCATATTCAAAGACATTTCAAAGGCTGGAATTTCACAGATCTTTGGTAATTGCCTAGCTCTTGTCTAGCCAATTTGATGTCTGCAGAATTAATTTTTTCAGAGTTAGAAGTATTTTATCTATATCCCTCCTACTTGCTTGTATTTCCATGCACCAAGGTGAACAGAAATATTTTCTGTGCTGTCTTCAGAAATAAGCTTTTCACTTGTCCAGATTCTGTGCTGCAAAATAAGAACTGGGAGATAAGTGGTTGTATGCATATGTACTTGTGTGATACATATCCAACTGACAAACACGGGACAAAAAAGTGAGAGCTGACCAGATCTTACTCACTGTTTCCTTCGGAGTTCATTGCTTGTTTTGTTTTGTTTTGTTTTGCTTTATTTATTGATAACATCACAGATTTGGGTCGTTTGCTCTTTCTTTACCTCCACTGAGTAGTCCTCCTGAGACCGTGTCTGAAATCAGACCTAAAGAGTCTTTGTTCAGCTGAAAACTTTACTGTCTCCCTCAGAGGACTGTGCACAGCATGGAGGAAAGCCCGTTCGCATTGCACAACGCCAACTTTTTCAAGTCGTGTTCTGAGGATGTTCTTATCCACACAGTAATTTCCAAGCTGTCTTCCATTGAAATCAGAAAGCTACGACCTTGCACTCCTGAACTCTTATACTGAAATTAAAAGCATCAGAAAGGGGGGAAAAAACCCAAACATCAGTTCAAATCTTTTTCCCCCCTTTTTGTAGAGTTGTCATGACTTGGTTGTAAATTAAAATTTTAGGACGTTAGATGAGAATGGAGCATTTGGCTGCCTCATTTCATGCTAGATCAGGAACAGCACAGGAGAGCACTTACTTCGCGAGGAACGGGCTGGGGACTGCTGCCCAGAAATCTACCAGTTCTCTTCTGCCTGAGCAGCCCAGCTCTTGGGCCCCTTTCATCTCCTCTCCTGCTGCATGGTAACACCTGCTCTGGAGCTGCATGGGGAGTGGAGCCGATAAAGGTAGTGCTTTGCAGACCTGAGCACGCCGGAGCGCCTTAGCTTTTTGGATGGCCCTGCTTTCTCTGGCCTGGATCCAATACACCACTTAGACATCTGCTTAACTTTAAGCATGTGAGTATCCCCTTTGAAGTCCTATGTATATTGTTTTGGTGGACTGAGGTCAATGAGCTCAGTACCTTGCAGGATTGAGCTCCTGAATGTCAGATTTGATTAAATGCTCCCCCTCTTCCCCCTCCTCTCCTACCATGAAAGCCTGATCAGAGCTGAAACAGCCTCAGAAAGAAAAAGGCAGCTGGTGGGAAGTGACTGGCTCAGCTGTGGTAGCTTGGTCTTAAATTGTTGCAGATCTAACCAGAAGAAAACCAGAGCAAAAAGCCTGAGCAGAGATCTGGTCAAAAATGAAACCATCGCCACTTCTATGAGTGGGCTGTGAGATCTCAAATAGGGGCAGCTATTCATCCATCATTTTGCCTCTTTCTCTTCAAATCCCTCTTTTTGTCACTTCAGGGTCCAGCCGCCACTCCATCTGCGTGGTGACTGCTCCCCGCTAATTGTGCTCCCGTTTCCTCCTGTGACTCGGCTCCAAAATGTGCTCTCTGCAAGCGGAATGAGCTGTGTGCTCTCCCAGTCTGCTGCTTGTCAACTCGCATCATTTTCAGGTCAGGAAAGCTAACCGGGAACAAGGCGCTGCAGCATTTGAACTCAACCTTGCTTTCCCGAGGAACAAACTGACAATTAGTACAGGGATCAGCATCAAAAAAGAGCAACCCAGCATGAAGCCTGTCTAATTAGTCATATGAACGGAGGGCTTCCCCTCCACTTCCTCAAGAACACATGCCTGTCAGATCTTATACTGAGAGACTTCTCTCCCTAACATAATACCAAAATTAGGTTGAGGACAGGTAGCCTGTCTGAAGGGCTTGTGTAAGCAACGGGAGCACAGCTGCAGCCTTTAGCTTCATGTGCATGTCCATTCCTGCAGCATCTTCACAAACATTGGCTTTGCAAGTGATTGCAGGATGCTTCTTTTCCTTGCAAAACGCACCAAAAAATGGCATTGATCTTGTTGCTAATCCTCTCGATTTAATAACACTTCTTGTTTAGATGGAAAAATGAGCAAAGGGAAAAATGAGAGATGAAAGCTGAGTGACAGTCTCCTAATCCCAGAGAATTGTGCTGTTTGAGAGACTCCGTGCATCTGACATTTTTTCTTTTCTTTTCTTTTTTTTTTTTTGAAGTTTACTTTATGAACTTTATTTGTCTCCTGCAGTCTGCAAGACAAAATATGTAGCAGTAAAGATTTGATTGCTTTTAATTTTACCATAGTGTCTGGGTAGTGGCTCAAAATTGAGCTGAAGTTGGAACCGTGGTAGATTCAGTCTATGAATGTAAGAGAAGACCAAAGCTCGTGAATTTTAATGGCTTGTGTGCATGGAGACAGGCAGAAAAAGCAACCAAATGAATGAAAAGTGTATGTTTTATTTGCTAAGGTCCATTTCAATTTTTGAGTCAAACTCCTAGTTCAATTTATCTTTTGTTAGGTTCTGTTGAATTTACTTTGGAAGTGAAGCAAATGAGATCAAATAAAAGCAATCTTGGTTTTAGCAAGAATTCACACGGAAATTGAATGTGGTCTAATTAATCTGCTTGAAAATTTCATTCAGATTAATATTCCTGAGTATATCCTCACTCCCAGTTTTTCAAATATAACTTTGGGACCAGTACTGTGGTGGTACTTGTCTAAACACCAAAGATGTCATGCAAACACTGTTTAGGTGCTAGAGTATATAAGTTTAAGCGCTCAGCTATATCCTTGCTTGCTGGTGCAGTAAACTTTAAACCTGCACTGAAATGTGGGCTGCAAAATACTCTGCATAGAGACTGCATGCATGTAGTAAGTAAAGTAAGAAAAACAACAATAAACCACCTCCACTGCAGTAGCAGTTTTGTTAGTGTACATTCTGTGTATTCATGATGGTGACATGTCGCAGCACATCCCTCAGCACTGGTTTCACTGCAGATCTTAGCCAAGATTGTTTGCCATGTTGTAGTAGTCAAAGTGCAGTGTGCCTTGGTTTCTCTGCCACATCTATCACTGTCACATCAGACAGAATCTCTGCTCCTTCTGTAGGGGCTGCCAAACTGCCCTGCTCCTGCAAGGTACCCCACTCTGTTGGCTGTGTCTCCAGATGAGGGTTCCTGGCATGGCAGTAGAACACCTTTGTACTCAGACAGCTCCCTTTGGTGGCATACTGAGAAGGATCGCTGCTGTTTTCTGATTTACGCAGTGCTGGTCTGAGCCTCATGAGAGGTAAGCACACATGGCATCCTCTTTCTAGAAAGCAATACTGGAACTAACCTGTGTAGTTTTTTTCCTGCATACCACAATCATTTTCCTTATTTCCAAAACGCTAAAGTTGTATCACTGGGAAGTGTTATGATAGGCCTTTTCATCATTATTTATTGTTATTAGGGTTTACTTAAGCTAAGGACATATTCATTGGAAACACTATTGTGTCCAGGAACTGAGACTGTAACCAAGCTTTGTTTCTTACATACCAGAGAGAGAGGGACAATGACTTCTCCAGTATTCAGAGTGATATGGGTGCAATACCACATGCTTGGCCGTGAAGATGGGCCTGTCCAGTAATTAAATGAACACTCTTGGCTTCATTCCTGCAGATTATCTGTGCATTAATTAATGGAAATTAAATGTGCAGTACTTTCAGCAGCTGGTGTGTTAGCAGACACTTGGTGGCACACTTTCTCTGCAGAGGGCTGTGGGATAAAGGACATGTTTTGCTACAGTCCCTTTATGCTATCTCCCTTGTCCCCACAGTGTTCATACTCTGGCTCTTGCAGCTTACCTGCTGAGAACAGGGAGATGCTTTTAACGAACAAGCAAAGCACTTCCCCACTGATATGTCCCAAGAAGGAAATTTGGCAGCTACAGCATTCTGCAGATGTCATTGACCAGTTGTGTGGTCCGAGCTCGGCTGAATTTCACTGTGCTCTTCTGGTGCTGGGAATCCCCAGATCCTTCTCTCAAGGGCTCCTCAGGACTGCCTACCTACTCCTGTATGGCTGCTTTCTTGATCTCTGCACCCTCAACCAAGCAACAACCAGCTTTTGCATCCTGAGGATATGTATTTCTGATATGCTCAGTCCTATTTTATTTAGGAGAGTGGCAAGTAGTATTTGTACATGAAGTAGGAAGATGTGCTTTATTACTCCTCAGGTTAATGTTCATGGCTCATGAATAGTATTTACTTTGCTGCCTTTGTTACAGGAACACTTGCCTAATAACATTGCTCAACCATAAAGCTTACATTTACTTCCAACAGAGTTCAGTGGAGTGAGCTGCCTAATACCAGCACCACCTCTTAGAATCTGTATTAATGAGTCATTAAAAGAAGAATTGTGTGGAAGTTTTACTATTGGCCCAATGAACTCTGTTGCCTTCTTGAGCTGGCTGAAGATACTGACAACATATGATATGCAGACAACATATGTGCAGTACTAAATGTCTAATCGGCCTGCAGCTCTAATCACCTTTTCTACTCACTTTTCTCCTGGTTGGTACTTTATCAGTGCAATGGAGTTGTCAGGATTTGGCACAGGGAGTATAATTGTACAGAAATGGCTGCAGTGCCAAATATTTCACGTAGTTAGCCCTGGACAGGAACAGAGGAACAGCGGAAGTGGAACAGTTAGTTGTATGTTACATGTCAAAACAGTGCATCGTATGATGATGAACTCATACCTGGTTCCCTGGTGCTTTTCCTACAGTTCCCCTTGTCCTGCCAGCAGTACTTGAATTAACAGACCAGTAGTCCCAAACCATTTTTACTTCTCTGCTAACAGCTTTTGCTGCTCCGCAAAGCTCTGAGGACTTCATTCAGGAGAAAAAGAAGGAGCAGATTTCATTTCCAAATAATCTAAAACTTTCTATGAAAACAGAGAGGAAGTAAAGCCTTCCCGTCATTCGCATGGGAAGGTTTCATATGCTACGATAGCTTATTTCAAGTCTTTGTGTCTCTGGGTCAGGTCTGTTAGCCATTTCTGCAGTGTCCCTCTGAGGGAACACTGGTGCTGCTGCTGCTTACTCACAAAAGACTCCACTTCCTTGACACACAGCAGTGACTGCAAAGAAAGCCTTTCTCCATGTGAGCCATGCTGCAGCTTGGCCTGGTTCTCATTATGTTCCTCTCTGTACCATTATACTTCTTCATAGACGTGGTACCCACCCAACCAGGGTCACGTCGGCTCCTAACAATCTGCTGACATATTAGATAAGTTATATGGGTTTCTTCACTGCTGCCAAGGGCGAAATATTCCCACATCCACAGTATTTCATTATCTTTTTTTCTTTCTTCCTCCTTTTTTTTTTAATTTTTTTTAACCAGATGCTGGTCAAGCTGCAAAAAGCAAGACAAGCTCCCAGAGTATCGTGCTCTTACCTCATTAATGCTGTCCTTTCTTCTCCCCAGCACTGTAGGATATGAAATGATGGGGAAATAGCAGTCAGAATTTCTCCACTTGGTCTGCCCAAGGGGCCTTTTGCTTTTTGCTGTTTTCTGCATCCATCATACATGGGCATTATGCAATTTGCTTTCAGTACCTCTTTTATTTGGGGAGGTCTATCCCGATGAGTCACCTGTGGGATCCTCATCTTCCACACTGAGCACATGGGCTGTTAGGAAAACATCTTCATGCCTCTCCCGGGGCTTGTGACCCCGAAGTCATGTATTTGTTTATATAACACAAAGCAGATATGCTTGGTGGCTGTGATATTACCATGAAGGAAATATGTTTATTGCCTGTTTTTTTAAAGCTGCCTTACTAAGGAAACAAGGTTGAAACTATTCTGTCTGCCCCTCTTCCAGAAATCAGTCTGAACTACATGGCTATTTTCAAATAAATGTGAAAGTAAGGACAGGATGTTAATGATATTAAATGATTATGTGTTTTGTATACAGGAAGCCAAGGAGGAGAGACTCTTCGTGGAGGAGTTATTGATACAGAAAACTTTATCTTGAGGCATGGTACTGCTTTCACTGATCCTGCTGCTTATGCAAAGTATTTCTTTTAGATGCCCCCTCAATACATGCTCTGAAGAAGCTGTACCAAAATACACTCACACCGTGTGCATCACTGTGTCATGAGGTAGCAGCCTGCTCTCAGTACAGCTGGTGCAGGATGGATGTATTAGCAAGCTTGTTCCTTGAGCCCAGGAAGTGAAGCTAATCTCCCTGCACAGAGAGTTCTGTGAGATATTACTTGTTCTTCCTTGCTTTGATTAGAGAGGTTTATGCAATTGTTTCATCTGTCATAAGCTCCAGTTTTATAAAAAGCGAATCATACCAGAGGAGGAGAAATTGATGGTAGCTGCGTTGCATGTGTTACTATCTCACAAAACAGTAATAGTCCAAAGCTCTTGCAGACCCTGGCTGTTGGATGACCACGGCCTGCTAGGAGCTACCCATCACCCTTTGCACAGGTCCACACCTAGCCATGTCTGAGGCAGTGTGGTGTCTGTGTGTCACACCAATACAGTCTGCTCAGCAGACCGTAAGTCTGGTTTCTGTCTTTCTTCTGAAGAAGGGAACCCAGCTTTTGTAAAATCTGGGTTCCATATGCAGAGCCAACTATGAAGTCTTTCCTTTCACAGGAAAAGCCTGCATCAGTGTCCTCAAGCTTTATGAATTCTGTTATGCCTCTCATGTCCCCTCCTCCCCCAGGAGCAGTACCCACTATTTGTCCTGCTGCCTCCTCCTCACCAGGGACAGACAATAACATGAAGGTTTCACATCCACTCTACCTGTTAACAGGGTGGCTCAGGGGCAGAAGCAATGGGTGCTCTCTAAGGACCCAGGTACACTGAGCTGCGAATCACCACGGCTTCTGCTGTCAGCTGTATGGGTTGGTGAAAAAAAATGTCACAGAGTTATGGGCAGCTCAACCCTGCCCACAGCAAGGGGGTTGGAACTAGATGATCTTTGAGGTCCCTTCCAACCCAGGCCATTCTATGATTCTGTATCATACCACGGGAAGAGCACTTCAGGATGATCACCACAAGTCCTCTGGAGGTGAGATTGGAAGTGGGGATGTTTCAGGTTTGCCCTAAAGCTTACACGCTCCAAGAGAGACGTGAAATGTCGTAGAAGAAATAATAGTTTTTCATTTAAAAAATAAGGTAAATTTAAAGAGGAAAGTGAGAAGAAAAAGTAAGTTACAGATGTCAAGGACTGCAGGCTTCCAGTGATGGCTGTGAAGTAGCACTCAGATGATTTATACAATAATTTTAGATGATCTATGCAGTCATTTTAAGCCAACTGAAGACTATCTTGTTTAGAGAAAGACAGGAAAGAGAAAGATGGCTTTCTCAAGGGCTAACACTTCCCCTCTGTGGTTGCATGTATGACCTCTCTTCTCCATCCCTGTACCATGCATGTAACTCCCATTTAAGTCTCAGATACACTCAAAGGTCCTGTATTTTTGTTCCCAGTTTGCTGACAAAGTTCTCCCATTCCCACGACAATACAATTGGTTCTCCAACATTCAACATGGCGCAACTTTCACAGCACATATTCTTCCAAAATAAGAGTTAAAAAAAAGGTAGGAGAGAGGTACAAGAAATCTTGCCCTGCAATGCCTGCTTCTCCAGCCCCATCTTCACTACCTACACTGCTATCAATGGGGCACATGTGCACCACTACCATAATTCCACTGTCATTGATATTGAAATGCCAACCCATAACAGACACAGATTTTCAGATAAAATAATATAGTTTTGAGATGAGAAGTAACAAAGCTACGTGTTATTCAAAGCTAAATATATTCAGGTTCTAGCGGAGAAGCTCAGCAAAATGAAGGTAACCATTGTGTCACATGTTAGTGCAGGCTGTTCGCATTCAGTCTCCCAATGCTGAGGTCACACATTAGAGAGGAATCAGTCACTGTAGATTAGCACATGTCATCCATTTTCGTGACAGCAGAACGAAGTAATACTCCCTTTCCTGCATCAGTCAGTGGCTTCTCTAAAGACATTCCCAAATTCAATTGCCGTTCGGTTAATTCCTCTCCTCTTATATCATGCTGCAAACTGGACAGCTGCCTCAGCTGGTGTCTGAATCTTCAATGGAGAAGAGGTCAGAAAAACTATTTTTCAGCATTTAGCAGAAATCCACTGAAACTGTCAATTTTAGAAAGCTGATGGCAAGTTGGTTGACAGATGCCACGTGGTGAGAGCCCGAATATACTATTGGGAATGTTTATTTGTGGGCATAATCTCCCCTGTCAAACTGAAGAAAAGGCTGCCACACAGGTTGCAAATATTAAGTGACTGATTTCATATGGCATTTCTTTTGCTGAAAACCTGAGTGCATGTTAAAAGTATAAATGTACTTCCCAGTCTTCAGAAACACATCAGTGCAGAAGGCTCAGTGCCTTGTGAAATGAACTCAGAAAGGGTTCAAGTTTTGGCTGCTTTGATAACAAAAATATTTTAAAAGCTCTCTTAAATCTGACCTGATTGAATATGAGAGTGTCATAAGCTTGCAGGGAGCACCCACATCGACTTTAGGAAGAGACTCTATCTTTTCCTTCGTAAAAGCCCGTACAGAGCCCACAGATCATTTGTCTTCCGAAGGTCCCAGTTAGTGAGCAATGTTAATTCCTGCTCTCGATATGACACTTTCAATACAAAGCCCTCACTCATCAGGCTGGTGGCACTGCACACATTTTTGGCAATGGACAGAAGCATGGGAGCAGTTGCAGTACTGGGCTTCAACCAAAGGCTAAATCTCACTCGTGTTCTGGTCCCATCTCACATGGTAAGGACTGCACTGCCAATGAGGGGCAGAAATACAAAACCACTAGGATGACCATAAAAGCTCACTGTCTCAAGACACTGTTCTCCCAGCACATGGTTCCAGCTTCCTTGCTCTCAGTCGTTGTTCTTAATTATTTTCCATTGTGAAGTCCAGTATATCTACTCTTCTCTTTTCTCTTTCCTCTTTTCTCTTTCCTCTTTTCTCTTTTCTCTTTTCTCTTTTCTCTTTTCTCTTTTCTCTTTTCTCTTTTCTCTTTTCTCTTT
>VXAB01012541.1:849557-912890 GCA_013399175.1 Odontophorus gujanensis
TTTTTTTTTTTTTTTTTGGTGTTGTATACACATTTGTCAGAAAGTGTGTATTCGTGCATTGAGGGAGTTTCGCTGATGCAAGGGCAGCTCCACGAGTGCTCCTCACTGATCCCAGCAGAGCGCGGCCGCCCCTGCAACTGTCCCGGACCCAGTTTTGGGTTTAGAAGGTGGCACTTAGCGACAAACTCACGCCTGCTCTTGGGTCGTTTCGGGGACCAAAGCCGTTCGGTTTCTTTTATTCGATAGACTTCAGTTAACATTCCCCTATTTACGGACAAACGCTCACACGGTTGTGTGGCGCTGTGCGGAACAGAGAGTTGAGCTCCACGGTCCTCGTGGGCCCCTTCCAACCCGGGACATTCTGTGTTTCTGTGTCTCAGTGTCTGTGACTCTGAAGGAAGCACGGGGCACAGTCCGTTCCCATCGTCGCCGTGGATCAGCCCTCAGCTGTGACCCTTCTGGATCTCTGCTCTGTGCGCTATCAGCAGCACTCGGAGCGCCGGGAGCTGCGGCCGCGCTGGGACTGAGCGGGACCGGCGCAAAACGCTGCGGGAAAACCCACGCCGGGCGCGGAGCGGCCCGGGGGAGCTCAGCGTCCGTGGAAGGCGCGTGGGGGAGGCTGCCCTCTGCCCACCCCTCCTCCTCCTCCCGCATCCTCCTCCGGCTCCATCCTCCTCCTCCTCCTCCCGCCTCCGCCCCCTCCTCCGCGGCCGCGCCGAGCCGGGGCCCTTGACGTGTCCNCGTGCCCCCCCGCCGATTGGCCGCCGGCCGATAGCATCTCGGCGGCCGCGCGTTAAGGCGGGGGAGAGCGCGGGCCCTGCCGCAGAGAGCCGCCGCGACGGGACGGGACGGGACAGAACGGGACGGGGCGGGACAGGACAGAGCGGAGCCGAGCCGAGCCGAGCCGCCCCGGCGGGGCTCGCCATGGAGTACACACCTCCCCCGAAGCCGCAGCTCTCGTCGCGGGCCAACGCCTTCTCCATCGCAGCCCTGATGTCGAGCGGCAGCTCCAAGGACAAGGAGGCCGCCGAGAGCACCATCAAGCCTCTGGGTGAGAGCGGGCGGGCGGCGGGCGCAGGTGGGCGGCGGGGACGGCGGGGGGTACGGGGTCTGGCCACGCTCCGGTCCGGCTCTGTCTCCTCCCGGCTCCGCAAAAGCTGCTTCAGGCTTTTTTTTCAGTCGCTTTCGGGAGAGACTGCTCAGAACGTAACCCCTTTTGTGGGTCTCTCCGGGTTACGTTCCGCTGTTTCTCTTTCGGGCTTCGCCATTCGTAGAATAACCTTACGCCTCGAGGTAGCTGCGTTTCTCAATTCTGCTGCGTTATAAAGAGCTTAAATATTCAGTGCGAATCACCCACGGTTCTCAAAGTCCAAGAAAAGAAGCCCTGGGTTTCACAGGGGGGGACAAAACTGTCCGCAGCCTCAAAGCCCCTCGGCTCCCGAGCGGCAGCGTCAGTGTGCGGCATCCGGGGCGGGGGGTCTTTGGGGAGGATGTTGGTACTGGCGATTCCGGGTGACTTTCGGGCGAGCGATTTGGCTTCTTTACGGTCGCCTGCATCCCCGTTCCCGAAGGATATTATAAAGACACCCGATCTCCCCTCTCCAATCTGTACGCCTTGCCCTCGTTGCGTGTATCCAAGAGAGTGCAGAACGCTACAAGAAATCAGCACTGCGCTCTCGGAGCCACTGCCCGACTTGACCCTGGGCTGGGGCGCCGGGAAAGGCTGCTCTCTGAGCGCTCCCCCCGAACCCCCGCAATACGGACCTCGCGTGTTCCGGGGATCCATCACGAACTTTATTTCTTTGCTGAGGCACGGTGCAGGCCGGATGTGTCACAGTGCGCCTGTTGGGCATATTTACGCAGGCTAAACGTAGCTATTTTTCTCTCTCTCTCTCCTTTTTTTTTCTTTTTTCTTTTTTTTTTTTTTACGATAACTATTATTTTTATTTAATTTTAGAGACGCTCGCTTAATCAATTTTCCATTTCTTAAACCCATTTCCCCACGCCGTTCATTTAAAAATCCAAGCGAAACGACTGCCTGTAACCCAGCTTCTATTACTCAGAGATTTGGAAGAAATCCCTTTTCCAGTCTCTCCCCGAGGCCGCCCCCAGTCCACAGCCGCCGCGCTCTGCAGCCGGGGTCGGCTCCGACCACCTTCTTTTGGGGTGGATGAAGGGCTGAAGCCAACCTCCCCACATTCTCCCTCAAATCACCGGCCCGAGAAGCAGTGCGGATCTGCGGGAGCGCTGGGAGGAGGAGCCCGGCCGAGCGAGAAATGCCTCATTTTTAGGAAGCGTTTTTTGCCGTCAGACCGCCCCGGCTCAACGTCCCCTCTCTGTCTCTTCTTCCCCAAACCTCGCAGAGCAATTCGTTGAGAAGTCCTCCTGCGCGCAGCCACTGAGCGATCTGTCCGGCCTGGAGCCCCACGGAGACTTCAGCGGCAGCCCCTCGGCCCTGTGCACCGAGCCCCTCATCCCCACCACCCCCATCATCCCCAGCGAGGAGATGGCCAAAATCTCCTGCAGCCTGGAGACCAAGGAGCTGTGGGACAAGTTTCACGAGCTGGGCACCGAGATGATCATCACCAAATCCGGCAGGTACGGCAGGCGGCCGTTGCGGGATGGGGGAGGGAGGGGGGTGTTGCAGCGGTGGAAACAAGAAGAGAAATTAAAAACATAAAAGGGTTGGGGGTAAACCGAGATTAAAAAGTTCCAGTTCCCGGCTGTGACCCGAGAGCGCAGCGCGAACACGGGTGGGAGCAGCTCGCTCACGGTGCGCGCTGCGCTGCGCGGGGCGCGCAGGGGAGATCAGTGCGGCGGAGCTATGATTGCGCTCGGAGATGTCCGCACGCAGTGAGCCAGGGCTGTGCCGGCACGGATGTAGGGAGGGAAGCGGGGATTATCCCCTCTCTCGTTTGTAAATAGCGCGCAGAAGGACTCCAGGCTTTGCCGTCGTCTCAAACCGTTTTGTTTTTTCAGGGTGGTTTTTGGGTTTGGGTCGCGACAGCCCAGAGGAGCCGAGAGTCTGCTCGGAGTTTGTCCCGAAGCGACTCATTTGGAACGCAGTTTGCTGATGGTTTTTCTTAAGAGCGGCTCCATCGGTATCTGTTAAAATAATAATAAATAAATAACCCCAACGAATGTCTAAAATCTGGAATTTGAAACTCATAAAAAAAAATAATGTATTTGAAGTTGTTTAAAACTATTTCTGGTCTACGGCAAAACAAGCTTGCACTTTTAAACTGTGAAGTTTATCAACTTGCTAGTGCCGAAGGGAGAGCCCAATTCTCAAAATCCCTCTCAGATATACTGTAGGAATTTATCTGAGATCGGTGAGCACGTTCACTAAATTAACTGCTGTGTTATTGCTCTAGCTCCAGTACGTATCCAATTGAAAGTACACATCTATTTGTAGTCCTGATTTTCTGACAACACCGCGTGCTGCCAATAACCAGGCAAAAATCGTTTTCTCCTTTACTTTTTCACTTTTACCATTTCTCCTTTTGCTTGAAAAAAATCGTTTGAACTTCAAGCAGCTCTCCTGTGCATATTGTAGAGGTGCACAGGATGCAATTTCTGTCATGCCGAAGCAGCATCTTTTGATGCTTTCATTTATTTTTCCAGGGGATTTGGATAGAAATTTCCTTCGTAACAGCTTTTCTGGAGCTTTTCTTTCTGCCTCCCTTCCCCATATTTATTTCCTGATTTCTTCTGTTCCAGGAGAATGTTTCCCACGATCAGGGTTTCTTTCTCGGGAGTGGATCCTGAAGCCAAGTACATTGTGCTAATGGATATCGTTCCGGTGGACAACAAGAGATACAGATACGCCTATCACCGCTCCTCCTGGCTGGTGGCTGGGAAAGCCGACCCTCCTCTCCCAGCAAGGTTTGTGGGCTCTGAAAACTGGATTTCTTCCCTACCCTTTCCTTTATTTATTTATCTTCTTCCTGAAATACCTGCTATTAATCTTCGATGCTGTTTGCAAACACTGCTCTGAGATCTCGAGTCCGTGCCCAACGAACTCGATCTCGGAACTCTGATTAATTTCTGTGGTGCAGAGTGGGGCCTCAGATCTCTGCTTGAGGGCTGATTTATACCGAGTGTTCGAGGGCGTGTGGGGTTTGGCCAAAGGCTCTTGTGTATACGCATGCTTTTCTAAAGGAAGTTGCTGGCTGAAGGCTCTTTCATGTGTGTGTGTATTTTTAAATGAAGTTTACCTCAGTTCAGATCAGAAAAAAATTAAAAAACCCATTGCTTTGTCCCTGGGTTTGTCCTGCCCTCCCCGCTATGTCTGACCTTATAATTTAATGCAATCCAAATCCGGCAGAAATGCCATGTTACAGTGCAGCGCTGCTTATGCTTAACATTATATCATTTCTTAAGAACATGTCCAGTGCTTACTGACCAATACTTTGATTCCTGTTGCCCATTATGCAACGAGCACTGTCCCACGGCACGGGGAGTTTATTGCTGAGGAACTGTGGCAGATCTTAAGACTTAAGGGGAATAAGAACACCTTCCAGCAAGCAAAGCTATTTTCTCTGCAGCAACACCTCTTCTGTACGAAAGTGTAATGCAGTAGGAAACGAATCTCAGTGACCATTCCCTTGTTACTGTTTGATGAGTGTGACTCCTCCTGGGCACGGGGAAGTCGCGGCTCCGTGCGGAGCGCGGCAGTTCCTCGGCACAGCCCCGCACAGCACCGCGCTGCGGTCCCCGGGCTCCGAGGACGGGGACACAACGCGACCGGCGCTGCTCAGCCGGAGCCGCTGGGGTACGGGGGTAACGCCGGCGGAGAGCTCCGAGCAGGAACCGTGGGCAGCGCCAGGTGCTTTAGCCCGGGGCTGAGATCTTGCGTATTAGAGAGAGAGATGTTAGGAGTGAAGCAAGGAGTGGCAGCGCTTTGTTTTGATGGGTTTGTTTGGGGACCGAACGCTGAGCGATTTCCTCGTCGGAGCAGCTCCGCTGAAATCCTGCTGACTGCTCGTCTCTGAAGGAGGCTCGGGGAAGTACGCAGGAGGCGTGCACGGAGAAGCTGTTATTAAAGCAGCAACCCAGGAGTTATGGCAGCTTTGTTTTCGTGGCCAAAAGCTCCTTCCTGTAGCGTGGTTGGCCTCAGAGGGCTTCATTTGGGGTATCGTAATGTGCACTGATCAAACCCCACAGAAAATAGATGGGTCCTGCTCCAAAGGAGTCAGCACCAAAAGAAAAAAAATAGGGTAAGGACAGAAATAGTTTCAGGGCAGGCTTCTCCCTTTAGCATTTGTTCATGCACCTCTTGGAGTACCCTTACATAGGCTGCTAACCTGCACATCAGCTGGCTCAGTGGGGAAATATTCACAAGAACATAAGAGAAGAGATCGATCCTTTGAAATAGAGAGCAACTTTCCTGTTAGCTGCTATACAGCTGGGGTCAAACCTTGCTGGAATTTAATGTTAATTACCACCGTGTGGTGGCAGCTCCGTGACGTTCCCGTTGGGTCAGTGCTTCTCTGCACAAACGTGTACCTCTGCTGCACATCCCATTTCCTTTTCGGGGTGTTCAACCAGCAGCCTTGTCACAGACACAGGTTATTTCTCCACTGCGTGCATGGTACTGCATACACATACATGCACTTTCCGCTCCTTTAATTATTTGGAAAAGAAAGCTTGGCAAGAGGTGGAGCGTGCTGTCTGCAGGGTTTTGGTACAAATTTTGGGGTGAGAGGCCTCATTCTTGCTCAGGCAGAAAGCAGCGTTGTTCCCATTCTGAATGGGTCTGTTCCTGCTCTGGTGAGAGAAGCCCTTCCAGCAGCGCTCTCTCATGCCTCCTCCTCCCCAGGCACATGGCCGTGGTTCTCCTCACCTGAGTAGGTCCCGAGGTGCTGCTTCCCTGTGCACCTCACTGCCCGTATCTGTATGGATACCACTGCAATCCAAGGATTGCTCAGGAGTCCCCTTACGTCTACACGTAAGACTTTGCAGAATCAAACCTGTGAGCTGTTCTGCTCTTTCTGATTATAAAACTAACTTTCAGAATTGAACGGTACGCTGTGATTCCCTCTGAAAGATGAGCCCTTCAGGGAACTTGCTGCGAGAAGCAGCTATATCCCTGTCTTCCTGCTGTCAGACAAGTTTGTGTTGCAACAAACACTTGAATACAACTACTTTTCAGAGAGTCCTTTGTAAATCTGCTAGAGTGCTATCTGGAAATAGAATTCCTGTGTGATACTTTATGTTTGTTCTTCCAAATTGCTAAGGCTGTGAGAAAGAATCATCAGTTTCATAAGTTTCAGCGTGTACATTTGTTTGCCCCTCTTCCTTTTTCATCTCCTTTCTTTCACTCATAAAGATCTTTTCTTCCCTCCCCACCTTCTCCCCTCCACTTACAGATTTTATTTGGCTGCAGTAAGCTGCCCATCACTGTATATTTAATGGAATTGTAGTGTTTGCACACTTACAGTGGAAACTTTTTAAAGGCATCGCATTTTGAAAATTATCAGCTTGGGATATGAAGGTAATGAAAAGCAGTGTGTGTAGAAGCGTTAGGGCTTGTAGGGCCAGAGCAGCTGCTAAACTAAACAGAAGCAGAGCACTGCAGCACTCCCAACTATGCAAGAAGGAAGCCGTACCCAAACCTGGGCTGTATCATGAAACAACGTGGAGCAAACTCGCAACCAAATAAGGCTCCTGAAGATGCAGTGAGCTCGTGTGAACGATCCCCGCATCCGGCCGTGGGCAGCAGAGCTCGTGCGGCTCTGGGGCTGTTTTGCGTGCGGCGCTGGAATGCGCACGTTTATTTCTCTAATCCACTCGCATCGGCTTTCCCTGCCTCTGAGGGCAATGCATTTAGCTCTGAGCCCTCTGCTGCAGGGTCGGGCTGCAGGAGAAGCATGCAGGGAGGTGCTGTCAGCCAGGTCGAGCCACGCGTGCAGTGGGATTGGAGGCACGCGGCGCATCAGCATGGAAAACCGGGTCTAATACATGTGTGCCTGACCACTATTTGAGCACCAATCCTTCTGCATCTTCCCTGTTAGCTCACTGCTAACATCCTGGCAATTCACAGCATGAGTATTGTGCCAGCCATTAACTGCATATGGCATAAAACAATGGTGCTCGGCTTGTAGGCACACAAAGATCCTTATTCGCTCCCCAAGTGCATATTTGAAATAGTTTGGCTTTTTGGTCCCAATTAGCCAAACCTTGTTGAGCCTGATGCTCTGTGATCACAGTAAACAGTGTTAGCTATCCAGACACGCAAAATTAGGAGTCAGGCTCCAAAAAAAATCATGAGACTGGCTGCATAGATAGAGGGGCTGGAAGCGATATGATCAGGATTGTTTTTTTCTTTGCATTTTGTAATTTGAGGCTTTGAAAACTCGTTTTTACTGTTTTAAACAGGAAAGCGAAGTGGATTTTCATAAAAGATATTAGGTTTTCAGATACACTTATTTCCTCATGAGCCTCACTCTACAGTCAGGGAGCTGGAAGCAGAGAGGACCCTGTGCATTGGGCTCACTGGCACAGCATCCCTCCCATGGGTGCAACCACACCAGCCAAGCAGTGCTGCGGATCAAGAGAAGGAAAACATCCTGCCCGCCTGGAGTGAGCCACGCCAGTAAAGCTTCAGTTTCACCAGCAGGACTGTGCCTTGTGGATTCTGTTGGCAAAACAGAGAGCCTGGAATCACATCTCTTTCCTCTTGGAGCACTAGAGTGGTGCCTCAGGGGGCTTTAGCTCAGCCATTCGTTGATTAGGGACCTGCGTGGTCCGTCACGCAGTTACGCCTCATCGTTTTGTGGGTTTTCCATTCTCCTTTTGCTTAAATAGAACCATGGCTCAACTTAAAAAAAAAAAAAAAAAGCAAACAAATTCTTTCTCTCAGCCAACATCTCAGCCCTGCCGGATGGAGGGTATCTCTTACTGTGGCCAAACACATTGCCTGTAGAGAGCCAGGCCCTCTGTAAGTGATAACGTGCATCGACAGCAGCAGAACCAGCCCAGTTTGCACATGCTGAAGCTCTAATTCAGTGCTTAATTTGCTATCTCAAAAGCACTTTCAAGTTAAATCATTTTTTTAGCAACAAAATCATTGTTTTTAAATAGCCTGGCACTTGCATTGTGTCTAGTCATAATGTATGTCATTCTATCTACATGTCTTCCTTACTTCCTTTGCTTCTGCTTAATTTCCCAAGTTATGGGTTGTTAATTACAGAGTTGTAATTAATTTCTTTCATGTCTGACCACTGTCCTGGACTGCAGCCCTCAACCTCTTATAAACACACGTCACCACAGCCAACGTGTGATCGAATGCAGGTTAAAATCATTATCACGGCTTAATGTTACATATAAAGAAAAATGCATTTTTATCTGCATTCCCCCATTATCTCTCTAATGACACTGTGTTTTTTCTCTTGGAGCTGTAGTCATTGTTATTTTAAGTGCTTGTTAGTACAGCTGTGGGGAAAGACGATCAATTTTTCATTTGGGAAAAGACGCAACAGTGACTGTTAGTTAATGTCTCCATTTTAGATAACTAGATAAAATAATAGCTATGGCCAGAGAGCAATCTAGCACTTGGTCGCAGAATTCTTCATTATGTTCCTGTGAACTAAACAACTTCAGTCATCTGCTTTACTGTCTTTCATTAATGGCATACATTCATTTGAGTGGATCGCATGCCTCTTGCTAGACTAGCAGATCTGTATTGCCCAGAGCCCTCAGGAAACCCACTGCTGTGAAAATATGGCACACCCTGAAAGCAAAATTTTGCTTTGCATTTTCTTGTGGAGATGGAACCTATTTGGGTCGATTTTTCACGCAGAGGCCTTTTCCCTGTGTCTTTTAGGCTGTATGTGCACCCTGACTCCCCATTCACGGGTGAGCAGTTGCTGAAGCAGATGGTGTCATTCGAGAAAGTGAAGCTCACAAACAACGAGCTGGATCAGCATGGCCACGTGAGTAGCCCTTCTGGGGGAAAGAACCAGCAGAAACAGCACTCTGACACCACATCCATTAGGGATGGGAGAACACTCAGGGTGGCTCTGAGCATTTCAGTGAGGGAGAGAAGGGAGGACAGCTATGTGCTGTGATCCTGCCTTTGCCTTGCTGTGACTTGGCAGCAGGCTTAGCCACCCGCACTGGCTTGAAGGTTTGCTGTATGCTTGTCCCTGTGAGCTTGGAAGATGCTCCTCATTGCAGGCCATCTCTTAGGGTTGGGACCTTCCACAGGAACTCTTATTACCTCCAGATTCAACAGAAGTTGGGCGTGGAGTTAGCAGAAAAGACACCACAAGAAGGGATATGGGATTTTGAAAAGAAATGTGCCTTAATAGCTCTTGAAATAACTGTGGGATGTCTGAAAGTCAGTGTACCATAGCATTTGCTTGGGGCTCTGAAGGAAATTGGCCCCAAAAGAAATTTGGTCTTGCTGGTACCAGGCTGGTTTCATGAGACATAGCTGGAGCCTGGTGGACAGGCTTATTGGCTGGGAACAGAGGAGTTAAAAGGAAAGAGCCTAAATGCAGGGTCAGTAAATGGGGTGTCAGGTTGAGGGGGCTCATTTTGAGCTCTGACATGTGCCAGGGGGTAGCTGACCTGCAAAGCAGAGCAACAGTGGTGCCCGTGGTGTCAGCAAGGCCCCCACACCGTGCTGCCTGTTGCTTCTGCAGGCTGGCTGAGGTGGCAGCTGACTGCCTGAGATGTGCTTGGTGCTAATACTTCTCACCTGACAGGATTTGTGATCATTTCAAGACCTAAAAATTGAACCACAGTCATTTGTAGTTAAAATGGAAACAAACAATTAAAAAAAGTTTTGTTTTTATTTATTATTATTTTTTAAATGCTCATCTAGATGTTCTCTGTAAAACTCTGTGTGTGGATATATTTTTTTTAATCCAGTTCCCAGCACTGTTCCCTTCCTGACTAGCAGAGGCTGTCTTATTTTTTTCCCCCTCTTATTTCATAATCTCTAGAAGGGCAAAGCTGAAGATTTGTGAGCTCTTTCACCGAGTGATGATAGAGCAGTATACGTGCGCATTTAAAAAGAAGCATTTTTCATCATAACAGGGGCCATGTGTGCCTCTAATAAAGGGCTTGCAGCAGTATATCGCACACTAGTTAGGAGCGGTGCACTTCCCAGAAGCCCAGATGAGTATAAAAAAGAAGCCGGTCCGCAAAGCTGTCGGGAACAGGGACACGTAACAGAGCAAGATGTCAGTGTTTCACAGGCAGGCAGCGGGAGAACATGGCCTGCAGCGGGTGAGGTGTGGCTGCTGGTCCACTTTCCAAGTGGCAGAGGTGGAACACTTTCTTCACACGAAGTCTTTGGATGGCTGAAGTCAATGGAAAGTTTTGCACATTTGGTCAAGAATAAGCCTGGAAGGCTTGATCCTGTGTTGAGATTTGCCTGACAGATATTATGCTATCGCGGAGCACCCCCTCTTTAGTGTTTTGCCACATTTTATGTGGCAAAATGAGGGTGTCAGGTTTTATGTGCTGACTTATGAAGCTGTGTAAATATCATCTCTGGATGCTCTATAGAATGAAGGAGCACAATCCTCTTCTGAAGCCTTTAAAGGACGTTTGCTGTGGCACGGCCAATGGGGCTGCTGAGGTCCGAGAGAAGGGAGGAATGGAAATGCCTCTCAAAAATTCCCTTTCTGTTAGAAAGAACTGTGCTTTGCTGATGAGATATTTTTAATTGACCTGCTAAAACGTTAATTATGTTTGATAAGGTGTGTTACTTCCTGAGGAAGCTTTAATGACCTAAAACCTGTCTTTAAATACCAGTTATGCAGTTGAAACCAGCCCAATTTCATTTTGTTCCAGTGGCTTGCTTTCTCCATCATCCAGAAGACAGTTTTGGTTGTTAAGGTAATTGTGGTGTTTTATTTGTAGAGTGGTTCATTTCCTGAAAAGGAATTTGAAGAAAAGAGAGGCATTTGTTTGCCTTAGCATTTGTTTGTTTTCTCTTATTCTGAGACTTCTGGAGTTGGCAAGCATCTCTGCTATGTATCTTCAGCAGCACACATAACCCCATAGCTATGTACATTTTCTCCTCAAGCATCAGGCAGAAGTCTTATCTCTGTGTGCATGACATACAGTTTGCACCATGGAAACACTTGCAGATATCCTTACCAGAGAAAGGAAATGGCTCTCCCCTCTGAATTTCTGCAGCGGAGCAAGTAATTCCTCCTTTTTTTCTGCTTGTGATACACAGATGAGCATAATATTTTTCAGATTTCTGATGATGTTTTTCACTTTGGCTGCTTTTTTTGGGACTTTTGGTTGCACTCAGTTGTGGTGGCATTATTTCTGGTTTATGGTGAGGTGAATCATGAGTGTACGCATTATCATAATTGCTTTTCTGGCATTTATGATAGGAAAACTTAAACAGATGAATGTTTGCAAAAGCAAACATGGAGGTGTGAACACAGGCAACTGTGAAAGCTGGGATTTCAGAATAGCCACAGGTGGTTACGCCCAGGTGTTTCTTAAAGTTAACCTGGCAGATGTTAGGAACCTATAGGCTTTAAAAAGCAAACCTTGCCCAGCAACTCTCTTTCTGAGCGAACATGGAAGCTGAATTCCCAGCACAGTTCTCAAATTCTAAACCACCTCAGTGATTTCTTATCTGGCTTCCAGACTGCCTCTAGTGACCAGTCTGCCACCAGTGGGAACCAGTTGTCCACAAGGCCTACCTGGCCATGCAGCAAACTAAAAAAACCTGTCTTGGCCACCTCTCTGCCTGAGGAGTCAGCACAGGGGCAGATGGCATGGCTGGCAGCCTGTGGTCGTGCTGAATGACCAGTAAACTCCTGATGTAGCCAGCTCCTCAAGGCTGTTTGTATGGCCCTGACACTCAACAATGCATTAAGGTGGTAACTTTGTGCAGTCTGCAGTGAGAGCTGCCTGTGCAGGAATGCAGTTGGAGCACTGCATGCAGAAACTCTAACAAAACGAAAATAGTGACCTTCACCTTGGCCGTGGGTCTCCTGTCACCTTCTGTCTGCATTCGGTTGTTTTGGACCTGATTTGCCTCTGTGGGTATTGAAAACGGTGGCAGAGGTTGTTACTTGAGTGCTTTTGGATGTGGAAAGCTCTCACAAAGAATTACATAATGTTGTGTGGGAAACAGAGTTCCTTTGTCACAAATGATGGTCACAGAGGAACAAGGGGAAGACGCATGTGTGGGGCTGCTGTGTCGCGGCCTGCTGCCAAGATGCGGTGCTGGAGCCTGGGTATCACGGCCATGACAAACCATGGTCCGTGGGCCGAGCCCTTGGTAAGCTCACATCATCTACACACCCTCCTTCCAAATGTCTCTTCCAGCTGCCTACAACAGTCTGAGACCAGGCTGGTAAGACAAAATTTTACAGAGAGACAGAAACGTGCTGAGGATATTAGCAGCAAATTCAATGACCACTGTATGCGTCTGTGTGCATAAAACGGTGAAGTGATCTGAAAAAGGACCTGAGGTGGCAGGGGCTGACATGAAACACTTTAAAGGACAATGGCTCCAGTAGTGACTTTTGTGATGTACACCCCTCACCCCTGAAGTCACAGTGCATGTCGTAGCAATATTTGGCCCCGAAGGAAAAACAAAGACGTGCAACCTTTCCTATTTACCGAGCTAGCACAACGTACTGCCCTGCTTCTGCTGTGTTTCAGCTGAAGTTAACGCTTCCCCAGGAATGCACATTAGCTATTCCAGATGTACAGAGCTGGCTGCAGTGTTGTTATGGCCCCTGTAAAATAGAACCACCCACTCCTTTGCCAATTTAGTCTTGTGACTGTGATTATATCCAAAACAAGGACTGGTGCAAGCCGAACTCTGTATTTAATTCTTATATTGTAATGCTGTGGTTAGAGGCAGCCAAAAAGGCCTCCATCCCATGGTAATTGAAGCAAATGGAATCGCTGTTTGACGCCAGTGAACATTGGAATTGGTTAGTTGGTACGTTAAATTTAGAATTATTTTGGGGGCCCATGAACAAGAATTAAGGAGACAAAATGGAAAAACTTGGTCATTTGATGTTTCTGCACCAGTTTCCTTCCTTTCACTTTCGGTAGTTTATGGTGAAGAACATCTATCACATAGGTTGCTTTAAAGGCTTGCTACAATATAAAGATCTGGGAAGTTTTATTTTTTGGTCAGACAGTTTTTGCTGGTGCTGGTGGTTTTTAATTTTTTTGGAGGGGGCTGATTCTTGGCTTTCTTTGTTTTGCACCTGCACTATTTTGTAAATGTTAGGTCTTGGTCATGTACTTTCAAGCATAAAATACCTACATTTGCAGGTGCAGCCTGCGAACTGGGTCCCATACAAGCAATAATGTCACATACGTAACACACCTCACCTATAGGAATAGGTACCTATGCTTCAAAAATGGATGCTTACCAGTGGAGGCAGAGGAAACCAGCTCTTGCACTACCTTCTTCTACAGCTTCATTTTCTGAAGTCAGGATCTTTGCAAAGGATCTGAAGAGCTCACTTCCAGAATCAGTTCCTGACCAATTTTATAGTCTTTAAGGGTCATGTCAATATTCCTCTCAGGACAGTGCCATGTAACTTTTTCTTGCAGATCATTTTAAACTCCATGCACAAGTACCAGCCAAGAGTCCACATCATTAAGAAGAAAGACCATACGGCTTCTTTGTTAAATCTGAAATCTGAAGAGTTCAGGACGTTTATATTTCCAGAGACAGTTTTTACTGCTGTCACAGCCTACCAGAATCAATTGGTGAGTATGGTGCACAGATATAGTTAACTTTCACCCTGCTAAAAATTCAATTTTTTTCCCCAGTCTAATCTAGGAAAATTTCTGACACAACCTACCTTTCCATTCCAATGTTTGTAGTGGCTTTGGCTGGCTTAATTCTTATTCGGAAGTCATTCTTATGTGTATGGATAGTTCTGCTAACTTCAAAGGGTCATAAGGATTATTCATGGGAATAAAGATGGCATGAAAGGGGCTTTCATTTTTCTTCCCCCCTTTCTATCGAGGCAGTTTGCATATTATCATTTTGTCCTTTTCTAATTATAGTTCATTAAGAAATGGTTATTATTCGAAGTGATCATTCATGCCATGAGCAATTAGCTGCACAATACACTGGTTTGCACACCATGAATTCGTGGGTTTAAAAAGTTGACTGATTAAGCTGCAAGGCTCAAATGTAAGGGAAATCACCCAGAGATACACTTTTCAGAGGCTGCCCAGATTACATCCAGATGTTTGAATTTCAATTTGCATGCCAGTGAATAATGTATACAAAATGGAGGAGATCAAAACAATGGATTGCTAATGAGTAATTTTAGGAAGTATATAAACAATTGCAAAGCAGAGGCTTTGCTTAACAGTGGGTAGAGCTTTAATATTTAAGTCAGTAGAAATACGTCGTTGGCTTCAGTGCGATTCAAAGTGTATTTAAAAGGATTAATGTCTACTCCATTTCAAAAAGACAACCTTTTCCACCTCTAATTCCCCCAAGTTAAGAAAAATGCAGCAAGTACTGTCCAAACATGTGGGCAGGCAGCATTCTGAAGTCAAAGAACCCACTGTTTTCTTAAAGAAGCCTGCATTTCTTAATACAAAGCAAAGCTATCTCATTTCCAAATGCCATAGACAAAATGAAAGTGCAGCATAAGGGTTCAAATAAGCTGCGGATGCAGCAGTAGTATTGTTAAGTTAGTTCTTGTGACAGACCCCACATCCAGCTTCAAGGCTGATGTCTTGACTATAGATTCAGGTTCAGCACATGATAATCTTGAGAATATAAAGTTTGAAAACTGGATTAGATTTTTCCTTTTAACTTTCTGTAGAAACCAGCAGAACACCAGAGACACAAAACCAGCTAAACCTGGCATTTATTTCTGTAGGACGGATTTATGTTTACTGATGATATTTATATCAGAGATGTTTCCAAACTAACCTTCCCAAAGCACATGCATTGAGTCCTGGAAAATTTCTCAATGGAACATCTCCGGAACCCCTAGAGGTTGATGCTGTCATTTTATTTATGACTAATGAAAATGGAGCCTTTTTTCATTTTTGCCATTTCTTTCAGAACTGTTTTAAGGAGGGGTTGATTACATTTCTGAAGGTTATTAGATAAAAGCTAAATACATTACACTTTCAACAAACTATCTCATAATTTAAGATTTAAAGGGCATGCATTTATTTAAACAGTCAAACCACTGCCACAGAGTTGAATTGTAGGTCAAATTTCATTTTAAAATGCTTTCTAGCAGATGTTCTCTGATTGTTTGTGAGACAGTCTCTCAGGAAAAATATGGCCATAAATGATTGTGAGTATCATCTGGCTTTGGTGAATACAAAAAGTTTCTCTTGTGATGTCATACCAAATCTTTAATATTAGGAAAATGGAAGTTTGATTGGTGAAAATACACTCAAGAGATGAATAGAAATCCCTATGATTCTGCAGTACACTTGGCTCAGTGTGTTGGTGATCTAAGTCAACTGAACTAGTTAGAGCTTGTCTTTTTGCAAGGTAGCTTTCAAGTGCTGCCACAAAAATGTTCCCTGTACGTGAGGCACCAACCCGCTGCTCTTCCCAAAATTGTTGCAAATCTGGGACATAGACTTCTCAGAAGTTGGAGGAGACTGCACCTGGCTTGCTAAGCTGTTGTGGGACCCTGTGACAAAGCTAGTGTTGAGGACAGTTGTCACTGTGTGTGCTTGCAAGGCAGGACAGCCCCAAAACTTCAGCCAATTCTGAGGTCCTGTGCTGTTTGATCAGCCCACAGTGACAACTGGTAAGTTGTGGTATCCCTTGAACAGTGCCTCAGAGAAAAGGCCACCAAAGTTGGAGTACTTTTGCTTGATGACAACGTGATTGTCTCAGGATTTGGAAAAGATCCTTTTCCTTTCTGAGTCTGGAGGGCCATCTTCTGAAAAAAAACCGAGGCTCCTGTGATATAGGCTTTCTTTTATTTTTGTAAGGGAAGTCAGGCTGAAACCACTGCTCAGTAGTCAATGTTGATTTTCATCAATTGTAGCTGAAGTTGGTGGCATTTGCTGGCTTTTCAGAACAGACCCCATGTTGTCCTTTTGTTCCAAGAAAAACTCCTACCTGCTGTTTAGTATAGTTGGTAAATCCAAATATTGTTTGGATGTCTCAGGTGTTACTCACCAAACTTCATTTGACTGGACAGCTAGAAAACTGCCAGGGGCAATAGTGTGTTTTTTCACTCCCAAAAACACAATGGAAGCCCCCTTCTCTTCCAGGGAAGTTTCACTGCAGAGTTCAGTGCATACCTGGAGCCACAGGGTGTCCTGGTCTGCAGTTACTCTGTCAGAAAGTAAAGGCTGACAAAGTCCACTGTACAGGGTTGTAGGGTTGCATTTGAAGATGTGAGTTTTTCTTAGAAGAGATCTGGCTTTATAGGCCTTGCTTGTTTTAACAGGATTACTATTTTAACCCTTCCCTTCCTTTTCCCTTCCTTTTCCCTTCCCTTTCCCTTTCCCTTTCCCTTTCCCTTCCCCTTCCCCTCCCTTCATCTTTCCATGCAAAAACAGCTAAACTGCCCCTTAGCAATGGGAGGTAAATCTGGCTGAGAATATTCGCACGACAGTTAAAAAAAAAAAAGAAAAAAAGAAAAAAAAATGGTACTGAAGTTTGCAGGCACTCCTCAATGGTTTGAATATAGCTGATGTGCAGCTCTACTTGTGAGGCTCAGACATTTGTAGGGTGCTGTACTTTCTCATGGGAAAAAAAAAAAAAAAACCTACCTGATTTGTGTTGTCTGGAAGCAATAATGTCTCACGTGGGTGGGTTTCTCCTTCTCTGGGTAATGCATAGTCTGAGCCTGCTGTGCCCTTTGGTCTTTCTATTCCTGTATAGATAATATACGCAGCTTTGAAGCACCTCAAGAGTGGTGTATACATGTAAAGAACATGGATAAAATTAGTGGTGAACTCAGGAGAATGGATAGGTGAACACTTTGTACAGTGCCATACTTTAACACTATTTTCATGTTGCGTTGCTTTTTTCTGTGTTTCCAGATAACCAAGTTGAAAATTGACAGCAACCCTTTTGCCAAAGGATTCCGCGACTCTTCCAGACTCACTGATATCGAGAGGTAATGGGGACTTTCTGTTTACTTTCCATGCAGATAAGATAAAGAGAAGGGAGAGTTTGTAGGAAAAGCATCCTTTCAACTCTTGAGAAGCTGTGCATTTTAAAGTTATCTTGTTGCATATAGTAAGCCTCCTGCACCTCCTCTAAAAATACTTACAAACTTTATGAAGAAAGAGCTGTTTTGAGTTTTGACATCTGTTCCACTTGGGGATGATATATTCATCTTCCTGATGGGGCTTCTTGAAGGGGGAGACAGTTGGTTTTAAAACTTTAGAATGAAAAGCTTTTTTCTTATCGTGCCATTTAATCCTACTGAGAGCTGTGAATTGGGTCACTGGGAAACAAGGGCAGTGGTCCTGTGAAAAACATCTTTATAGCTCCTCACTGCTTCACACAGTGAAAAAGAGAGAGGGGAGCTTCCCAAAATACACTTCAGCAGTCCCAGACACTGAAGTCAGCAATTATTGCCATCAGGACAAATCCCATAACTCCCACTCTGACGACAAAGATGCCATTTTTGTTTCACCAAAACTGTACTGCAGGCTCCATCGGGGAAGAGCTTTATCTGCAAACTGTGGAGTTTTGTGTGTACAGTTCATTATAAGCAACTGCTGCCATAGGGACGGAAGCATTAACCCACAGCTGAGTAGGAAATAAACTTCGATCTCTTGGTAGCTCTCCAGTGCATCACATTTTTATGATATCGTGTTGAATGGTTTGGCAAATGAAGTAAATTAAGCAGCCTGTGTCCTGTAGGCTGGAAGAGAACTTGATGGAGATGGATATAGCACATCCAATTTTTCCTATATGATCATGAAAGTAAATTGGGAAAGGCCAAAACCCTCCAGGCTCCTATGTGGGGATATCCAGATGTATCTGTGATTCATTTTCCATGGGTGCATATAGGGGACAAATGGAATATGACTTTATTGAGCATATAGCTAGAAAACCTCCTTACAGTACTGCAAAAGCACATAAAGCCCAACAAAACTATGGCTGGAAAACGTCGATTTAACTTATGCCTTACTAGTGACTGGAACATTAGGGATCTGTTAAGTAGCTGGGTGAAATTAAGTAATTCTGAGAGAAAACAAAAAAAAAAAAAAAAGCCNAAAAAAAAAAAAAAGCCTGTGAACAATAATCCCTGCTTGCAAAGATAATAAAAAATCTTTCAGATGAAGGTCTCAGATGAAAATGGTGAAAACTAACTTAATTGTAACTAAAATAGCATAGTCTGGTTTCTGAACAGAGCACTAGAAAGCAAACAATGTCCAAAGCTCAGGCCTGAATGCACTAAATAGTCAAGACAGGAGCTGTAGGAAGAGACCTTGATCTTCACATTTCAGTTTCCTTGTTTTACAGACAGGAGACATCTAATGACACAGCTTTGCAAGGGCCGAGAGAGCCTGAACAGATAAGCTGGAAGAAAAACTGAGTTACCTCTGTGCTGATGAACTGACTATCATGGTGCTGGGTATGAAGGGAATTTTTCCAGAGGACGTCTTATTATAACAGCACATGGCACGAAGTCAGAAATGCTGAGCATAAACCACAGTGCCCTTTTGTTTATTGATAAGAATAGAGCCTGAGACAGGCAGCCTAGCCCAGGCATGAATGTTGCCGTGAAAGATAAGGTATCCAAATGTGAAACCTACAATAAATACAAAAACAGACTGTGGAAAAGTATTGAAATCCCATTAAAACTCTGTATTTGAAAGTCTAGGTTTGGTTAAAGTCTTATTCTCACTTAAATGGGAGCATTTAGCTCTGATTAGGGTACAATGGTGTTTAAGAAAAATGAGCTGCTGCACTGTTTATCAAGTAATAGGACAGTAAATGCATGATACACAAGGGGACTAGCTAATAGGAGGTTGAGAATTTCCTAAGTTATCAGATGCAGTCCAGACATACCAAAGGTTTTATTCATTTCCAGCATTAAATAATCAGGCACATAAGAATGTCATTTTCAAAGTGCCCACTCTTCTACAGCTTTCATCTTAGCACCAGCAATATTACTTAAATAAATCTGATGTGAAGCAGGAGAGATAGCAATGTGAGGTATGATACAGGAAGGGTTTCCGGGCTTACGTCCAATGAGGTGAGCATTACAAGATGCAGGGGATACGTTGGATAGAGCAGTGTGACTCTCACTCATTTGAGCTGGAAATGTATTATGTTTGGTAAGACGACTGTCTGACAAAAAATACTTGTAGATACATACCATATATACCATATATAAATATATATATGCCATGGAAAAGACTGTGTTGTTGAACTGCACATTTATCCAGGTCTTGAAAAACGAATATTTACCCAGAAGCTGTGCACCTATCTTCCATGCAGCTCTTCCTAACACAGCTTGTGTACAGCATGTGCATGCATAATCTGCAGTGTTGTGAGGTGATCTTAACAGTCTCCTGCAAAGCAGCCTGTAATGTTAGGGCCAAGAGAACACTAATTTATCGCAAGTTCCAGCTTCTCAGAATGACCTAAGTAGTGTGAAAGTGTACAGAGCTTTGTATTTCATTTCCAGGTATTTAAGCCTGCTTTTTCCTAAACAGCCTTTGGGGAGGGAAACAAATCAGATCAATTGATCTTTAGAGACCTAAAGAAATTAAATTAGTCTGGAGTCAGTTACTGCACTAAACCATCCGGTAATTGGATTGCTCCTTGTAACTGATTGAAAACAGCCCCTATCTGTAACAATATAGGGAGCTTTTCTTTATAGTAGATCTGAGAGAAAAACACATCTTTTTATGACATGATGACAGAAATTGCACTTTTTTAACCTAATTGAATATGATTTTATAAATATGTGATTTTAACGATTTCAAGCTTCCCATTCTAGATTTACGATCCCTATGTAGGAAATTCAAGCTGCAAATGGCTTTAGGATTAAATTTGTTTGTCTTATATGTGTTGGAGTTAAAATAATGTATGTAAAGGTAGTCAGGTTTGCAAAATGGTAAAGGAGCTCAACACTTGTGAAGCTATTCAAGTTCCTACATTTTCTTTTGTTGTCTAATTGCCTTACAAACATTTGCTGGTACTCATAGCTATCTATACAAAGCTTTTAACTATTGAAAAAAACTTATGTTAGTTTGGTACATATTGAATTTTCAGTAGGATGTGAGATTCCTTCCTTCTACAATCAACTCTTTCCATACGTTACTTGTAGCAATCTATTTATGGCAACAGGACAGGCTTTATCTATGGCTACTGTGATTTAGATAAGTTCTGACTCACCTTTTGATCTTTTTATGTGGTATTTGCTTTTCTTCTATTATAAAAAAGGCTCCTGCAGTGGTTGTGATTGAAAAACTAAACACTGAGCTGCAATTACCAGATTGCGCAACTTGATGTTCTGTGGTGTTGACTGCAAAACGTGGATGATGAGAAATCTTTTTTAATGGCAATCTTCGTATAATAATAATAATAATTAAAAAACAAAATCACTCGAAGAACAAAAAAACTCAAAAAACAAAACAAAACAAAACAAATTCAAAAACCTAATGCAGGTTTTATGAGTAGTTCACTCTGCAGATAAGAATGTCTTTATGCTACTGCTTAAGTAAAATCGCCAAACTCATAAAGGGTGCAAAATCAAAACTCGATAGAATAGATTCAGAATTTGTCTTCTGAGTTACGATAAAGAAGGTAGCCATTCAAAAAGAAGTAAGTAATTAAATAAAACTACTACAGTTAGGTGTCATTCAAACAGTCCAATAAAATGGGTGATTGAAGAGTGAGTCAACTGAACTACTGAATTCCAAACTAATGATCAAACAAGAATTGACAGAGCATAATTATGGCTTGAACACTGCTGGTCTATTTTCTCCAGTATATGGTAGGCAAGTTCAGGTTGTGAACTTGAAACTATTAAAGACAACTAAGGGAGTGTACTCATACATACAAGCCTTTCTGGGAGATAGATACATGCTTTAAGGAGCTAATGGGAAAGTCTGGCTGCACAGCCAAGTGATTTCTAGGTGGAGAAAGCAAGGACTGGGGGCTGGGGGAAGTAAGAGAGCCGCAACCCAGCATACAAGCTAGATTTGCATAGTAATCAGATTCTGAATTTTCCCCTGAGGAGCTTCATGTCTGAAACTAGAGATACATCGTATTGTCTTAGAAGGCTGCAAGTGAAATGAATGCTAATGCTCAGATGTAGGTACTGCCTTGCTGAAGTAGCAGACAAACCATGTACTTAATCTGCTTTCAGAAGCTGTCTTTGCTCCCATCCCATCCTTGTTCACCCTACAGAGCCTGCCTTCCTCCCTGCTCCCACTGGTTACTGCTAGTCCAGAAGAAAGGCCCCAATCTGCTGCCAGAAATGTGTACCCTTTATCCATGGTCGAACAGGGCTCTCCCACAGCTGTTGTTTAGGTGGGGAGAAGCGATGTTTTGAATTTAAAGAGAGACTGCATACAGCAGTGCCTAAATGTCTGGTGTGTCATACTGTCAGAGATGTGCTGAGGTTACTCCAGCAACTGCTGCTGCAGAGGGATGGATTGATTATCCGTAGCTTCTGTATCAACATTTACAGACCTTGCTGGAGGCTTGAATGGCTTGGGACATGTAGTGAGCATTACCTGCCTACATATAGGCACCTGGAATAGCTGAAACCAGAAATATTCCCTTCAAATCGGGTTCCTCCAACTCTACTTCCTGCTAGCACTCAGCTCTTCCTTTTCTCCAGCAGAAACCCTTCCTTGCCAGCTAAAACCTCTTCAGTTTCCAAGATTTTAAGCACTCATATCCTAACTTATTTTTCAATTAGGCTTGCTTTTCTGTTATCTCCTTCTTGTACAAAATTGTATAAAACATTTTAATTCGCTAGTGTTTTCCACTTACCTCACACAGATGCAGTGCATGCTAAGCAGATGGGATGATGTCAAATCAGATCCAGTATTTTTATCCCAGGGAAAATTTTCCAGATTTCCCCATACTCCAATGCCAAGGTGTTGCTCTGTCTTTACTTTGCATCCTCTGCCTGACAGTTGCAAAGAACTGGTAGCACTCACTGGGTGAAATGGAGCTTTGTGAGGCTGCTAATTTGCTGTTAAGTGTCATCATATTTTGCAGGGAAAAAGATACAGAGAAGGAGCTTTGATATGTGATAGGCATTTGTAGTGGTTATGCTTCTGTGCTACATTTTGGGCCAAATTATACTTCAGTACACTTGAGCCAATGTAGCTTGATGAGCCCCTGGTTCTTACCTGGATAGAGTTAGTTCAGCTGACACAAGCAGTGTAACGGTGCTGCTCTGTTCTGGTTGAGGTTGTCCATACCCTGTTGGAGCTGAGTTAGGTTGTAAGGTCTAACTGCAATATTAATCTGTCAGTAAAACAAACAAATTAATCTGTGTCTGTATGTTTGTACATGCATAAAGTAACAGCTATAAGACACGGAAACACAAATGCTGAGTGATAACTGAACAGTGCTTCTGACAGTTTTTATTGTTTACTCTTAGCTGCTATTATAGAAATGCATTTGTTCCTCCTGCTGTTATCTTTTTCTTTTTTTTTCTGTTTTGTTTAATTTTTTAGGACTAGCTTTTTGCACTTGTATCTTGGACAAATAAGTCATATTTTCCCTTACAAAAAGAAGTCTACTACAGTGCGACTTCCGACAAGTTTATTTTTATGCCTTCTCAGTCCATTTATCCCATCTGTCTTCACCTCACCTCACTTCTGATGTCTTCTGTTATCTGGGCTTTCTTCCAAACATACTAACTGGCAGCTACAAAAAAAGGAAACCTTTGAAATGCAGAACTAAAGAAGTCATTCAGGCCACAAACTGATAATTCATACGCTTTATATCCTGTTCTGTATTTTTCTTAGCGTTGAATGGAATGGCCAAGCAAAACATAGTTGTCAGTTTTACTTTATTTTTTATTAATTTTCTTTAGCATTGCTTTTCTTGTAAAGAATGAGACAAAAACCAGGAATAGGGAGCGGATTTTGAGGATGTCCTTATATTTTGCTTACCTATCACTTGGATAGTATGGACAAATAGAGAAAAGGCTAACAGGTTGCTGTACTCTGCTCTGAAATTGGATGTCCTTTTAGCCATGCATAACTGAGACAATGACTGCTGAAGAGGAGTCTGGACTTCCTGGATCTACCACTTGCTGTTTATCATTTTTGCATTTTGTCTTCAGTGGGTGTTGAAGCTGGATGGTGGTGGAATGGTACCTGGATATTATATCAATTCCATCCTTTCTGAATACATGGTATAGATTTAAGATGGATAACAACCCTGGCCTGTCTCCAGCAAACTCACGCTGGATTAGATTTTCTAACACCTTCTGCCAAAACCAAATATATTGCCTTAAGCCCCCTCATCCCAAAAGGAAAAGGTAGACTTTCTGTCTCCATCTCTTTGGTGCTCTCTGTGCCAAACTGAGGAAAATCCATAACTTCAGGCACATGTGGCAAGTGTTTATAGGGGTGTTGTGTTTATGGGGCACTGTGGCCAAGTGAGCCTTCACTGATAACAGCAGGGCTCATGATCACACACCTCAGGATCAGGGTCATGGTAATCAGTGGGCTGTTGTGAGTGTACAGCTGAAGCAGATCAACAGCAAAAGCAACAGAAAAATGATACTGAAAAAGCACCAAATAAATACCTGCTTCCATCTACAGAGAAACAGTGTTCTTTTATCTTGATTAAAGATCCTGCTCAGTGTGATCTTGGTCTCTACGAGATGCAGAGTGAACTTCTGTGATCTGGATTTGACAGCATTAGGGAGTGAGCCTCCTTACACAGGGCCTTGCTCCTCAGCTGCTCTCCAAGTATGCTTCCTGCAGTCTCTCTGTGAGTATCCAGCACCATGGCAAGATATTGGGTTTAATCTGTGAAGAGTTAGTGAATTATTTATCAGGCAGATCAAGGCATTCCTCTCTACTTTTGACCCTCTCAGAATACTTTGTATGTAAAGTGCAATGCTAACTAAATGTAGGTAAAGACTTGGCATGTATTTACAAGATGCAAAATGTCCTGCATACGTACCCTAAAACTGTGCCAACTTGTAGCTTCTCCCAGTCCTTTACTTCCTTAGATTTCTGGTCCAGAACTTGCTGGTTTCCTTCTCATTTCCTTGCTAATAAGCACGGGCTTGTTAAGAGTACTGGGCTCAAGGTGTGCTTCTGTCAGAAAGCAGATCATCTGAATCAGCCTAAACTCCTTTTCCTTATTACCTCTCCTCACACTTATCATGCCTCAGTATTTACTTGCAAGGTGTGCTATCCAATAAGCGCTTGTTCTTTTCCTCTCTGTTTGGCACATGGTTTTCTTCTTTTTTTCTTGAACACCTTCAGCTCCTAACTTGCTCTTCTCCAGTTTGTCATCTGCTACTATTATCCAACTGCACATGTAATGTAGCTAAAATCATTATATATTATGCCTGCATATTATTTTTTACCTCCCTTGAGTATTCATGAAGGAACTGTGAGTTGAAGAGGATTTTGGAAGAATGAAAATTGGTAGATCACACAAAAGTGTTTGACAGAAAGAAAACATCCTTCTGTTATCCAGCTGGTAGCTTTTGTTTGCTCAAAAATCAAGATCATTGTTCATAGAAGAAACAGTATCATTTTAAGTTACATTAAAATATGCAGATTGTTAGGTCTAACTATTAGATAACAAGGGATCACAAACTGAATAGTCCAGGTAAAGAAATGGACCATTGAGCAACTGGAAATAACTTTCCCCATCAGGCAGATTAGTGTGGATCAGGTGTGAAGAAACAAAGGAGAGCTCTGGAAATCCACCAAATCTCATTTTTGTTCATACTCTTCACTTTTTCTTTTTTTTTTTTTTGTTGAGCAGACCCATAGTGGCAAATACTGATTTACTGCTCATTAAATTATTTCCATAAATCCTTTGAAATGTGCTGAAATATCTGAAGATGTTGCATAGGGAACTATAAAGCTGTAGGTTTAAACAAATGAATCTTTCCATATTAATATATTTTGGGACTTCTACATATTTTTTAAATTTATTTACTAATTCTGTAGGGTATCATATTTGTAGGATCATAGAATGGTCTGGGTTGAAAAGGACCTCAAAAGTCATCTAGTTTCAACCCCCCTGTGTGGGCAGGGTCGCCAACCTCTAGAGCAGGTTGCTCAGAGCCACATCCAGCCTTGCCTTGAATGCCTCCAGGGATGGGGCATCCATAACCTCTCTGGGCAACCTGTTCCAATGGGTCACCACCTTCTGAGTGAAAAACTTCCTCCTGACATCTAATCTAAATCTCCCGTCTTAGTTCAAAACTATTCCCCCTTGTCCCTTCACTATCAACCCATGTAAACAGTCTTTCCCCCTCGTGTTGATACTGACCCTTCAAGTACTGGAAAGCCACAATTTTCTAGATATTTTAAGCAGTACAAACTTTCATAAAAAGAATGCTTAGGAAAATTTTGAGATTTCAGTCTTTTTGGTCCAGACTTACAAAGGGGTATAAGTAGGAATCTGTAGTTCACATTGTCAGGGTTTTTCTTTGTTTGTTTGTTTTGGTGCATTCTGAACAAGATTTCACAGCCACTTAAAACCTGCTGTTTAAGTTTTGCATTCTCTTACACATCTACTTCAGAGCAAGTTTAAAAGTACCTCTGTCTTAAATGAGCTGAAAAGGTCCATCTCCTCTTTCCAATCCCGCTTTTCCCAAAGTGGGAAACTTTACATATTTCCTCAGATTAGATGAGTTCCAACCATTTTCTTTTCTGAGAAGGCTTGATCTTTCAGTGGTGGTCTCTGAACATGAAATAGTCGAACCTTGTGCAAATATAACCACCTCTTTCCTTTGAAACACAGAGAAACGCACAGGTTATCCCTTGACTTGGTAGTTAGGTCACTTGTGCAAGATGAGGAAACCTGAATGCACATTTTAGCTCTTGTTTTGCTAGATTGGAGAACTCAGAGATAAGCTTCATGTGTGGAAACATACACCACTTCTTGCTTCTCTGGCTCATATGTTTGTATTCTGTAGGTTTATTTAGAGTTGTAAATGCAGCAGGTGTGTGTGCAAAAGGAGAATGTCCAACTGAAGGCTGTGGGGGCCAGGTACCTAAATCCTTGTGTGAATCTCACGCACCCATGACGTAAATCAAAGTCTCAACTTCCAAAATGAAAAATTACTAGGTGTGATGAGGTTATATCTTAAGGCACCAGCATAGTTAGGCTAGATAAGTGTATTAAATGTTTAAATCTTTAAACCCCATATGCACAAAGAGAGCTGCCTTTGTGAAGTGAATTCCTTTCCTTTATCCAAGATCTTCAAACCATTCCTTCTGCCATAAAAATCCTGGCTTCTTGTGCCAGTGAATGACATTAATCTTCTAAAACTTCTAGCATATTACCTGCAACATTACAACACTAAAAATAAATAAATAAACAAACCATATACTTCTTTGTCTTCAGACTTTGCAAATACAGGGTTCACTAAGAAGTCACCTCTTTCCTTTAAAACAAGACAACCATGTAGAATAATAGAATTCTCTGTCTAGCATACAGACCCATCTGGAAAGAATTTAGTCTGCAATAATCATGGGCATTTGATTTACCTCTAAATCCCTGTAGGTAATTCAAACATAAATTTATTGGGGTGAATTTATCCCCCAACTGCTTTTGGATCCAATGAGGTTAGAGATGAACTTGGCCCACTGCACTTAAACTAGAGTATGAAGTCTTTCCATTGCAGCTGAATACTGCTGTAATGCCTGTCTTTATAAGCAAACCCTTACTAGAAATAAAGACAATAGAGACAATACAATCACCTGAATTACAGTTATTTTTCAGATCTTTAAAGATCAGTAATTATTGGGTTCTGAATATGTTTAGACCAGTGTTTTCTAATTGATTTAGATACTGGTCTATAATTTGTTATTCATTAATACTGTATTCATCGGAGATAGTCTTTTTAGTTAATTAAAATTCGTTGCATTTTACATTGTGCTGCAAAAAAAGTTTCAAGAAGCATTTGGTACATAATGTAAACAATACCATCTGTCTTTTTCTTTGTAAAATCTTCTTTGAGATAGCCCCGATATGCCTACTGTTTTCAATCACTTAAAAGGCAGTAATTTAATTATATCATCCTCTATGTAGGAACTGCCATTGCTTTCAGTCCCCTTCCAGTCCTGACACAAGTAAATCACTTTGATAAGATCCACTTTTTATTTATATTTTTTCCGAGGAGACTAGCATAAGTAATGATAGCAGTGATAGACCAAGGACAAAATGACTATAATGGGCTTTTTGCAGGAGAGAAAAACATGTGCCATTGTGATTTACCCTGTTACTTGGAAAATGTTTTTCCGTGGAATTTCTGTGGCAGCCACTCTCTCATAGTGAAGGGCATTAACAAATATGACCAAACAAATGGTGAGTTCAACCAAATCTTCATGGAGCAGCATTTTTAACCAGCTGTCACTACTTAAATTTCTTAAATGGGAACGAGAAGTCAGACACGTTTTTAAAATGTGCCTTGGTTAGATTTGTCTTTGGTAGAATGCCACCTACTTACATGGAAACACGCTGGGAATGTGATTGGATCTTCCTTACAAACTGCTATGGCTTATCAGCCAGATATGCCTTCCTTCTATTTAAAAAATTGTGTGGGTGACTTCAGTGTGTTGTGCCATTGGCAAGGTATGGGCCTGGCAGACACTTCTACCCTCCCAGAATAGATGCTGCACGAGATCAGTAGTGTCTGTAGACTTCCTGCTGCAAATTGGCCTGGGTCCTGATGTGGAGAGAACATGTTCAGAGATGAGCTGCCTCTGGACACATCTTTTTTGTGTCCCTATTTTCAGAAAAATGGGATGTCAGATGAAGTGACCACACATTACACAAACACTTGTTTGTGAAAGGAGTTGAGTCCTGAGTTTGAACTCCGACCGATCACTAAGCTTTCATACCTCCAGGGCACAGGTCTTCTTGCTTGCATTTTCACACTAGTGAGGTGTTCTGCTCTTGTATTTGCTGTCTGAGACCTCCCTCTGGTACTGTAGCAAGAAGTTTACTCCAGTTTGGCTGCTGAAGTAGCAGCACCACGCAGTAATGGGTGATCAGTAATGTTAAAACACCACAGGCCATGTATGGTGTTTCCAGCAACATGCTGTGAGGTAACCTTTTAGGTAAATTATTTTTGAGAGTTTATGTGAGAAAGGTGTGATTTGGGCAGGAAAAAGGCAGCAAGATCACTGTTTTTAAGCTAATTAATTATTTTCATAATCCAAGGGTTAAACTTCCACTACCAAACAGAGGCTGACTACTTGGGTTATCCTGCAAAACAGATAAGAAGCTGTTTAGGATGTTATTGATATAGTACGTTGTTTCCTTTCACAGAGAAAGTGTGGAGAGCCTTATCCAAAAGCATTCCTACGCCCGATCCCCAATCCGAACCTATGGTGGAGAAGATGATCTGGGAGATGACAGTCAGGCAACGCAAAGCAGAGGTAGGGAAATCTGCTCATGAGGTAAACTGTGATTAAGAAAAGGAGGATCACAGCCAGTGTTGTGGTACTCTGAAGCATTTCTCTGGTGTCTATCTCTGCTATAAATCCACAAAGAATGACACTTATTCCCTTATTGCTCTACTGGACATTTATATGCTTATGGTATTGGAGTGGGTGGCTCACTCAGGAGACAACTCTAGAAACACGTATATATCTAAATTGTCATTGTAAGAAAACTATTGCTGTTTCCATTTCAAGACAGCTGAAAAACAGGCAATTTCATTGCTGTGGTGCTGAGTGCAATCTCAGATTTCCATCCCTTGATAGGACTTAAAAGCTGTGGCTCAGCATCAGCTGTGAATGTGCCCTTTGCTGCCAACACAAGACTTGGTTCAGATCACTTCCAACCAGCTTGTGGTTAGTTTGCTTTGTCTCTACAGGGAGAGAAGTCCATAGCTGCCTGGAGAACTGACATGTAATTATTTGTCCAGTGATCTCTAAAATGTGTCCTTACTGCTTGGGCGTTTCACCTCAAATACTTTTGCTTTGTCTGCTTTACCAGTCACTAAAGTAGTAGTAACACAAAGTTGTTCTCTGTGAGGTTACATGCTGGACAAATTGCATCTGCCATAATTTGCCACTGGAAATAGATCCATGCTGTGAGATTGCTGACTAGCATAAACTTGTGCTACAATGTTTTGCATGTTGACTTTGTGACCTGTCTGATATGCAACAGCCACTTGAGGTAAAGCAGTTCTATTTGCCTTCTAACTGGCTGTGCCCTTGTCTTGTCCTCTAACTTCATACAGAGTTGCTAAGATAAGAACATTATTTCTGGGCATAAGCTATTTAGACTTGTGCAGGGAAAACACACTTATTTTTAACTACAACTCACTCTTCAACGAAATGTGATTACTTGGGTGTGTTCACACACATCTATTCTGAGAGTAGTTCCATAGATTATGGAGTTCCTGGAGCAACTCCTTAGCTGGTACGATGCCATCCACCCAAATACTTTTGGGGGATTACCTTGTGTTATGTCAGCTTAGATCCTAAGAGAGTTATTGTTGAAAACAGTTAAATTTTCCCTGGCCTAAAGCACAGAACAAGGCACCTTCCCTCCAAGAACTGTGTTTCTCCCTAGTCTGATGTCTTTGAGACTGACAAAGTGAGAAAGGTGAGTGTTAGTGTGAGAGCTGGCAGTCCAAGCCTTTCTATTCTGAAGAGAATTGAGGGAAAGTATAACAGGAGGAAAGAATAGTTAATTAATATTTATTTTATGTAAAATATATGCAGGGTACACTTCTGCATTTGCTTGCAACATGACAGATATGCGAGGAAGATGACGAGTTGTGGCAACCAAGTTTTTTCTAATGTGGTACCCATATGCTAGGGCCCGACTCTTCTGGGGCAACTGGAACGGTTACACATGCTGCTTTTGCAAACAATTAACTTGTACTGCCTTCACTCTTTGTTTTGGTCTGGTATCCTTAAAAAATGAAAAGTCCTCCAAGATAAAAAGAGAGAAATAATTATTTCACTGAAACTCTTCAGACATTTTTATTTCTTCTGATACAGCTTAAAACTACCTGGGATGAAAAATGGAGGTGTGTCCTTCCAGACATGTGAGAATTGACAGCTAAATACATGCACGCCGCTGGGTGGTGTGTGTAAGAAGCTCTCTGCAGAGTTATTGGAAAACATTTCTTCAGTGACAGCAGATGTGATATGTGAGACTTTCTGGAATACTAAATTGCAGTTGGACACCATTGTAGTTGGAGGAGGAAAGGGCATTTCTGGATATTTCTCAGGAGAAGCAATCATACACTTCATTCCGTATAGAAAGAAGAAAGTTTATCACTGCTCTTTATTTCTAATTACTTCAACACCCTTCCATAGCTTTCTCATCTCAGCCCACTGCAGCTGTCTATAAACAGAAATGGCTATCCTTCAGTAGTATATTTATCACACAAAGTCTGTTTCCAAAGGAATTAACAGATATGAAATAAATCAAATTAAAACTCTTCAGTACAGTGTCTGGGAGCCTGGACTCCAGCACTCACACTCAGGGTTGATGGTAGCCACCTGAACCAGAGCCAGATGTACAACTTCTGCTGAAATCTGGATTTGCAGCCAGCTTTCCCAATAGTGCAATACTGCTCAGATACTCTTTGTTTTGTAAAGGGTTTTGCTCTGGCCTGTGAGTGCATTGTTATCTGTACAGTTTGGCTCTGGATTCTAATTTCCCAGCAGTTAGAATTTGGTTCTGTGGTGGGTTCAGGATCTGGTTCAAATCCATTCCTACTGCTGAATTGACACAATTTCTGCTTCCTGTTACTGCACCATTTCACTTGTTCCATTAAGCAGAGAAGGAATTAATCACAAGCAGCACTCTCTGATTTAAGAATCTATTTAGGAAGAGATTTTTATTTTTATTTTTCAACACGGTATTACGTTTTTTCTTTCTATTGTTGTTTGCTGTGGTTTTGAGTATGTGATTGGTAGACAGGCATCTTAAAAACGGATGTCTTCGTAGTCTTTCTTTTTACTCTTTGGATAAACCTGTCTTCTAAAAATCAGATTTATGAAACTAATACCTGTTATAACAACTGCAAAAATTCTTGTCTCTGGACGTTTTGCATTACTGGCTTGAAATTATGTTTCAGCAAAAAAATTTAAAAAAAAAGGTAAAAGTACTGGCAATTTTTTATTTTTTTTAAAGTAAGAAACATTTTCTCAACGGATGCAGTTGGACAAGAAATAAAATACAGAAGGGACAGAAGTTGAACTTTTGTTTGAATAGGAATAAAAATAAGAGCGTATTTATAGGATTTTGTTTTATCCCCCCATCTCTAGAAGCCAGACATCTGATGATAACCAGATGCTCAGAAGAACTGCAGAAGTGAGGGGCAATATCTTCATCAGAGTATTTGAAAATGGCCATGTATAATCATCAAAACAAATTATCCACTGAATCACCCCTATCATGCCCCCCCAGGAAAAAAAAATATACTGTCAAAATAAATAAGATTCTGCCATCTTTTGAAGAAAAAAGTTTTAGAGGGGAAAAATTTGTGAAAACAGAAAATTTTGGAACTTTTCAGATGGAAAAAATATCAAAGAAACCACATTCACTGGATCAAAAGTAGATATTTAACTTGGGAATAAGTTTATCATATTTTTATGTACTTCACTTTAAAAACAGCGTCTCTTAATACAATTCAGTACTGCTGCTGTTTCTTAGAGCACTATACATGGTTGGAAAAACAATCTTTTGGTACTTTAGAGCTTTTTGGAAAATGTAAATTTGAGTGAAAAGATGCAGTGTTGACACGCTTTCCTGGTGTTAAAGGAAAAATGAAGAGCCACTAAAACAAACAAAACAAAGCCCAAAAACTTACAGTGCAAATGATATTTCCTTTCACTTTTACCAGACTGAAATTTTAGAAAAACTTCATCAATTCTACTGAAGGTCTGTTGTAAAAAGCATGTTTTCACCACAGGCACCTTGCAGTGTAATTCCACATCAGAGTAGATGGGTCAGTGTTCACGCCAGCTTTGCAAGATGTCTAATATGAAAATTGTCTGATGTGTAAAACTGATTTTACTGCTTAAGCCAACTACAACAAGCTTCCTATAGCTTAAGTTTGTGTAAGATTTAGGGATAAAGAAGATCAACTGGCAAATAATTATCTAAAGATGCGATGAAGAGATGGAAGTATTTGGGAAGTATTTCCAGTGCCAACTTGTAATTAAATTCAGCCTTACTGTGAAAAATTATTTTCTTCTTTTTGCTATTCCACCAGCTTGGCACACTGCAGCATGAACGTCATTGTTCTTTCTCTTCATTCACAGGATCAGCTTTCACAGCATCTGATAACCTGTCCCTCAGTTCCTGGGTATCTTCCTCAACCAGTTTTCCTGGATTTCAACATCCCCAGTCTTTGAGTGCCCTGGGTACCAGCACTGCATCCATTGCTACACCTATTCCTCACCCAATCCAAGGATCCCTGCCTCCGTACAGCCGCTTGGGAATGCCTCTTACACCCTCTGCGATCGCCAGCTCCATGCAAGGTAGTGGCCCTACTTTCCCATCTTTCCACATGCCAAGGTACCACCATTATTTTCAGCAGGGTCCTTATGCAGCCATTCAGGGACTGCGTCACTCCTCCGCAGTGATGACACCATTTGTATGACTGATAAAAGGTGACAGAAATGTAAGATTTTAAATGTGCAACCTTGGTATGAAAAAACACAAGGGACCTTCCTAAAAGGCCTGTGGTGGGAGACTGCCGAACTCATAACAAACCAGCCAAGAAATTGCATTGTGGAGATTGATTCCTCCGCTGGGGGATCACAAGAAGAGAGCATGCAGCTTGGAGCTGCTCACAGACCTACGCGTAACACAGTCAAAACTTATCCCAAAGTTCCCAGGACTTCTGGTCATGTGCAGGTTGTTCCAAAGGTTCGTTACACCTAGTGGAAAGATACTATGTTTATGGAGCAGTGTACAAATTAATTGTGTACAAGTCTTTTTCCATACGGTAGAAGGATTCTGAAAAAGGCAATACTCTTATTCATCCTCATCTCTTCTTGTGACTAATGAGCATCTAAACAGAAAAATGTATCACTGTAATTTTGAGCATGTTTCAGGCTATCTCAGCATACATTTGCTGGGAACGGGACAAAATGGAGAGGGCCACAATCCTTTTTAAAACATCTGGCTTATACTCACCAAGAGCAGTATTTCATAATTGCTACTGTAATCTCATAGAGAAAATCATTAGCAAGTATTTCTTTCTTTTATCTTTGTTTCTTTCACAAAAAGCTTAACAGTTCCAAGAGGAACTGTGTTACTGGATGGTAGCTGTAATGATGTATTCTGTTCTGCTTGTCTCATATCCTAGGAGGAGCAATTTAGCAGTCCATTAAGATACGATGAAGAAAAATGTTGAGTTTTAGAAAATCTGTTGCTTTAGAACTTAGAAAGTTAAGATACTAAATTTTTAAACCAAACCTTTTGTTTGCTGCTGTCCTTGCCATCTGTTTCCAGCTGCAAATGGGTACCATTAATTAGCAGAATTTCAGGCTAGAACAGTCTATACCTAGACTCTAGATCACACTATAATCAATAGATTCATATAACATCAGCAGTATCTTGGAGTATCTTTCTACTTAGTCTGCTTTCTTGGGTTTGGTCGTAGCTGTTACTAGACAAGCTGTTTGGCCAGGAAACAAGAGTTGTACTGTTTGGTTTTTCAAGTTCCAGTTTCTTTGGGAAAATATCAATGCCAAAATTTGCCCATAATTTTTTTAATTCATATCTGCCTTATTTTAGCTAGTAATTAGAGTTCTCATTGAAAATACTGTCCATTTTTTTCTAGTATGTTGTGTCTGATGCAACAGAGGATCTGTGAATTCATAGGAAAAACTGAACTCTGTAGAGAGCTGGCATGACTCCTTTGCACTGTTGAAAAGAGAACTGGCATTATGCTGGTTGTTTGCCTGGTGGGAAATAGGATTTCACTGTAAATAAGACGTCAACACAAATTTTCTGTGTTTCGCTGCATTCAAGTTATAGGTGGTAAAGCATCTATTGGTAAAATAAGAACTTGCAATCCAATCTTATATATTAAAAGATTTGTGTAGAGCTGGAACAGATTGAAAAAGAAACATTTTGGCACTCTTCTCCTCTACTCTTGACCAATGGGCGTTGGCGACTTAAGATGAGAAGTACCGTACAGTACACTGAGTGAAGTGCAGGGTGAGTCACCAGCTTTTGTTGTCCCAGTGCCTCATCAAACCAGCCCAGTCCCAGAGAGCAGTGAGAACATCCCTGACTTTTCCCGGCTTCTATTATAGACCAATGCATGCATTCGAAGATAAAGACCACCCATGTATTTTCTAGTAGTTGAATTTAAGATCTTGCAAACTGGCCACTGCACTCACCTTATTTATCTGCAGTATCATCCTAATTTCCCTTTACTCATAGTTGGGCATGCTAATAAAAAATGACCTGGCAAAATCAGCAATATCTGTGCTCTGCACGTGAATGAAACCAAACTTCTATTTGCAGTCTCTGAATTTAGTGCTACTACAAGCAGTTCTGTAAAAACATAAAGCAAGACACACTCTGCAGTATTTAAGCAGTTTAGAATCAGTCCCTGACTAAATTGTCTTGATATATTTGAACATTAAATTTTGCTCTAGGCTACAGATTCACCTGGAAAGTGCACAGTGCAAGGTTGTGCATACTCATGACCTGTTCTAATATAAAAATACTATTTTTGAAGAAATTATGTGATACTAGAAAAATCTAGGTGATACTAGAAAATTCTAGATGATACTAGAAAAGCGCTGCAAGAAAATACCTCTTCAAGTACTTATCCAATTCTACACATATGAGAATTTCAGGGGAGATTTGGAAGGAAACGTTCATGTCTCTTCTTCAATTGCTTGACTTCTGTGAAAAGGTATGCCCAGATTTATGAAGGTCCTGTGGTGAAGTTCACTACAGCCTATGGGGAAGTTCTGTTTCTCATATCCATTTCCTTCTGCAGCTCCATTAACTTATCTGAAGCTGCAGGGAGTATGGTTAGATCCAGAAATCAAGCCAGTAGCTTTAATGCTGATACACTAGAAAATGGTGAAGTAGGAAGGCAGCTTTCACCAGGCTTCAGAAATAAATTTGCTACAGGTAGTCTGCTTTAGACAAGCTGTTCAAGTTATGTAAAGACTGCCCATACATTGACCTGTCCTTCTTTGTCAGTCATATTTGGAGAAATCAACTGAATGACTTTTAGCCCTTCTCCAGTCCCAGTTCTAAAAATACCAATATTTGGCACATAAAAATTCCCCTGATACTGCTTCTGAGAAAATGCTCCAGGCTATTTTTGAAGGAATGAAAGATTTTAACATCATTTACAAAAGTATCAAATGAAAAACAAATACCTTTCATTACAAGTAAAATGTGTTGTGTATCAGAAAAAAGAAGCAGTAGACTCCCCCTGTATAAAAACATGGTAAGGCCAACATCTCTTCCAAATTTTCTGTGATGAGGTTTACATTAAAGATGATCAAGAAAGGTTTCTGTAGAACTATCTGTCAAATTCACAGCCTGATTTTTCCAGTCAGGTCAAAGCTCAAGTCATTCTCTCCAACCAGCTTCTTCTCATCCTTCTGTGGGCAGCAAGATTCCAAGATGAAATTTCTCTTAAGACAGTGGTACATTTCTTGACTGTAATCAAAATAGGATTACATTCAAATTCACATTCTTTCCTAAAAATAAAGTCTATCTGCATGGATGGTGGTTATGACAGCAGCAATACAGGAACTTTGCAGAACAGACTAAAAAAAGCCATTAATCAGATTCAGAACTGACTTTGTAACTGGAAGAACATTAATGTAAATGTGTAATTAATTGGTTAAAGAACGAAATTGTTTTGCCTAAAAAATATTGTACTAGTTTGAAAATAACTCAGTAATTTATTTAAGGAGTTGCTGTACTGCTGTCACAATTCCATCAATTTCAGGAAAGAACATCTGTTGCTGGTAGATGTTCTAGGAATGCCAAATGTAATCTAGAGTTTATTTTCCAATATAATTCACATTTTATATCCCACGAGAAGTGCTCTTCACCTTTATGAGCTATCTTGGCTGAGCAAACTGGTGCACTTAGTGTTTTTTTTTTTATTATTGTTTTATTGAAGAAGGGTAGAGAGAACATGCCTGAATATGCTTTTCAAAAAGAATGATAAGATTATCTTCCAAAGTGTTAGAAGTACTTTTGGGTGTTTTCTGGATTACGCTTTTATCCATAGACAGTTAAGAGCCTTAGGTATTTTATCCAACAAAGGCATCCCAAGACTAACAAAACTGACATAAGAACGTTTGTCTATTTTTTTATTTTTTCTTCCAGTTTTGGAGCCCTAAGACAAACTAGAATCAAAAACACATTAAATTTGGCTGTTTGTTTCATGGTATTGGTTTACATGGCCTGAGGAACTCTCAAAGATAAAAATACATTCTCACTGTTTTCAGGATGCTCTCCAGATAGAAACGGGCAAACAGACATACACTAAACGGATAAAGGTGCAAAGTTTTTAATGGAAATGCTTTTTTGTGAGTTCAACTATAGAGTGCTGTATGATAACTGACATACTTGTAGCGCAGCCTAAAAAATGCAATAGGAATGTTCTCCCCAGAAGGCTTTATTCTTGGACAAAGGATACACACATGCAGTGCGTACCTGAAGCTGTATGAATGTGTATGTGTATGAAGATGGTGCAGATTCCAACATCCAGCAAACACTAACTGGTGTTTGAAAATGAACCTCTTCTGAATCTGAAAAAAATCTGGGCTGGCAACCTGATTAAATGCTACGTCCTCTGTGTGTACATGCATGTTATAAAAAAACAGAAATATCAATGAACATCACTGCAAAAACCTGAGGAGCTTTCCAAAATCGGAAGGTAATGAAGCTGTTGTAATTCCCTCCTGGATAAGGGGTAGAGAGATGGTGAGATCAGTGTAACACCTTGGGTTCCATACCTGGAAGGAAGTCTTGGCCTCAGAGCTTGTGCTCGTCATCTGCAGAGGGGTGATGTCAACTCACTGCAAGATTATGTTTCATTTTGATGAGACATTATTCTCACCATTCCTTACAGAGTGCTTTCTGCAACAGAAGATGTGGTTTCTGTACTATTTACTTGCTGGCCAGAGGACTTATATATTACCCTGTGATAAACTGTCCCCAAATATAATCTTTACTTTATAAAATAACAACTTCTTTTCCTTTATTTTATCTTTCTAAAAGAAACTAAGCAGTGATTTAAGTAAACTTTGAATTAACTTTTTATAGTATTTTAAGGACAAAAAATACAGTTTGCTGTATTTTACCTTTAGCACATTTAAACAACTTTTTTTTGTTGTTTGTTTGTTTCTTTTTTTTTTTTTTTTTTTCAATTGTACCTTCAGAAACATGAGGAAAGATTTGCTTTAAAAATAAGGAAGGTAAAAACTGGATGTAATCTCTTTAACAGAATGTACCACAGTTCTGCTGTTTGCTGTGTTGACTTTGTTGTTTCTAATGCGTTGCGTGAGCACATTCACCATGTACTGAAGTGTGTGTTTGTGTGTACGGGGTGGGGTAGGGGGAAATCTTTTTATGGAAAAAGAAGTTATGAACATAAACTATGAAGCAACATCTAATGAAAAGTTTCTTTTTAAGTGCAATATATTTATTTCTGCTAGAAATATAATATCAACATTATGTAATATTTGAAGCATTAAATGTTATTTGTAAACAGCTTAAAATTATATATATATATATCACAAAATTGTACAGAAGTGCAAATGTGTGGATATTCAGTTTCTTTCATTAAAATATTGGGTGTTTTGATATATCATTCTTATTTAGCCAAAGCTTTCTGCCTTTGTTGTTTTTTCTCTAACTGAGACGCTAAGTGCAGTGGAACAAATGACAGACTAATCTGTAAGCACACAAAATTCAGAAGGTTGCAAAAGGTTTTCTAAATCCTGAATCCAACACGTGGAGTAACAGTTGTACTGCAGTTAACTATATTTGCAGTTTGCATAAATATTTTTTCAAAGGCCTCTGGGATTATATTCAGAAAAACTCCTGCTTAGGCCACTGGGGTACAACTAAGCTGAAAAGTGGGGTTCCCGGGATTCCTGAGATAAGACAGTGATCTAGAAAACACACTCTAAGAAGAAAACTGAAAGGAATTTGGTCTGTTTAGTCTGGAGAAGTAAAGATAATGGGAAGACGCAAGAAAGTTTTTCAACTTTACACAGAACATAAAGAAGGAAGGAAGGAATTCTCCATATTTACTGCAGGTTTAAAATAGGCTTTTATTTTTATTTAAATAACATGCTAAAGCATGGGAGAGCCACCTGAGACGTCTAAGATATTCAAAGAAGAGGAATAATGAAACACAGCTCCATACTGCCTAGAATAGATAATGAACTGGAAGTCTTTAAGAACAGGTTGAACATACATTACTGGAGAAGGATGTCAGTAGAGCCAATCTTGCCTTAGGACAACCAAACAATCTTTGAAGGTGTCTTCAAGCTTTCTGAGAGAGCCATGCCTTAAAGAGGTTCTAACAAAATCCTTGCATTGCTCCAAAGGTTTCTACTACACACCTGCTGTTCAGTTTTATCCTCAAATTGAGATCAGCTGCGGAGTCTTTTTTGCAGCTAGTTCACAGGAGCTGGTGACTTACAGGGAAACCTGACGTGGTAGAAGAACTATAAGGTCCTAATGAACAGCTGTGGTGTTGCCTTAATTTGGTTTCTGTCTGAATGTAAGCAAGAAGAGAACAGCCTGAGGTAAGCCAGATGTATCCATTTTCCTTTTGAAATATTTGCAAATGAGAGCAGCTCACTGGGTTGGTAACTGTGTATGATGTCTTTTGTCTGTGTTATATTTTTATGACTTCTTGGTAGCTAAAAAACATCTATTCTCATGGATGTTTAGTGCTGTAAAAGTCTTTTGCTTAACCTCAGGCTAGGGTATTTTTTTTACTTATGTGTGAAATTGAACACGTGCAATGGTAATTTTCCAGGGTCAGAAATTAGGGATGGCATGCTTCTCCAAGATGCAGTTATGCCAAAGGCCTTGCTGAAACCAGTAGACATTATTTGATTACAGTTAAATGAATGCATAAGTATTTCACTGGCTTTATTGTCCACGTGACAACTTGCTGGAGCCTTTATTTACTATTGTGGAGAAGGAAACTAGAGGATTAAATACAGAGAACTTTAGCCTGACAGTTGTCTAATGCCTAAGATCCTTATTAAAGTTAGGCATGTATATCAGTGTTGGTCAATGAGGCTTTTAGAGACCTTTGAGGAAACTGCAGAAACTGGTCTTTGATCTCTGCAGTAATTACTAGAGGGGCTAAAAACTTCTGTGGGGGTGCTTGCCAGGGAGGTATTTTTTTTTTTTTTGTCGCTGTTGGTTTTATTTATTTATTTTCAAGAGTAGCATGATAACTGGCTCGCCCAAGTGCAGACAGTGATAATTCACCACTGCAGCATTTTTAGCTCTGTTAATAAAAAAAAAAAAATCTCTCTGTAAACAGACATAGCAAAACCTGGTAATTGGTTCTTTTCTTTTTCTTTTTTTTTTCCTTTCATCTTTTAGGTTTAAAAACAGGCTTGATTATAGAGACTACACTGACTTAGTTGATCGTTTTCTGTTATCAAATTAAAAATAGAGTAACCATGTTAAATTATTTTGATCTACTAGTTGACTTCAACTTGTTTTTATTGTCATTGTAAATCCTACCAGGAATAGCACAGTTATTTTTGAGAGGTTTCTGTGTCATTTCAGGTGAAGGTTTCCATGGCTTCATAAGTGCCTTCAAAAAAGTGTGTTCTCCAGTTTTTGGAGAAAGATGGTTAACAAAAATTGTGCTGGTAGGAAGGACTGTCCCCAGATGGGTAGGAGACTCAGCTCTTTGCTTCATTTTAACCAGGTTATTGTGAGGGTACTTCTAGCAGCAAGATGCATTAAAGAAGGGCAAATACCTGCAACTGAATCTGTAATCTATGGTGTTTAACCCCAGAAATTGAGGTAACAGTTTCTTGAAGAGCTGCAGCTTTTCTCTGTTTAGGTGCTTATTTTCTGGTCAGTTGTTCCTAGGGATTCATAGCTAGGATGAACTACATAGAAGAAATTCTATGTCTATGTGTAAGAAGTCTTTTATCTACTCTTTCAGAAGCAATTTATTCATTTGCCTATGTCAGCTCAAACCAGAATTGCTGTTGTGCTTTTCACCTGGGTCTCTGTCTCAAGACATCTTAAAATGTCCTGAAAACAATAACAAGAAACTGTAGGATTTTATGACCTATTTACTTACACCCCACACTGCCATCCAGTCAGACATTATGGACAACACATACTTAACTATAAAATACTAAATCACTAGGGGATGTGTAATCATCAGAATCCACTTTTTCTGTTTGAGTTATTACAGAACTGGAAAGAGCTGTAATTCTTAAACAGTTAGTCTATGCTCAGCAGAGGCTACTGGAATTGGGCCACCTTTAGTCAGCGGTCTTCCTACTGAAAACCATTCCTCCTTCTGTTCTGTTAATTTTTGTTTGTTTGTTTTACGAGACTAAGTCTCTCTGTCTTCACTGTTGTTCTCTAGTGGGAAAGCTGTGCGTGGGAGAACAGTTTTTTACTTCCACTTACTACTTTAATGTCATGACTGATACGTAGTCACTTACAAATTTATTGCATTTTATTTCTGTGCTCTCTCATAGACCCGTACCAGGGTAGTCAAGAGAAGAATTAATTTTCATCTTGATGCAAATTTATGCTTGTAAAATTTGCATTGATCATATTTGAATGTGTACTTATGGCTTTGGAATAGCAGGCTTCCAGTTACTTCCCTCTGAATGCCATAGCTTTAACACTCGAGGCACCAGTCATGCTGCTCACCTTCAGTGATTTACAAATAAGTTAGCAGTACTCAGGAGATTTATCAGCCTGACTTTATTTAATCACTCCCATTTTCAGTTAACATAGTCACCCCAAACAGTGCATTGCCAGAGGATGATTAGATTGTTTCAGATGGTTAAAGACTCTGGCCTTCTTTGCTCTTTCATTTTACAAGGCACTGGGAACATCCTGCATTTTTGTATGCACATACAAAACTCTAACACTCGTGCCCCCTAATTTTCTTTACCAGGCTTCAAACGTTTTTCAGTTGTTCTTCAATGAGTTAGCATGTACCACATAGCTTGCCTAGCTCTTAAGACAACTTGGCATGTTTTCCAGTAGTTCTGGACAGACAACTACTTGTGCTTTAAGTCACAGGGAAGTATTTTCCATGTTACATGCCTGATGAGAAGACTAATAAGAAGCATTATTTCGAAGTCCTTAGGGAAAGTAGAAGAGCAGTTTCCACTAATTTTAGCAACAATTATGCCCCTAAATCCCTTTATCCTGTTTTGAAAGTCTTACCTATGGGGCTTGCTATTTTGACTGACATGTAGCATTTTTCAGAGACCAACCTGAAAGTTTTACCATCCTTTCCTAAACTGTTAGAGCTTCTTTTGCTCTGTGTCTTTGTTCTTCTGATGTTTCAACAAGGTTGGTCAAACTGTTAGAGAATGGATACTTCCTTTTCACTTGCTACCTCAATTATAAGGATATAGGGATGAATTTCTCTCCTCTGTTTATGTGGATCAGAACATGTTTTCTTTTGTGGATCCTTCTCTCAGAAGCTTAGTTCTCCATATGCAAAGCAGAAGAGTCTATGTACTTGTCTCAAGGCACAGCTGCTGTCCCAACCACATAGGCAAAACTGAGATCTCCTGTCCTGAGTAGATGGGCTGGAGCTGTCTTGCTTCAGACAAAGCTGGGAGAAGTCAGAATGCAGAATTATGCAGAGGAGAACGGGATGAGCAAGCCCTTAGCAGAGCCAGCTCTGGCTGCCTCCAGCCCTGTTCCTCAGCAGCTGCTGTTGCCTGGTACACTCAACTTCCTCCCACAGCAAAAGCAACACTTTTTTCACTCCAGGGCTTCCATATAGGCAGCATACAGGCAGCAGGTTTGGGACTGGTTGGTCTCACTGCTGTTTACAAACATGGAAGCACAGAGAGCAGCTGGTGTTCAGGTGCCTTGTCAGCCTGGAACCACTCCAGGCTCCCCAGTGATGCAGAAACATAGAGACTGAGATCTCTAATGTTCGAATGTCTCTCCTAGGTTGGTTTTCTCGCCACACATTTGGGCTGAATGTGGTAATATTTAGACCTCTGTCAAAAATCCTAGCAGAAAGCTATGAGAGATATGGATGATAAATATTCCTAACTGTGAACTTTGGAAAAACCTTGGTAAAACCATTATTATTATTATTTTTTTTTTCCCCAAAAAGTAACACGTCTATAAACCTGACCTTCAAAATCTTGTGACTTAAAATATTTTTAACGTCCGGATTATTCTGGAAATGTGAATCCACAATGCAGCTGTGGTGAGATGGATGTGCTCACCAGAATGAACACACTGGAAAAACTAGAAGGGCACAAATAGCAACTGTCCGGATGCTACAGCAGAAATAAATTGGAAGCCGATCAGAAGATCCAAGTGGGTATTTAGAGTTAGTGTAAATAGAAATACCAAATTAAGCAAATAACATGTAATTTTGGGATGAATTGCTCTACGTGCCAAGCGTAAAACTTTGCACTGAATTTGTGCGGTATGATAACAGGAGACTATGGAGACATTTTAGAACCTAGAACCGCACGAGAAACTGTAAGCCACGTAAAACAATATGTAACAAAATCACACATGCAGTATGATAGTAAACAAAGCTGCAGTATGGTTAAAGAAGACAACTCTTACTCAGGAAGAAGGTTTCCATTAGCATGTAACCTGACTGAAAAAACAGATCAGGCATCAAAATTTCAGCCATACCAGACCCCGATTCAAGAAAGCACTGAAAACTGCACACAGAAGTATATCCAAACACAGACAAATTGAGTGTTTATCCCAATTTCCATGTTACTGTGCCCTACTAGTAACTATTTTACTCCTTGGTTCTGGAGCGGGTCCACATAAAATAATTTGCATGGCTGAGGCTTAACCAGTGATTCAAACACAGAATGACAACAAAAGGGATTTTTCTGCTTTATCAGTGATTCATGGCAAGGGCTGAGCATGCATCCAGATGGAGAAATTAGAGAAGACAAAAAGGACCCCAGAAGAGGAAATGGAGAACTGCATATCATCTTCATTTAAATAATGAAAGCCATAAGAATTAATAAGTGTACCAAGCTGTTGGAATAAAATTGAGAAAAGAAGCGGAGCTCTGCAAAATTTCCCCCACCATTGAATATGACATAAATAATCTGAAAATGAATAATGGTTTCATTTTTGTTTCGCTCCGGACTCCCCTGATGTTGCATTAACAAACGCCTTAAAATAGATTGCTCCATGTGAAGTTGCTTTGAAAGGCAGCACTTAAAAGAAGCACTCTAAGCTGGTGAGGAAATTGCAAGTTTAATAAAAATGCAAGCAGTTGCAAAAATGTTACGTGATGGTCTGCACTTACATTAGTAAAGAAAGTAATGATTTCTAAATGTGATAATGTTGAGACATAAAACATTCTATCAGAGCCCTGTGTGTGCAATGGAAAGGACTGGAGCAGGGAACTTGTTCATGAACTGCTAGTGTGATTTTGTCTATTTTTACTGAATTTCCTTATTTTTATCTACAACATTTTTAAAATGAGCTGTTTGACTTTGCTCCACCCAAGCACGCATAGCAAGTACCCAGATGCAGAGCTGTAGGTGCAAAACTCATTTTAAATTTGAATATGGGATGGCCACAACCCCCAAAATCTAAGTTTAAAACGAAAACATTTCGCTTCAGCATTAGGGCATCTATTTCCACTTCCAAGAGACCTCATGCTTTTCTTTGTCAATTTGATTTGAGTACTGTAACATTTCACTCTTTTCTCTGCTTGTTCAAAAACATGCCTTGGAGAACCAAGATTTTGCAGGGTACTGTGTGAAGATGTGAAATAAATCTGCTCCAAAATTCAGGATAATAACATCTTAAATGCCATTATGATTCTTCTTAGGTCATGATTTTTTTTTAATTCTTTTTAATATTTGGAACTGGATATAGTGGAATAACTTCTGCTGTTGTTGCTATGCCAGCAAATACATTTATTTCTAACATAATTCATTCCAGCCACACAGCCAAAATAAATGACAATGGCAAAATGCCTTTTTGTCAGTGTCACTCTTTGCACAGCTCAACTTTCGAGCCTTAAGAAGTGGTCTCGTGGATGTTTTTTGGATGATGAACTGAATAATCAGGGGAAAATTAATCCACAGTGAATTGAAAAAGCAAAAATTGACTTTGGAGGAGTGCAAAAGGCTGATTTTAAAGAAGAAGAAAAGCCACACATATCCAATGCAGTGTATTTGCTCAGGATATTTGTTTGTATCCTCAGGTTAGTTACCACCCAATTTATTTCTTGACATCAGTTTCAAAAGGAAGCATAAAAACAGGTTATCACCTGCTACAACAGTATTTTTTTTTACCTGTGATATGCGGGTTTGTTTTTTTTTCTCTCTCTTTTAATTATTTTTATTTCAATCTGAAAATAATTTGGTCTGAATTAAAATCTGACTCTGGGAAAATGAGCTGCTTTTAAGAAACTTGCTCATCAGTGAGCTTCCTGGTCAGATAGGGTTCTAAGTCCCATTTCTTCATTCAAATTCATCTCATCTTTATGTTAGTACACACTGTCAATTCTTTATACTTTTTGTTCTTTTTTAAATTTAATTGTAAGATGCTAAAATAGTATTAACTAAATAAAAACAAACAAACAAACCCCACACACAAAAGCAGCCAACCCGGCTGGCTGCAGAAGCCTGCACTGTGGAGTGCTGTCAGTGTGAGAAGTGGAGGTACCCGATATTCAGAGGCAGTAAGCTTTTCATCCTCCTTATCTCCACAGGTGACAGAAGCTGATGTCCATGTATGCACGTGCGCTGTACTCTTGTTGCAGGTGTCCCCTTGCAGCACTGCCTTGCTGCCAAGCTTCAAAGCTTGGGGAAATAACTTTGGCTCAGATGCCACCATGGGGGACTCTTCCACTGGGAGTGGCTCACTGACAAGGCTGCTATAGGGGTGGGCTCAGGGAGGAGAACATCCAGCTTCACCATTCCCAATGAGTGCTGGTGGGTTTCTTTTCTCCCTAATACTCAGCCTGACCCAAAGCTACGCAGACACAAGGACAAATCCCACCTTTGTTTCTAACCTAAAAGCTCTCTGGGGAGTTATGTGTACCATCCTGTACCTGGATACAGCTGAAACCAAAACACCACTTGGAAAACACAGCTTTTCAACTTCTTTTCAGTCTCTTTTTGTCGAGCATGGAACACAGTGCTCCCCAGTCACAGGCGGTCACAGCCCCAGGCTGCCAGAGTTTAAGAAGCGTTTGGACAATGCTCTCAGACACAGGGTTTGAATTTTGGGTGGTCCAGTGCGGAGCCGGAGGTTGGAGGCGATGATCCTTGTGGACCCGTTCGCACTCGGGATACTGCACGCTCCGGGATTCCAGGACTTTCGGCGGGCTCTCTGTGCCCTCTGCCGGCTGCAGGCGGCAGATGAGTGGGCAGCGTGTCCTGGTGGCGTGGCCCGGCCCGGAACAGCAAATGGTGACACGGGGGGGCAGGCAGGAAAGGAGAGAAATAAGGAAAAAAAAAAAAAAATACAGTTTTCCCCTTTCTAAAATTTTCCACGTGCCCCAGAAGACCCCATCACTGGAATTCCCCAAATCCCTTGTTCTTGCTGACCTCCATCCTCTGCCCCAAAGCTGCAGCATAGTGGTGTTTCAGCCCTTCTCCTGGAAACTACGCTGTCACTGCTGTGAAGTTTTATTTTACTGCTTCAGGGCGTTTTTGGGCAGCAACATCTTTTTCCTTTTTTTTTTTATTCCTCTCAGATTTTCTACCAGGTCATCAGGTGTAAAATCCAGAAGGCATGTGAAAGTATGCTGACTTGTACCAGCCACATTTTTCTTTATCCTGAGCTGAGCAGGCTTTTCTCTGGTTTGCTTTTCTACATTTTCTCTCCTCCCCCCCTTTTTTTTCTCTCTCTATTTTTTTTTTTTTCATTATTCCCTTCTTTATTATCTCTCCTTTAATTTATTTTTTCCCTTGTTTTTCTTTTTCCCTCTCCTTCTCTTTCTCCTCTCAGTGTTGGCTGGGAAACATCCATTTATAAGCTGTAATGCCTTTGTGAGTTATGCATGGTAAGGTATTTCTTATTTACTTATTTTTATTCAGATGTTTTTTCAGTATGCATTGTCTGTAGTAAACATGGTCTGAATAAGAGAAAATGATCAGCTCATATCATGCACTAGTTTCACTTTCTTCCCAGTTGACAAAACAAGTATACCAGTTGATATCTTAACAAAGCTATCTTTAAATCTCTTTGGAACATGTACCCAACACCATGCCAAGCAGACAACACACAGTCTGATTTTCATTTACACATAAGGCAATTTACAATGCTCAGGAAGCCGTGCAAGGCTTAAGGCAGATGTCTGCACCCACTTGACGCTTGCTTTCTGCACCAGAGCTGTGTAGCTGGATGGCCATACAGGATTTGCTGCTGCTGAACTGGGTAAGCATGCCACATGTAATGCCTTACCCCTGGCAAAATTCCACAGATTGCATAAAGATGCATACGTTTTCTTTTGTGGAAATGATTTTCATGCATTGGCAGGCCTTCAATCTGAGTCTCAGTAAACACGATGATAGTGAGCGCTACAGAGATTATGAGAACTGTTCTCATGCAGTGGTCTTAAATTCTGTGCTTTTTTCCCTTCCACTTTTTGCAAAGCTCTAAATGGTTTTTAATGCAAGAGCCATCCACAGGCAGCAACGCACCTTGCTGCCATGTAGTGGGACTGTTGAATTACGTCTAAATTAGCTAAATAGTGAAGAATCATGGCAGTATCAAATTTAGTTTAGGTGTCTGTACGTACATATTTCTGTAGTCAGCTGAGCAAAAAGATCTTTGTGATTTTTGATTCTTTGTTTATCCCTTGAGAGTGCTCAGCTGGGCCTCCCTAGTTAAGTGGAAACGCGGCTCCTTTTAATGGAAATGCTAAGTGGAAGTCCTAAGCATACATCTGCCATAGCCCTGCCATCTCTGAGAAGATGCTTGGTGGATCATGGAGTCTGAATTCCTCCTTGCTTTTCCAACACGTACTTAGGATTTATCAGAAACAGAACTAAACTGCAGGAAAGATTCCGATTCCATTAGTGCTAAAATTTTAGGGACGGTAAGACTAAGACAGGGAAAAAACTTGAAATGCAGTTGTAGTCTCTGCTGGTCTGGACTCCTTTGCCTCCTTTAGATTCTTTCCCCTTCCTTCAAACATCGGGAGAGCAGTTCTCCTTTTTCAGATTATAATTAGGACAATGGGGAAGGAAGACCTGCAAGTGAGTCCTTTGGGATCAATTTGTGGAAGCCTTCAGGGCAAAGAGATTTTCAGAGTTAGTTCAAGAGAGGAAGCCACTGTGTGAGAGAGACAGATTCACTTTGCATGTGGGAAAAAGCGTGGACAACGTTCTGTGAGAAAGAAACATTTGTTGTATCCTACAGCAGGGAATGTATATGAGGGGTACCCTCTCAATCTCTTGAATGGGATGAAAATTTTGACTTAGATTTTAAGCAGCACTTCAGAAATGTGAGCTCTCAGCAGCAGATCAGGGGATCCAGGTTCTAGGACCAGGTTTCCTTTCTTCTCTTTACCCTTACTCCTTAAAAAAAATACAAAAAAAAAAAGTCAAATCTCTGTTGAATAGGCCTCTGCTGCATTTGCACTTTCAAGATTACTTTCCAAGATGACTTTTCTTCTCTTTCCTTCTTTGCTCTCTGACATTTTCGCTTTCTTTCTCATTTACTACCTGACCCTTTCCAGACTTCTTTACATGGCCAGTTCCTATTCTCAGTGCTACTGAATCAGTTATTGTCCCAGTTCCCTTCCCTGCTACCACTCTCATTGGAGATCCCACTTTTCACTTGCGAAGTACCTCTGTCAGGTGTTTAATAATAATATTTTTCAAATGCAAACTCAGTGTTTCCTTTCTTCTCCTGCTTCCTCAAACAAATGTTGCAGGTTTGGTCCAGATGTTTTCCTCATGGAATTATTTGTCTTCTTTAATTTCTTTTCAGGTGTTGGCAAAAATTTGAAGGGACTGTCATGCATTTCTGTTGAGATGAGTGATTCTCTCTGAGTTACACAGAGCCCTCCTGACAAACAGCTATGAAATGGCAGCTCAGAGTAGAATTAGTGTTTTCTTTGGTGTGGAGGGTCTGGGTGGTCTCCAGCTCACAGCTGGGTCAGGGGATACTTGGGATGACATTTTTTTCATACAGACTCACTGGGGGATTAGCTGGTATATAATAATAAAAAGTAGGGCAGGAAAGGATCTTTGGAGGATCATCTCCTAGGCTCAAGACAGGACCAGTTTATAATTAAACCACCTCTGAAAGATGTTTATCTTATTTGTTCTTAAGAGCCTCTAATAATGGAGATTCCACAGGTCCTTTAAAGAGTCCGATGCTTAACTATTCTTTCACTAGAAGTCAGCCCTGACGTCTCGTGTGTCCATGAGTGTAATTTTAGCCCTTCATTTCATATCCAGTGCTTCTGTCTCTTCTTGCATCAACCTTTTGCCTTTTTTGAAAACTGATATTGCATTGCCACTGATTACTCTTCTCTGGGCTATTTTTCACATCCTCCTTGTATAGACATCAAGGGTTTTTCTCTGTGTCTTTAAGTTTGGAGGGGGAAAATCTACTTTGCAACTACTGTGACTGATGTAAAACAAGAATGACAGTAAGGGATAAAGAAGATTATGAGGAAAAATCCCTATCCTTCAGTGGGTCTACATCCTTCCTGTAGTGCAGTGCTCACTGTCAGACACATTCCTTTAACAGAGATCTTATAAGTACTAACTGGAGTCAATAGATGACTTCATGAGTGAGATATGAAACTCTTTCTCACATACCCCAGTGTGATGCTTGCTTTTTCACAGCTGTGCAATGATGTTACTATAATGCAGGAGATTTATTTACTTTTTAATCACTTTACAGTAAAGTTACAGTTCATTCTATATTCTTCCTTCTGCAACTTTTCTAATATTGCTAGTGATAAGTCTTATAATATCAGCTGCAATTGTGGGGATTGCAAGCTGCTTGCATAATGCACTTCTGCATATGGCATGTAAATGTCAAGTAAATTTATGCTTGGCACGGGGAATCTATGAGTTAGTGGGCAATAAGGCTCTTCCTGCTTGAAAACTGGGTAGATTTTTTCCAGGTATTGCCTCAGCAAATAGAAAAAAATGAAAACTTTCTAAAGCAGAAGCATCTTTCAGAACTTTATCAGCTTTTCCTGACAGCCATTTTGCATTTTAGTTCTTCCCCACATGATCCCTTCAGTGAGTCCTTGTCTCAGAAAACAGCACTAAGTATTCATTCCAGCATATGCTCCTGCTCTTTGACATTCTTTCCTCCATTCACTAAATGGCAGTTATACAATCATCCTTCCAGTGAAGGATTTAATCCGAGAGACCTGGGATTACAAGACAGTCCACAGCTTCTCTGCTGGAGAACTTTGGCTCTGCTCATTATTACTGAAATTATCTGGGATTTTATCACATGGAAGTTGCATGGCAAAATGGCTAAATAAACAATGCACAACATTTGAAATATGCCTTGCTTGCCCAGCAGTGCTGTTTGACTTTTAGTATTTTATAGATATGGGAACGTGTGCACACACATCTGTACATATATATATACGTGTACACTCGAAAGTGGATTGCTTAGTGAGCTCTTCTCATTTTCCTGTCACACAAATGTGAGAAAATGAGTGCTGTGCCATACTCAGGATTTAGTCCACCATCAATATATGCATCAACATATATCAACCAGTGTAGTCTCTCATCAAGGAAGAGCCTCTGAACTCCTACGTGTCAAGCTACGGGTAATCATGCTCCAATATCCCCTACCAGGAAACAAGCTACAGTGCCTTGAGGAGCTGGAGTGGTTGCTCCTGTTTGGTGAAGCAATAAGCCAACTGCTGCTGGCTGAGCACTACTAATTGTTCTTCAAAGCTTGACGATTCTTAGAATACAAAACAAATGGTGTATTTTAAAAACAAACGTTTTGCACCTCCAACCCACAGTCCTTCAGTAAAATCTGTGGCACACTTCTTCAGAACCCAGGTGAGGGATTTTTTTTTCTTTCTATCGATTCTTCATTCTATTCTAATTCTCTTTGCTAAAATCATAAGCAAGCAGGATTTTCTAACGGTGGTGAATGGGTGGGTGTCTTGAGTGAAGGTAGATGGGGGTAGTGTCACCGAGGGGTGAGGAAGGGAGTGTCTGAAGGAGTCTGTGGTTACTTGGGAAAGATGGGGTAGTGAGAGGGCAGCAATAGTCCCACTTTCAGGATTGTGTGTGGAGCTTGAGCAAAAGCCCACAAGAGAGAGAAGCTGTCTGCAGCATCTCACATCACTTGTAAAGGGAGGCAGAGGAGGCAGTCCTTACAAAAAGGAAAGGAGTTTGTAAGGGATGTCTCTCTTTGTAATAGGTAATTTATATCTGCAGAGCCAGGATGACCACCAGGAGCTGTACAAATCTGTGACCGAGGTAGTTACAGTTTGTATTTGAAACATGGGCCTGATTCTTCTTACTTTGCATGTACAACAACATTTCCTTATACAGAATTACTTAACATCCATAAGTCAGATGTGAGACAAGCTCTGCATAGATCATCGGTGTAATTTAAATTAACAGTGACTCTGACAAAGTGGCTTGTTGCTGCTGTGGTCAGCAACAAATAAATATGCCCTGGCCAGCCTGATTCAGCCCAGTAAAACAACCGATGCTTGGCCTCCAAGTCTAGGTGTAAACGCATCTTGAAGCAGAAATTCCTCTGTTAATTCTGAGGGAAAAAAAAAATCGTCTCAGTGAGTATGTATGAACACCTGGCATATTTCTGGGCTTGTGTTTGTTTTGTGATATATTTATTTTCCTCCCAGGATGATGCAGAAGTAGAGGCGATGCCTTTGACAGTAGAGGGCACTGTGAGCTCAGAAATAAGCTGGGAAATGGTTCTAGCTAATCGTCAGCACAGAGGATGCGACACAAAAGTATCATTCCAGCTGAAACGGCGCACTACCTGTTTCACGGTAGCTCAAGAGACGAGAGTGATAATGCAGAAGAACAAGGAAGGACAGAATGACAGGATGCGTAGTGCCATGATGCCTGTAAGTGAACTCTCCACATGGAGAACAGAAAAAAAGCTGTTTGACACTGTAGCACATCTTGTAGGAACAGTCTTTAAAGCCTAATTTGGGTGCTGTTACTACCAAGGTCTCCAAAAGTGTGATGAAAGCACACAAATAGTCAGGACCATTATCTGAGATGCTATCAAGAAATTAAGGTTGAGGAACGAGATGAGGAAGACCAAATAAACTGCTGCTGTTAGCTACCAACAAGGGCTCCATATGGGATTGTCATGGTTTCTGTATGTACATTTTGTACTGTGCTTTTAGTTTTGCTTGGGTATATGTTAAAGAACTTGTAGCCTCAGCATCACATATATATATATTTTAATCTTGATAAGGTCTCTGGCAAAATAACCACACTTACCAAGAAAGCAAGATGTCATGCAGCTCTTGAAGTGATCACATTAGTCACTTCATCTTATCACAGAGGATTCCCCCTTGTTTAGTTGTAAGCAGAAAGAAAACAACATTCCCAAGTTATGGTTTTGTTTATCATTTAAGGGGTGTTTGTGAAGGAGCATCCTCCCTCTAGGCTGCTCTGCTATTTTGCTTTGCTTGCTACAAGCACTTTCTATCACTGTAGATAATTAATCTACCTCTTCTCTGCCTTCATCTATCAGGGCAGGTAAAAGACATAATGGGAATCCCCACTGACATGAGTATCAGGGTAAGCAAAAGTGAAACATAAACTTGCTAACATCTGTGCAGACAAGGTTCAACTCTACTAGCGTTTCTGATAACAGCTGTCTGTAAGTGTATCAGCAGTGGGCCACAAGCTTCTCTTGCTCTCTTGTCAAAGTAGATTTGCCACTAAATCCTCAGCAGTGTAGGTTTACTGACAGATATGGCAACATATGTCAGAGCCCTACTGTTTCTCACATCTGGCTGCTCTGCCAGTTGTTAACTGAAAAGCTATTCTGTGAGCAATTCCAGATCACTATTGTCATGTTACTCAGAATTCTAAGTCCACTGCATGCCTTCCTGTATTTCCACCATAGATGGTGTTTCCATTCCCAATTTTGCATAGAGGGTGTCTGCTATGAAATATAGTGATAGCTCAGTCCATACCCATATGATCTCGTTCTGTTGTCGCTTAGCTCCTGCTTGTCACCACAAGCTGCTTCCTCTGTCTTCTCTGATACATCTTTTGGCAGCAGCTGCTTAGAGGCACGTCAGACACACAAGTCCACCAAAAAAAAAAAAAAAAAAGAAAGAAAGGAAGAAAGAAAAACACAATGGCTGGTAAATCAGGTTAGGGTCACCTGGATCCGTCTGAAGTCTGCTTTTAATAGTGAGTTCTATGGTCCTCAAATAACTTGCTCTATAATTTTCTCCAGCAAATAGAGAGTAATGAGATGCAGTTGCTGTGGCTATGAATCGCTTGATCTATGCCAAGTTAGCATGAGTACTTACTGTGGCCAAATGCCATGCAGTGAGAACGTGGAGTGTACAGAAAGGGTTCTTCTTTTGGAAAGCCATAAGGAGATTAAGTCATGCAGAGGAGTTAAAAGTCTTCAGAATGGTGAAGTATTGCAGACACATTCCAGGTCCCGGTTGGGAGGAGATGATCAAACTCTGTGTCATACGAAGGGGTACTGGCAAGTCTCCCAACTCGGCTGTTTGGCAGAGCAAGTGGAGGGCTGTGCTGCTGCGATCATTGTGTCTGCAGCAAGAAAGGAAGGGTAATTGGAGAGGTTCCCACTGCAGCTCAAATCTTCTTCCTGACATTCATAGTGTTACTTGTTCTTTTTTCTTTAATTAGTTGCAGAGGGGTTCTTGGTTTTTGTTTATTATTACTACTACTACTATTATTATTATTATTATTATTTTAATTTACCAAAAGCTACAAGGAAGCATTTAAGGTTGCATGAAAATGGTACTGGAAACTGAAAGCTGAGAAATCAGAAAAAGACAAGAAGAGAATAACTGAGTCACTTATGTTCTTCAGTGTTTTTCTGGCAGCAGGCAATTTGAGACTCACGATCATACCCGTAGAAATGAAGGAGGTGAATTTGGTGTCGAAGAAAGAAGGGTCTTCAAGACTTCTCATTCTAAAAATGTGATTTCTATTTCAGGGAGGCAAGCTGAGTAAACTATTTTCACTTGTTTATAGTAGAAATGAGCTTTTGCTTGTATGAGAAGTTAGCCATAAAGGCATAGATGCTCCAATTAAAAGCAGAACTGCAACTTTAAAGGTTAGAAAAGACAGTTAACAGAGATGAGTAAGCAGGGATCAGATTGCTAACTCACCAGGAGCCCATTTTTCTCTCTTCAGGGTACATGCAACACATGCTTAAGGTAGTTAGGCAGTTAAGAGAGGCATTTGTGTTCTGCAGAAAGAGAACTGGCCCCACATGTTGTTAAAGAGACCAAGGTACATGCTACGGCTGGTTTGCTACTGTGTTCTAGTCTTGTGTGTTCTTTTTTATAAATATATATATAATATTATATAAAATAATATATAAAATAATTATATATAAATAAAATAATTATATATAAAATAATATATATATATATAATATTATATATATATTTCCCCTGATGGATTCCTCCATGCACAAACTCTGAAGGCAGTCTGCTCCTTTACCCTTGGGAGACTTCTAGGACTACCGCCCTTAGATCTGGTTTTCACAAGAAGAGGTCTCAGTGATTTCTGTTCTCAGTGCTTTCCTTAAGTAGGAATTTGTCTATTCTGTGACTGAAGCTTAAGGCTTAGTAGTTGTCAGACATGGTCATATGCTTTAGAACTCAAAATGCTGTGGATATTTATTTACCTGAGGCTTTGAGTTCCACATTGCTGTAGCTATGTCACCCTTGGTTCTCGAAATAGCCTGTTTAAATGCTAGGTTGAGTATTTCTAACCAGGCAGCAGCCATACATTTGTTGGCTGTAGGGACATCCTTCGCACATTATACTGTCACTGCATGCTAACCTCGGATTAAATAAAATGAGTGAAGGGAGGCTGAAGTGCCCTGACTTGATACACTGCAGTCCTTCTATTACTAAGTATGATGCTGAATGTGTGAAAGTGTGGGGGCTTAACGAAAACTCCATAGAAGCAAAGCCCTGTGGTAGCTGGCAGTGGCAGATTAACCTTCCTCTTGCTACAAAATCTGCACAATATGCTCTCACTGAAACAAAGCAGAGCAATACAAGAAACACTGCTATGAATATAAAAAAGAACTGTCAACAGGCGCTCTCATTCCAATCACCTTGGGAGGGAGAAAGAGTTAGCACTGACAATAAACTGTAAAGTGAAGGTCTCACTTAAGACAAGAGGGAAAGCAAGATAACTGGTGGTGAGAAACAGTACAGAAGATGAGAGTGCATGGAGGAAAAGGTGGTAGGCCATGGATTGTTTGGTGATAGAGGTGTGCACATTCGGCATCCTAAGGAATTAATACTGCCAGACAATATGTAGGAACTGCCAAGGCAGTGCTTTTTATTTGAGGACTAACTCTAAGTTATCTTTATTGGGAGTGCATCCAAAACATGATCCAACTTAACATCCTGAGGTTGCTGAAAAGTGTGATTTTGAAATCAGAAAGGTCAGTGCAGTGATCATTCGTGGAAAGGTCAGGAAAACAAGAAAAGCTTAGCAGAAATACAAATGTGGTCCAGTGTGTGCTTTGTTCTGGGACAGCAGAAACCGTGGAATGACATCTTGCAGATTTTGCTGTTCCTAGGCAAAAAACATCAGGATAAGCTGATTAAGACAATGTCTTTCTCATGGCCAAGCACCACCAAGAGTTAAGAGGAATCAGATTTACTTGGAGCTATCTTTCTTTTCCCCCTTTCTTGTTCTAAATAACATGTGCTAGCTGACTGGGATCACTCATCTTTTTGTGATCTGCAGGATTAGGGATGAGCTCCTTCATATGAAAAACGGTGCTGGAAATAAACAGTTGTCCTAGAAAATTATACAACCCTTGCAATGATATAAACCCAGTGTTTGTTTCATGTTACTGCTGTCTTTTAAAGCTTGAAGAAAGTGTCATTTTATTTTGAGAGGTGTACTGCAGCTCTTTTGAGGTAATGTAGAAGCTTTTGTTTTGCAATTCATAGTTGCTAGAAATGGACACCTCTACATTTAAGAAAGTAATGTTCTTTCTTGAGTTCTTATGATAACTTTGTAAATTGAGTTGTTTAGTTTAGTAGTAAGTGCCTTTGTAATCATGTTCCGTGGGTGGTATCTTTTGCTATAAATTGCCTGAAGAGTTTTAACAGCACAAAACAGCCTGAAGGTAATCGATTTGCTGCAGGCTGGAGCAGGCCCAGTTAATCTTAATAGTCTTGCCATCCCACAGCAATCATTTGAACCTTAACAATCTCAACCCCTCATGTTACTAAGAGCTCCTTGACTATATTGATTTTGGCAAAATTTAAAAATAGGTTTCAGCAGAACATATCATATTAGTCTTTTTCTGTGCCAGTTAAATACAGAAATCCTCAACTATCTGAAGACTGTACATTTCAACCACTCAGCCAGCTCATCTGGTGACTAAATTTATGACAAAGCTGCATGACAGAAATCAGACATGAGCAGATTGTAGAACTCTTTTAGCCACTTCAAAAGGAGCTGGGAAAATAGTATGCAGTTTTCAAATGTTCACATAGTGCTCTTTTTACACTTTTATTTACATTTAGTGTATAATGAGCAAAGATAAACGTTTACTGTGGTATTAATCTGTTACAGTAATTCATGTTTGAATGATAGAATCATAGGCTATCCTGAGTTGGAAGGGACCCATGAGGATTACTGGGTCCACCTCCTGGCTCCACACAGGACCACCCAAAATTCCAACCCTGGGTCTGAGAGTGTTGTCCAAGTACTTCGTGAACTCCTAACACCCAACCTGACCCGTTTTTAAATTAGTCCCCCACCCTTCCCCCCCCCCAAAAAAAAAAACAAAAAAAACACCTGTGAGTAAAATAATGATTTTTCCTAAGAAATGGACAGTCATGAGTATCTGTAGACATAGATGCCCTTTGTCAGTCCCACAGACACGGTTTTGGCTTTGTTTCTGTTTGTTTAGATTTATTTATCTTACTCCAATGGTATCATCTTGTATCTTCACATCATTACAACATTCTTAGTACCACAAAGGCCACGAGGGCCATTTTTCTCATATATCTGCCACATTTGTAGCCAAATCTGGACCAAAATTACCTTGCTGTGCTAGCAATCTGACTACGCATTGATTAAATACGGTTCATGTTGTTATCTTAGTATGACATTTTGTGGTATAAGGCTGACACCTTGCATTTCACTAGACAGGATTCATAAGAAATAATTAGGAAAAGGACATGATCATATAAAATTGAAGTTGTATACATTTTAGAAAGAGACATGCAATTGTTATGTCAGATGAATAGGGTGGAAATGCCAGGAAAAACAAAGCAAATAGTCGAGTGGAAAGAAGATGCTGAGAAAGTTCAAACATGCTAAAAATTCAGGAGCAAAGGCATGCATGTGAATACAGGGAAACAAATATGAAAAGGGACAAAGAAAATCGTGGGGAGGGAAATAAAGAGACTGTGAAGGAAGAAGTACCAGGGTGAAAAAATAATGGGATTGAAAAGAGTGAGGGGATCCAACAGGAGAGGCTGCCGTAATGGAGGAATATAATTTGCTCTGTTTAATCAACAGTGTCAAAAAGCGGTAATTAAATTAGGGTATCACTGTTGGATGAGTCACTGTCCGACCACTGTTGTGTGCTGAGCAGAAAAGCATAGGTAGGAGGAAAGGCAGCTTTGCTGTATATTCATTACCCTGAAGGAAATAGCAGTTCTGGTTGCTAGAATGGGAGCTGCATTAATTGTGGCTGTGATTTTCAGAGGAAAACTGCTTCATAACATCATGAGGAAACCTTCTTCGGGCTGCCAGCCCCCATTAATGGCCGTTGCAGGCTTGCAACAGAGTTTTGTTTCTGAATAAAGACGTGATTGCCGGCCTTAAATTAAATCTCAAGTGCAGAGCAGCGCTCGATTCTCTGCATATTACTTCAGATCAGCGCCTCTCAATGCTTTTTTAACCTCTGAACCCAGAGCCATGTTCTGGTGGGAGCTAATGCTGCTTGCGGCCTTTCTTTGCTGGAGGGAGCCCTGCAGAGCTGCTCTGCTTGTGGGGAAGGAAACTCGGTTGTTGTCAGCTATCTAGCACGTGGCAGCACAAAACCACTTTCAAACTACGGATGGAGGGGGAGGAGGAGGTGCTGTGATACACAGCCAAGTCACCCTTCACCAGTTAAAAAAGACAGCGATTTGAGGGTGAGGAGCGTTGCAGAGGGATTCCCCATTTTTATTTCTTTTGGGGGGGGTATGCGAATTCGCTGAGGCGATGCCCACAAAAGCAAAACAGTTCAGCCGCGGGAAAGAAACAGGCAACCGGGAGAACCGCCGGAAGGCGGGAGACCGAGACAAGTAGGAAGCGGCAGTTCGCTCGCAGCAGGCGGCCCAACCGCGGCCAGCCCTTCAGGGCGAGGCGAGCGGGAAGTTCCGCCCTCCCGCCCCTTCCGACAGCAATCCGCCCGAGGGCTGTACCGGCCGCGGGCAGGGCGGCGCGTGCGTGCGCGCGGGGCGGGGCGTGCGGAGCCGTTACCGCCNCGGGCAGAGCCGCGAGGGCTTCGGAGGGAATGGGGGCGAGGGGAGGGGAGGACTGCTCTGGGCTGTCCGCGTGAGTAACTCCGTACGGCGGTCCCGCTAATCGCTCTGACGGGATGTGTCGACCGCGTCCGCGTTGCCTGCCTCTCTGTAGCTCTGGGTTGGAAGGATGGAGGGTGCTGTAAAAGTCTGACTTGTTTGAGCAAATCTGTCCTTAGCGCGGGTATGCCCAACTCCCCGTTTCACCAGTTATTCTGTGAAAGTTGTCTTAGGAATTGAAAACCCGAATAGTCTCTCTGTGGCGGTAACTCTTTGATGTACGCGCAGCCGCCAGCTCAGTGTATGAAATTCTTGCGGCAGTTCTGAAGTCTGGTCGAGATTGTTTGCGGCACGCTAACGCTACAAAGTTTGAGCAGATTCGCAGAGGCTGTTCTCGAGCGATGCTTAAAATACTTGATTTCTTTTGACAGTATTTGTTGATGACAGAATGGACGCCATTGTAAGAGCTGACAGCAAGATATGGCTCACTTTCATTCTGGGTAAGTAGGAACAGTATGCTGGGGAGATATATGCTCCTTTTTTTTTCTGCGGCTCTAAGTTGTATCAGAATATATTTAGAAGTGTGACTTGAAAAAGAATAACCTGGCTTACGCTGAAAAAGGATCAGGAAAAACCTTCCTTCATTTTTATTTTTTTAAGATGTTACAGCAGTTGATGTGATGTCAAGACATTTGCTCGAAAATAATTATTCACAAGATATTTATAGATCTCTCCTATGCAGTCATTAATTACGAGTTAAAAAAAAATAAAAACTGTTGATAGGTAATTAGTCAAACCAGCTTGTTTTGCAAGGATTATGGCTGGAAGAACCTAAAGCTGGAGGGGGATGTAAATTCAAATGTTATCTCTGGGAATATTTGGGAGTAAATGGCAAAATGGCTAATGGCCAAAATGTTGAAAAAAGCATCTAAAGTGCTTGCAAAATTATATAAAAAAGTGCATTCCTAATGTCAGCAAATGCTATTAATTGCGTATTTAACAGATGCATAGTTATCTATTCTCTAAAAGGTGTATTAAAAGACTGTTAAGGAATTCCAGTGATGCTGGCAGTATTGATGACACTGCCAGTGGTCTTTGTTGCCAGAGGGAGTTTCTTCAGTTTGATGAATTACCTTGCAAAGTAATGGCAGAAAAGCAACACTTAGCTTACAAACTAATTGATGAATAAACTGTTCCTGAATTGCTTTGCTTGCTTCTGTTTATTCAGCATTTCCTAGATTAGCAGTTACTTATATGACACAGAAGCATTGAACAGATGGTCAGAAGTTGAAGAATGCTTTGATTGAAATTTGAGACTGGATTAGGTAGAGACAGCCTTATGATTTCTGGAGTTTGAACTTGGCTGTAAAACTCAGGTTGCCAGCTGAATGCTTCAGGGAGCTATTTGTTAATAGCTCCTTTTAATAAACCGGTAGTAGTGAATAAATTGTTAGTAGCAGTATGATATTTGCAGTAGTACACACTGTAAATATACTAAGTAAGTATTTGAATATTTGTTGCTTTTTTTGTTTGACTTTGAGGTCCAGGTTTTGTGAAGAGAGGCTTCTGCAAATGGAGCTCGTGTTATAGTGTTATTTTTTTTCCTCTTAAGATTGACTCTGATGTAGGTGCCATATTTAATTTGTCAGACTTTCAAGAACGTTCTTCTACAGTGCTTTTGCCATACTTTTTTACTGGCTGTTGAATTGAGGCCTAATTCAGATTGCGTGGAATCTCAGAATGGGACGTCCTGAGGTGCAGAAGCAGTCCATGCTTACATGTTTCTCATTGTTACCTGTTGTCTTGTATTCCTACCAAGTCCCTTTGGAAATCTGGAAAACATTAATCAGTTTCATGTGTGTTTCATATCCTTTTGTATTACAGTGTCGTAGCATTTGTTGTAAATGGATGTGTATATCCCAGCTTTTGAAGAGTGGCTTCTGAATACAGTATTTAGCCTGCAAACTGGGTTGCATCTCTTATGTCATTCACATTGCTCTTCTTAGAACAGAAAACACAGGATACAGATAAACACAGAAAGAGTGAACTATCAGATTTTACATAGCCACAGTCTGTGAAAATCCAATCCTATGCTTTGCATTTTACGGCTCTTGCAGATGCCGTTTTCTCTCCCTGTGTAACTTCAGGTGCACTGTAGTTTTATATGTCTTTCTAATGTTTGGACTCTAGTTTCCCTTCCCTTCCTGGACATAAGCGGGAACGAAGGATGGTATTTTTAAGAGAGTTGATCTGTGTGCTTGCCATCAGAAATTAGCTGGTACATCTGGATGCCGTCTGTTGACAGGTGTATATTTGGACTGGTAATGCAAGTCTATGAATTATGTGTATTGTCTGTTGAAGTCTAAGTAACTACTTGAATTGCTGAGTGATTATAAAAGGTTTTCTTCTTATATTTACAAGAGAGTGATATTGGAAAGTTCCATAAAAATGTTTGAGATTCTTAGAAAATAACTGTGAGTGAATGTATTTACACTTACTGGATTGATTTTTAAATAAAACATTTACAGGAGGGAAGAATAAGATTTGAGTACACTGTCTTCTCTGTTAAATAAGTGGATGTTTGTGTTTGAAATACCATTTACGTATTTATAGATAATCTATGTATAACCTGAAAATACTGTATATTTGGCGTATTTGGAACTGTGTGAATTCTGAGGTCATGAACAGTACCAGCAGCTAATGTGCATCTATTGTACTCCTACTGCATATACTTAATTAACATGTAAGCTGTTTCAAAATTGATGTTTTTTTTTTTTAATTTATAGTCGTGTGAGCATACATGTAAACTTATTTCAGCATCTAATTTTATTGGTGATCTTAAAAAGGTTGCTGAGAAATGAAATAATGCTTTATTCTTCTGTCTGCAAATGTGATTCCTTGTAATAAATAAAAGGGTCTCTTCTGTTTATCTCTGCATAGCTGCCTCAAAACATGCTTGTTTATCAAGTATGGTTTGCTGTGTTGCTCTTATAGTTAACTTGCTTACCTGTGATGTCATGTGTCTTCTGCCTTTCTGAAAAAGATAGTTTAGAACTTCTCCATGAGAACTAATGTAGATATTCTTAGTATAAAAAATGACAGCTCCTAGAAGTTTGCTAAGAGACTGTATTCCACTTATTGAGAACTATACTGAGAAATCCTTTAGTTTTGTTTTCCTAGGAAGGATTTGTAAAAATATAAGAATCTAAAAGTAAGCTTATGCTGTTCATTTTTTAAATAGATATGCAGGCCTCTGAGAATATAACTTCAGTGACTAAAGTGGAGTTGAAACATTCTTTAAGGAAGTTTAGAAGTGATATTGTGTAACCTTAGCCAGTATGTGAAAATATGTAGCTTGAGGTAAATGTTTTCGTCTATGATTGTATAGCCAGGTAGTTAAATATATTTTTCCCCTTAACTTCAATTTTCAGTTTGTGAACATAACCTGTTGCATTGTCACATGCAGTGACAATAACAATTGCTGCCACTGAGGGCAGCAGCAACAATTCCAGGCACTGCATTAGAGGAACAAGTGTCTTGGAAATGTATGCTGGGGCATGAAGTGTATATTCAGTCTGCTCCTCTTTCCATATCAGTTTTGGTGTTTGCAGATGACTTTCTTTCCTGTTCCTGCTTGTTACCAGAAACAAACCATAGCACATGTGTAGTATGCAGTCTGAACAAGTGTGCCTTCAGCAGCACTCTAACTGTAGTCTCTGTGAGCGTGGAGGTACTTTGTTGTAAGGTTTCCCTTTGTACAAGTGACCTGAGCTGTGCCTAGCCCTCCTGCCTGCTGCTGCAGGAGTGTGGAGATCAGCACCCTGGAGAGGGGCGCAGGATCAGCACCTCTCGTACCCTCTGCTCCACATAACCCATGTAAATGGCAGAACCCTTTGCTAGCCACAGAGATTGCCTTGGGCTGAAGGCCTCCAGTGAACCTGACTTTTCTATGGCAGAGAGGCGCTGCATACCTAGAGAGCAACTAAGGCACTTCAATCTAAGAGTGCCAGAGTATCTCTTTCTTAATGTCTGTTGTTTATCCCTTGCTTGTCCTGGGTTTTCTTCTGCTGTGAGCTTTGGATACAGTGGGAATACTGCTCACGCAAAGTGGAGTGGTTTCTGGTCTCTTTGGATCTTGCAATGCTCAGAACGTCTGACATGTTTGGTGTTTACCCACCACTTTATAACGATCTGTTGTTTCCATTGTTCCTCCAGATTACCTCCCTTGTTCTGCAGCTAAGTGACAACAATGCAGATGGTCTCAAAATGGTCAAATGGAACGCTATTACAGGCAGTCTGCCATTTTCAGCAGTTACAGCCTCAATTAGGCTTGTTTTGACATCTTAAAAATGTTCGAAGTATGTCATGTATAACTTACCTGTGCTTATAATTCAATTACATTTCTTCACAACTGAGATGGATATATTAGATTCTGATGGCTCACCTTGAGTGATGCGCAGTACAGGTGGGAGCTCTGCGTATTGCTGAATGTCATCAGCATAATTTCAGATTTTCAAAGAGCTGCCCATAAAAGTTAATTCAGATGTTCCTATTCTGCTGCTGCTGCTCTGAGGGCTGAGTACCTTCTAAGCGCATCTGAAGTAGTACTGTAATTATCTTAAAGAACGTGATTTAACGTTCTGTGATTTAAATATTTTAGTAACATGACACCTTTTGTTTCCTTTACAGCTGCTTTTGCAGGAGTCCTACATTGGTAAGATTATATTTACTATTTGAGAGTAATGTGATACTTCGAAGTGTCATTTTGACTTATATTTAGACAAGCTATTTGGATAATTTATATTTAGATCTTTCCTCTCAAAACCGAGTTGTCACCTCTAAGATGAATAATTCTGTTTTTATGAAATTGATTTGAAAGGTTTCTTAAGCTTGTTCAGCTAAGCTTGAGCTTAAGCAGGTTTGTGAAGCCTGCTTTCCTGCTGGTAAATGATTAGGCTCATAGAATTACTTGAGTTGGAAGAGATTGACAGGAATCATAGCTTAGCTATGCAAATTCAGCAACTGCATTTTCTGTAGCAGACCTTTTTAATCTGAGTGGGTTTTGAAGGTTCAGGTAAATCCTTTCAACTTACTCCATCATTCTGCTTGTTTATATTGTGCTTTAATTTTTTAACCTTGTGTTTTATTTTCTTTGACCTTTGTCAAGCCAGTGGTTTCTTTGTATGCAGAGAAATGGATTTTGAACTAATTTTTGTCCATTTAATTATTGTATTTCAGGTTCCATCCTAAGCCTCACCTTCCTTTTTTTTTTTTTTTTTTG
>VXAB01012541.1:912936-929923 GCA_013399175.1 Odontophorus gujanensis
TAAACCTTAAACAGAATGGCTTCTGCAGTGATTTTCATCCAGCTGCTTTTGCAGAGATAAAAAGTAACAATTTCTGCCACTGTGTTTGTTTCCTAGCTCAAGAAGAGCTATTGATTTTTAGCAGCCTGTTTCTTGATAATTCCAATTCTAAAGGAGGATTGTGTGCATTGCTTTACCTTTCTTTTTTTTTGTAACAATCCTTTCCAATGAGGAATCTTCACTTGGACAAATTTTGCCTCCAGTTATTTGCATTGCTCCTATTTTTTAAATTTAATTTCGTAGTTTCGTCCTTACTGAAATAATATTGCTAATTTCTATATACAATCGCAGATCTGAATTAAAAAAATAATAGAAAAAATAGAAAAAATGAATGCTGCTTACACGTGCTTCATAGCAGTTCCACCAGGTTTTAGTCTGTACTTCTTTTTATTTGTCAGACACTTGAATTTTATTTACTAATATGTATTCTTGCCAATTTGAATAGCGTTGCATTTTTTATCTTTAAATGTCTACACTGATGCTAAAATGTATTTGAGTATTGTAACTAATTCCATAATAGCATTTGATGAATTGTCTATGGATTCATATTTTTTTTCCAGTTAAAGTTATCTGAATAGAAGGAGAATGTTGATATAATATCTGAGTAAAATAACAGTTTATAAGCAGACTTCAGGTTTGCAGTAAATGTCATCTTTGGTATGTATCACTTAATGCGGGTTCTCAAACTCTTCTTTTCCTTGTTTGTTTTTAACAGGTGGCACATAACAACTCTATTTGAAAATGACCGTCATTTTTCTCACCTGTCAACACTAGAAAGAGAAATGGCTTTTCGCACAGAAATGGTTAGATTATCTTTTAATAAAGATTAATTCACTGGAAAGCTTCTGTTCATAATCTGGTGACCGTGGGTTTTACAGCATTTCTTAATACACTCTGGATAACTAAAATATTTTTCTGTCTTGCAGTTAACACACATTACACTTTCACATTTCTCTCAGCTGCTCATTGTGAATTTTTCTCTTCACAGTTTGCTTAAAATATTTTAAAAATATGATTATAGGGAATCTGAAGTACAAAACTGTAAATATCTTGTAGCATAGCTTTGATTATGTTCTTCCTATGCTGCCTTCTTTAAAAGTCATTTTTAATTAATGTTTGCATACGTGTATTCCTTTTGGCAGCTTTTATTTATTTTGAGAACTATGAAATATTATGCTAGTGCATAGTTACCTAAACAAATGAGAGATTCTGATGTGTTGTGAAACAAAATGAAAGGAAGCCCATGTTGTTTCAGTAATGCTACTAGAAAGGATTTGGAAAATTGGGAAGTCTTGAATCATTTTGTCCTGCTTCTTATAGTACAAAATTCCTTTTAAAACTGAAGCTTGTATATGGTGATTTGTGAAGCAGAAGTGACCTCTCTAATCATAAATGATCATTCTGCTCCCCTTGTAGGGTCTTTATTATTCCTATTTCAAGATCATTATTGAAGCGCCATCGTTTTGGAATGGACTATGTGCAATTATGAATGACAGACTAACTGAATATCCTTTAGTGATTAACACCTTACAAAGGTTCAATCTTTACCCAGAGGTAAGCTGTGTTTTAAAAATAAGATTTGAGAAATCTTTGGTTTCTTTAGACTTGATTATAAATTTGTAAGAAATGTTACCGTGGAAAGTGCAGTTATAAAAACACATTGAATAATGAAATGTAGCTTGAATACTGTATTTCTGGTCCAAATTTAAAATGTGAAAGTTAATTTGTATGCTGTGGTCAATTGCCATTGTTATTTACTGTTCTCAGACTTCATGTACGGCAAATCAAACGTGAATAATCTGAGCACCTGAGTATGTCATGCCCTACAGTTGCAATCCAGTTCTATACTTCTAGCATATTTTTCTTCATAGCTCTGCTAACTTTATGCACTTCAGAAAATAGGATATATGAAGTAAAACTGGTATGTGACAATGTCTGCAGGGGTACAGGTACTGAGAGATAATTTTGTCTTGCATTTTGTGTAGGACTGTGAGCTTATGGTTAATCACAGTTTACTGTGACCTTAAATCCAAGAATGGTAATTTGTTTTGTTGTGGAAGAAATTCCTCTTTAGTAGAAGACAAATTGTGGTTCTTTTGTATGTACTTGTTACCTGACTACATCAAGTTCTTGGTCTGTTGTTTTTTTTTTGTTTTGTTTTGTTTTTTGTCTCTTAAAAGATGTCAGTAACTACAGAAATGTTTGATTTTCTTCTCTTATGATGTTGCCTTTGCGTCTCGAACATTTTTCAAAGGGGAAACTCCTTTGTTTAATCTTCATTCATGTAATTCCTTGTGTCAGAAACAACTTGTTTCTTAAAAACCAGAGACTAGTAGTGGCTGTGATTGCCTGGTTACTGGCATTTGTACTCATTCTGCTCTGTGAGAGCAGTATTGCTTCCAGGAAATATATGAGTAAGAGTTCCTGACTAACGTGTATTTATACAACTGTCATTTAGCAGTTTCTTTTGCTTTTTATTTCCTTGCTTGGGAAGAAGTAAATGCTATAGACTAATGCTTTTGGTATACTCTGATTGTCTTGTGGTTCGTTGGTTTGTTTTTGACTCCAGAGGGATTGCAATTCAGTTCTAGAAATGCAGTATTATGAATGTGTGCTGAATTTGAATAATATATTCTCTTTAGCTGAGGAAGATTTATTGACTTCAGCTACAATCTGACGTGGAAAAAAAACAAAGGTCTGATCAAGTGAACTTACCCTTAACAGAATTCTCAGTATTGCCATGAAATACGGTATGCTGGATGCTGAAAGCAAAACAAGAGTAATGAAATACGATGGCTGACATTCTGTTAAAGCATTAAGTAGATTGCTGTGCAAAATATATAGACTTGTCTGTTCATTTAGAGTTTTCTAGGGTCTTACTGCCTCCTTGAATTCGGTGATACATTGTGAATTCATTCATCTTTTCTGCGCCTGTGTGGAAAGCGGACAATAGTCTCCTCAGCTCCTTTTAGTCACTTAATACTTGATATCTAGCTTCTGCATAAATATTTAATCATTTCATAGAATCATAGAATGGTTGAATGGGATCTTTAAGCTCATCTAGTTCCAACCCTCCTGCTATAGGCAGGGGTACCTCCCTCCAGACCAGTCTGTTCGAAACTCCATTTAGCCTGACCTTGAATGCATCCAGGGAGGAGGCATCCACAGCCTCTAAGGGCAACCTGTTCCAGCATTTCCCAAACCGTTTCTTATCTTCGTTTCTTGAATTGCCTTGTTTCTACATAACTGCATCTATACAGTTACGGATGGGAGCAGCTTGACTTTTAAAACCCATTCTCCAGATTTATCTAGTTTGACTTGTGATAGGTGGTAGGAAGGTGCTTGTGGTTTTGTCTGTTGACAGTGAATTTTTTCCTCCTGATAGCCAGTATTCAGTTACGTTTCCTGGAAGTGTTTCATTTCCTGTTTAATTTGTAGGAGCTTTCTGGCTTTTCCAGTGCAATAGCTAGCATTAAGACTGAATTTTAATAATAGTAAAGATTCTTCCAGTAGCTGTATAGTGAAAGATGAAAAGTGACAGAGAGATAATGTGTTTATTTCATGCTAATAGCCAATTTGCTTCCTGGCTGTTTGGGACAGGACAGGAAGTATTTCTGTGTGTGGCGGTAATGATGAAAATTTGAGTTGGAAAAATGAGTATTTCAGAGACCCACGTAGTTTGGGGTTAAGTGCTTAATCAAAGGGAACTGGTAAAAGGGATTGACTTTATATGGACTTTAATGGCAAATGACTGGTCCATAGAGGCTCTCCTGGATTTAACAGCCAGTCTTTTATTTTCCAAGTTTTGCATTTACTGGCTTACCCAGTATAATACACTAGAAATTCTAAAAATGCCATTGTGTTCTAATTGACCTAGCAATTTTGTGCTACTGGCTTGCTTCCATTTTCATGCTCATGTTTTAACTGTTTCATGTGAAGTAGCTTCTGGCAAAAATGTTTCTTTGTATAAAGCAATTAAAAGTCTTGGGGGTGGGGAGGCTGGGGTTAGGGAGTATTCATGTGTGATAACATCTGCAGCTGACGTAAGCACTTGTGACATAAAAAGATTAAGCTGTAATATTTTATTTATTTATTTATTTATTTTGCAAGATTTGTTCAGCAAGAATGCCTTATTCGCTTAGTCTAAAGTCAGTTTCGGGGCTGGTGATGCAAGAATGCTGGACAGACGTCTCTAGGCTTTTATTTGCATTCTGTTGGCAGTGTACAACATCACTTAGGTGTTAAGAGTAATGATTTGGAGTTAGTTCCCAGTCCTATTATTGCCTATATGGAGAAAGGGTGAGTGTCTCATTTGTGTGTACACATATACACGATCAGCAGTGCCAGGACACAGATGTTCCAGGATCCCCCAGGAATTCATGGTAGCGTACTTTGCTGTACACAGTGTTGAGACAAGGAATCTGAGTCTAGACAAAAAGGTGTAGGCATATTTTGAATGTGCAAGGCTTACATTATGGGAATGTGAAGAAAATAGGTAAATTGAATTATGATGTCTGGAGCCCTAGTTTGAAAAGATAATCTAACTGTGGAATTGCAGAAAAATTGAATGAAGGGATGTCTGAATGTTACCTATTTGCACCACTCTGTTTTAAGCAAGGTGAAGTAGAGTAGGCTGCTGAGGGCTATCTATGATTTGGTTTGGAATATCTCCACCTCACTGGGCAACTTGTTCCAGTGTTTGACCATCTTCATAGTAAAAATGAAATAAATCTTACATATAAGTGGAGGATCCTGTATTTCTGCTTAAGCTTATTGGCTCTTGTCCTGTCACTGAGTGCAGTTGAAAACTGTCTCAGAATTCTTTAAAATCATAGAACAGCTTTGGTTGGAAGGAACCTCAAAGATCATCTTGTTCAGACCTCTTTGCCTTGGACAGGATTGCCAACCCCTAAATCAGATGCTAAATCAGGTTGCCCAGAACCTCATCCGACCTGGCCTTGAACCCTTTTAGGGACAGGACATCCACAACGTCTTGTGCAGCCTGTTGCTACATCTCACCACCCTCCTCTCAGTGAAAAATTTCACCCAACATCTAATCTAAATCTCCCCTCCTTTAGTTTAAAACCATTCCCCCTTGTACTATCACTATATACTCATGTAAAAAAAGTTTATTTCTCTCATGTTTATAATCTCCCTTTAAATAGTGGAAGGCCATAATGAAGTCTCCAAGGAACCTTCTCTTCTTCAGATTGAACAAGCCCAGATTCCTCAGCCTGGGCTGTTCTTACAGCCTGGAAGGCCAACGGGATACTGAGCTGCATCAAAAGAGGAGTGATTAGCAAGGTGAGGGAAGTGATTGCCTCACTCTGACACTGAAAGGCCTGGGGCCCCCAGTAAAGAAAGGATGCAGAACAGTTAGGTTGAGTCCAGAGGATGTCCCAAAAGATGATCAAAGAGCTGGAGCACCTCTCCTATGAAGAAAGGTTGGGGAAGCTGGGCTTATTTAGCTTGGAAAAGAGAAGGATCCTAGGAGACCTTATTGAAGCTTTCCAGTACTTGAAGGGCGCTTACAAGCAGGAGGGGAATTGACATTTTACACGATGCAGTCTGACATGGAAGTGCATATGAAGCAAAGATGTGGAATTGAATTCCGACATGTGGAAAAAATGGACCCACTGACATTCATTGGTGCTTGCTAAACATTAATGGAGGCCAAACAGCACGTGTGTACAGTGGGCTTGCACAACATACAGGTTCTTGTTCATCATTGGTGAAAATGCGTAGCTAACGGTGGTGACTGTGCTGAAAAAGTGTTTTGTAGCTGAAAATTTGCTCTATCAATTAGTGTTATTGTGTTCTTTCAATCTGTTTTGGTTTCCATGGAAACAAGTAGGAGGCATTACTTTCAAAGTGATCTACATTTATTTTATTACCGATTGATAGCAGATTATAGCAGTGAAAACTGAAAGCAAAATAGAAACAACTGCCTTTCCTGCATCCACCTGCTGTTGGTTCAGCCCTGGCCAGTGGCACGTCACTTGTCACAGCTGACTGGACCTGACTGTGGTCTGGTGTGGAGCAGCTACCTGACTGTGCTCACAGAGGCCACCCTTGCAGCCTCCTGCTACCAAAACCTTGCCCCTTAAGCTCAGTGCTCACTGTTTCAGGGATCCAGGCATTATTCCCTGTACTTTCTTCTTGCCCTTCTNGTTGAGACAAGGAATCTGAGTCTAGACAAAAAGGTGTAGGCATATTTTGAATGTGCAAGGATTACATTATGGGAATGTGAAGAAAATAGGTAAATTGAATTATGATGTCTGGAGCCCTAGTTTGAAAAGATAATCTAACTGTGGAATTGCAGAAAAATTGAATGAAGGGATGTCTGAATGTTACCTATTTGCACCACTCTGTTTTAAGCAAGGTGAAGTAGAGTAGGCTGCTGAGGGCTATCTATGATTTGGTTTGGAATATCTCCACCTCACTGGGCAACTTGTTCCAGTGTTTGACCATCTTCATAGTAAAAATGAAATAAATCTTACATATAAGTGGAGGATCCTGTATTTCTGCTTAAGCTTATTGGCTCTTGTCCTGTCACTGAGTGCAGTTGAAAACTGTCTCAGAATTCTTTAAAATCATAGAACAGCTTTGGTTGGAAGGGACCTCAAAGATCATCTTGTTCAGACCTCTTTGCCTTGGACAGGATTGCCAACCCCTAAATCAGATGCTAAATCAGGTTGCCCAGAACCTCATCCGACCTGGCCTTGAACCCTTTTAGGGACAGGACATCCACAACGTCTTGTGCAGCCTGTTGCTACATCTCACCACCCTCCTCTCAGTGAAAAATTTCACCCAACATCTAATCTAAATCTCCCCTCCTTTAGTTTAAAACCATTCCCCCTTGTACTATCACTATATACTCATGTAAAAAAAGTTTATTTCTCTCATGTTTATAATCTCCCTTTAAATAGTGGAAGGCCATAATGAAGTCTCCAAGGAACCTTCTCTTCTTCAGATTGAACAAGCCCAGATTCCTCAGCCTGGGCTGTTCTTACAGCCTGGAAGGCCAACGGGATACTGAGCTGCATCAAAAGAGGAGTGATTAGCAAGGTGAGGGAAGTGATTGCCTCACTCTGACACTGAAAGGCCTGGGGCCCCCAGTAAAGAAAGGATGCAGAACAGTTAGGTTGAGTCCAGAGGATGTCCCAAAAGATGATCAAAGAGCTGGAGCACCTCTCCTATGAAGAAAGGTTGGGGAAGCTGGGCTTATTTAGCTTGGAAAAGAGAAGGATCCTAGGAGACCTTATTGAAGCTTTCCAGTACTTGAAGGGCGCTTACAAGCAGGAGGGGAATTGACATTTTACACGATGCAGTCTGACATGGAAGTGCATATGAAGCAAAGATGTGGAATTGAATTCCGACATGTGGAAAAAATGGACCCACTGACATTCATTGGTGCTTGCTAAACATTAATGGAGGCCAAACAGCACGTGTGTACAGTGGGCTTGCACAACATACAGGTTCTTGTTCATCATTGGTGAAAATGCGTAGCTAACGGTGGTGACTGTGCTGAAAAAGTGTTTTGTAGCTGAAAATTTGCTCTATCAATTAGTGTTATTGTGTTCTTTCAATCTGTTTTGGTTTCCATGGAAACAAGTAGGAGGCATTACTTTCAAAGTGATCTACATTTATTTTATTACCGATTGATAGCAGACTATAGCAGTGAAAACTGAAAGCAAAATAAAAACAACTGCCTTTCCTGCATCCACCTGCTGTTGGTTCAGCCCTGGCCAGTGGCACGTCACTTGTCACAGCTGACTGGACCTGACTGTGGTCTGGTGTGGAGCAGCTACCTGACTGTGCTCACAGAGGCCACCCTTGCAGCCTCCTGCTACCAAAACCTTGCCCCTTAAGCTCAGTGCTCACTGTTTCAGGGATCCAGGCATTATTCCCTGTACTTTCTTCTTGCCCTTCTTAAGGATGTAACATAACAGTTTTATTAGTTGCACAGGGAAAGAATAGGTGGAATCATACTCCGTGTATGATTTTTCTTTGACACAGGACTGGGACCAATAATGCTCCAGTGGTGAAATATCTTTTCAGTCTAGGGACCTTTGCATTATAACTTTCAGAGCAGCTTAACTGGAATGGCAACATTATTCATTTGTGAACTCTGTAAGTCTATTATATCTGACAGAGTATCTTGGTGATTTTAACCAGTGACTTTGCTGTGAGATGAGTCGCAGTTTTTCTGTGTGTAAAATACTAGTGTTTTCTGTGTCAGGTGTTGAGTTTTCAGAAACTTCTAATCCTGTTTTCCACCTAGGTGGTCCTTGCCAGCTGGTACCGCATGTATACTGCTGTTATGGATTTCCTTGGTGTATCAACAAAGACGTGTTGGACTGTAAACAGAGGAAAAGATCTTACTCCTGTTGAAAGTTGTGAGGGTGAGCTGCATTTTGTTTTACTTTCTTCCGACAAGCATTTTGTTGTGGCTTCTAAGAACACCAGCAAATAAAAGGTGGGCTTTGCTTGTTAAATAGTTGCCCCTATCTAGGCTGAACTCTTATAGTGCACTTTAAATGTGCATAGCTGTAGTCTGGGCCTGTGTTACATTGTGCTGTTGTAAGATCTCCTTTGTACAACTGGAGGCTCCCTAGATGCATTAAATTTTTGTAGCTACTCTAGAATCTGCAATTTATTCTAAGATGAAAACTTACCCTCTATATTTTCTTCCATAATTAGAATGTGAGGAGTAGAGGGGGAGGGGAAAAACGTAACCACTAGCTCCCTTTTGCACAATATTTTGTGTTGTGACCTAATATTCAGTGTAAGAATTTCAACCTTATATCTTGGATTTGATGCCAAAACTGTCACTTTCTAACTTGCTTAAAAATTCTTTTTTGAACATTTAAAGTATTGTCTTATAAACTACGCATTATGCAATGGGAGTACTTTGCTGATAAAAACAGATGAGACATTCTACAGTCAGTTTGTAAAGTTTCATTTTACCATTTCAAATGTCTTTATGTGGTCACATGTGAGTATTTTTTTCTTTGCACAGAGCTATGCAAACTTTCTTCAGAGCTTGAATGATTTACTTAACGTGTTTATTTGTTGTTTATTGCTTGTGACAAAATTAGATTATCATTCCCAGTGTTTTTAAAACACAGCAAAAACACAAAAAGCCACCAACAAACAACCAAATCCCAGCGCTATTGAGGCTAACCAAGTTTGGTGGACATATCATCATCTTTTTCTTGGAGAACTGTCGTGCTGTATGTTCAACAATGTTGAATAAACATTTCTGTGTACCAGACTGAAGTTTTACGAGCTTCTCTGCAGTGAACAAGGCTTTTTAAGCTCTAATGGAGTAATGATCAGAACCAGGAGAGTTTAAAGAAATAATAAGAAAAATAAGAAGAATACTCATGTGAACAGAGAAGTGTTTGTGAATGAAAGATGTGCATTATTAGAACATCTCTTGGCAACTAATGAAAGAAAAAAAGCTAAGAGCATTGTGTGTGATACATTTATGCCTGAAGTGAGAGTGTAGGGAATGCAAACTAGATCTAAAAGCCTTTATAAAAAGTTAAAATATCTGTAGAGAATGTTGCTATGGTCATTCTTATCCCTACTATGCATTTCAAGTTTTTTTTTGTAGGTAGTGCTTCCCTCCTGCCCAAATACTATGCCTCTTTTTCCCTTTCTAAATTCATCTTTTCATTTAATCTTCCCTGTAATCTTGGTGACGCTTTTTTTCTTATTTTTGTTTGGACCCTTTCTGTAAATATGTTCAGTTAGCATATGCAGTGTTCTTTATTACAATGATTGTGTTTTGTTCTGTATGCTATATGACCATTCATGTATATTTGCTGTTTTTTTATTAGGGTGGGGAGACCCTGCTTCCTTTTATGTTGCTGTGATTTTTCTTTTGAATGGACTAATGATGTCACTGTTTTTCCTATATGGCACATACCTCAGGTAAGGCAGTTGAGACTGAGTTATTTAATAGATAATACCACTTTGTTTTAATAGTAAAACAAACTAAAATAATAGATGCTAAGTTATTTTGAGGATTTATTGTTTGTTGGTACAGTAGTAGTGTTTTTATTGCAATATACGTTATCACTAAAAATTACCAGGACAAAGAAGATTGTTTATTAAAATATATACCGATGTTACAAAATCTTATAGGAGATTTCAGTGAAGTGGTATCATGTTGATACCACTGGATTGTGGATAAAACTAAATACCATAGAGTTTTTAAATAGGTTTTTGTATCATTTGATCTTAAAGATATCAGGGTAACTCGTACTTTAAAAAAATAAAAAATTCAAAATGTTAGTATATATTTAACAAAAAATGCTACTAATGATAATATATATTTTATGTGTGGCCCAAGACTACTCCACTCAGTGTGGCCAAGGCAAGCTAAAAGGTTGGACACCCATGCTTTGATGCGTTATCACAATGTTAATCTCTGTGGAAAACTTGAAGATTTTATTTTAGCAAACCTTTAGTTTTTTTCTAAAACTAAAATTTATTTATTTAAATATCAACCATATTCATCTGATCATTTTGGTCTTAAGTGTTGTTGCTTTTGGTGTTTGTAGAATTAAAGGTTAAGTTTTACATGCAAGAATGCACGTTTCCTGGAGATTGTTTTAGCACTCAGCTGATATCTTTAATCCCAGAACTCAATGATTCTTTTTGATCTGTGTATTAGTGATGGGTGAAGGATCTGAGAGGATGTAAGGATTTTGTTTTGTTTTTTTTTTTTCCTTAAGCTTGAACTGCTGGCTGATATTTTTGTTGAGTGGCAAAAATAGTACTTTCCGTCCAATTCAGAGTAGAAGTGCAGGTTTCTTTTCATAAAAAAGGTTGCTTGGTTTGTATCACGGAACACTGGTAATAAGGTTTTATCTGTTTGATTAGATTTGTTATGTATTGCTATTTTCAGGTGAGAAAAACTAAGTACTATCTTGGGTTTTAGTGCTGACTCCCTGAAGCTCGTTATTCAACATGTAAACCTGATTTATTTAGAAACCTATAAAACGTCTTTAAGTGCTTAAAAAGCTTCTACACATCAGTGTTACTGTACTTCACATAAGAGTTTGGCTGTATCTTACACTGACCATTTTGTATTAATTCATTTTGTGTATGTTTGTGACCACGCTTATCCTAGCAAGATCTTAGGTTCAAACCAATATTTGCAAGGGTGTCCTGTGAGTGATTGTGCGTGCAAGTTCCAGAGTTTTCTGATCGATATCTTAGGGAAGAGATACTTCATTTATACTACTTGGGATTGAAAAATAAATAAAAATTGCTCTGCACTTCTCAGGACCAAATTCTACATAGAGCAGATTAAGCACCACAATAGAAAGGCTGTAATTGGTAGGGCTCATTTTTATTACTGATGTAATGATCTAAACCAATGCTTGTGACAGGGCAGAACAGCAACTTCACAAATAATTTACACTAAAACTTTTGCTTTGCAGAAAAGAGTTGATGTATGAAGAGCTGTCTGCTCTGGAGTAATACACTAGCTGTCTAGCTAGTCTTTTAATATCTTTTGTGCAATGTAACTGACTTTTCTGTGATACCCAAAAGCTTTTTTGCTTTCCCCAGTAAAGTTAGCTAACAGTAAATGCTCCACATTTTTGAAGGAGCGTCAGCTGTTAAGAAGTTCTCTTGTATTTATATTTCATGTTCTTTTTACAGTGGGAGCCGTCTAGGAGGCCTCATTACTGTGATGTGTTACTTTTTCAACCACGGAGAGGTAGGTCTGCCACCTTATTTTTCTTCTCTGTTTTTCAAGAGCAAGATTGATCTCGTTTCCTTAAAGACAATTATGTTGCTGATCTAAAGGAGAGTGAATGTAAAAGGCTAGTAGTAATAAGACATTACTGAATGTAAAATAGGTTACAGCTTGCATAATATATAGCTCTGTAATATGTCACTTTAGATTTAAAAATGAAATAAAGTTCAGAAAGGAAGCATGAAGTGATTCTGAGATTCAGATCTTAGCAGCACAAGTCCAAGTTTCAGAACATCATAATCTTTCTTCCCTGATCCAGATGTAACTGAACTTTGATGTATCTTGTGTATAAGCATCAGCAACAGTGGAAGTATGTATTTTATCTGAAATTCATGAATACACAAAGTGCAAATAAACCCTTGAACTACCGTCATTCTTTTTAATGATAATTTGGAATTAATATTCTATCCTTTACTAGAAAATGCTCACAAGAGTATACACTGCTTTACCACGGTATGGCACAGTCAGCTCTGCTGTCCCACAGGAGACCTTGTTAGAGGGCTCATGTCTCTCTTTAGATGATAGAAAACACACATAAATCTTCTGTAATTATGTGTACTAATTTTAATGGTAATTGGCATGCAACTTTGCATTTATTTTAAATTTTTAAGCACCTGTTTTACCCTATGAATTTAACATATTTGTGCAATATCAGAACAATATGGAAATAATCAACTGGGACTGATTCTGGTAATATCTTTGATAAAACAATATTTTAAAAATGTCTTTACGATTCTGGGAATCAAAGTAGAAGGGACACGATGGTATAAACATGCTGTAAGGTTTCATAAATTGTCTGTGTTTTTTGTCCTTTAGTAATAAAGAATCTTTTCCTCATTTTTAGCATGAATCTCTTAATAGCCATGTTCAGTCATTTTGTTTGTCAAAATTGTTCTCTCCTTGACATATTTTCTTCTTCCATAATGATTATGTCCAAAACTATGTACTCAAAACAATTTTATCCCCTGGTTAACCTTCATGTAAAGTATCAGAATAGTCCGACCCTTTCATTTTCCTCTTTTAAGATAGGAAGTTACAAGGCTTCCTCTGCACCTCTTCTAGCTGACCTTTCTTGCAGTTTGTGAGCAGAACTCTTTTCAGCAGTCCTTTCAGGAGCATATATTAACATCCATCAAAGTATTCTTCCTTTTTCTGGGGGGAAGGGGAATTAAGCTTATGCTAATTCTCATTTGTCTTTGTATATTTCTGCCTTTTGTTACACAGTCAGCTTTGTTTTGCATGCAACAGAAGATACATAGAGAGATTTAGGTGTTTTCTGCATTGAAATTGCTCTATTTACTTCAGATTATATCTTGCTAACTGATTGCAACAATGGAAAACGGTATTTCAGGCTATGGGAGAACCTCCCTATCTCCTGTATGTTGTGTTTGCATGTTTCCTGGACACAGGTTCAGTGCTACCTGTCCTACAGTGATAAATCACTATCTAAGGGAAATGGAATTAGACAAAGGAGAGTGGGTAATGCTGTTGTGTAAGCTACGTTTGTGTAAGAAAAGCTACAGAAATAGTCTGTCAAAGCATGCTTATTAATTTTGCAAAGATTTTGCACACTAAGTAGGATAAACACAATTCTGTTGCAACAGTAAATACATACAATTTGAAGATATATATTGTTCAAACTATTTCTGGGTGAAAGCCCTCCATGTGCTCGCTATAGTGCTGTAATCAAAGATTTCTTTTACCTTTACTTTTAAATCCAAGATGTGCAAGTGATTGTATTTCCTTTGTCCAGACTTAGAGTTGTTTTTTTTTTCTTTTTTTTTTTTTCCTTTATGACTGATTCCATTTAAAGTATGATTTCCTGCTGGTAAACTGTGAGTTGCTTATGCATCTGAAAGAACACTGTGTAAAACTGAAATAAACTGAAGGATATTATTTAATCATATAGGAGTATAAATTCAAATTGGAGTAAGAGTATAAAGCAATGTTCTTAACTGTGAAGTTACAATTTATTTATTTTTTTTTATGACCAGTGCCACGTGCATGCATTTTCTGAAGAGCTGAGTATAATGGCTCAGAATATCAGTGAGGAAACTAAGCTGTTTGCCACAAACTCAAAGAAATTAATGAAAAAGATATCCAGTTGATTTAATTGTATTCTCTTTGACTTCAGTAGGCTTAAGTGTGAAGGAAATGATTTAGAATAGCTCTGTAAGCTTTTGTTTGGTTTTACTAGACTATTCTGGACAGCAGATTTATAAAATTTTCTGTCTTGATGCTGCTAGAAATGTAAGATGTTTGTAACCTAAGTAACTAGTGTGATGAAGAGTATGTTGTTTTTTCCTCTCCCCACTCATATTGTCCCCCACATGTGGCAAGTGACTGCCTGTCCCTGCCTGTGGGAATGGTGTCGGTTACCTTATGATTTGTTAAGTTTAACAGCAGAAACGAGCAGAGGCTCTCCTGACTGTTTTCTTGGATGTTCTCTATCTCTCACACTTAATTTTGGAAAAGCATTAATCTGTCTTAAAGTTAAACAATGCATCATAGACCTCAGGTCTGAAAGCTGCATCCTTTCTCCTCTTTTGTGCTTCCTGTTTTGTTGGTTTTCTTTTTGCGGGGTGTTTTTTTGTTTGTTTGTTTTGTTTTTATTTGGTTTGTTTATTATGCTGTTATTTTTTTCTTTTGTTTTTTGGCTTGTAAAGAAAAGCTTGTGTAGTTTGGGTCTTGCTTTACTGAAGAATTTTTGCATTTCATTACGAAATACAGATGCACTGCTTTATGAAAATGCAGCACCAAACATTATCAGCTAACCCAGTTCTTATTTTTAGTGCACTCGTGTCATGTGGACTCCCCCTCTTCGTGAAAGTTTCTCATACCCATTCCTTGTGCTTCAGATGTTGCTTTTGACCTATATTCTCAGGTACCTCTCAATTTATACTTAGCTTCTTACAGTGAGTTGAAAAATGGAATGTGAGGAAACATATTTAAATGCATTTATTTAGATATCATTATGCTGTAGGAATATCATTAACATAGAAACTTTCCTGTGGCTGTTACGTTGCAGATGCTGCACTGGTAGACCTGCAACCATGTTACTCATTTGTTAAAAGAAAAATTTTTCAACTTGAAGAGATGGTTAAAATAAATATCAGAATTACTATGTTGGCAAATACGTCTGAAGTAAAAGAAAAAAAAAAAAAAGAATTTTTGGTTGATGTCACTTCTGTCCCATGAAAAACAAGCTGTTACTCCATGAATTGGTTTTGTCCCTCTTGGAGAGTGGTATGTTGATTGCACTCAGAGTAAGCTTACGCTATGAAACAGCAGATACAGTTGCACCCATAAGCTATTATGTTCTTGAAATTCTTGTGTTTATTAGTTCAGCCTTCAAGCAATCGAGCAATAATAATGCAGGGATGCTCCTGAGCTCATTAGCCCTGCTTTTCTGTGGTTGTTTCTGGCCTGTAATGTGACTGTGTCTTGCCTTTGGTTTGAAAAATCAGCATGGTTGTTAATACTAAGGGTTTTCCACTGGATTCTGTTGCATCACATTTGCAAAGTATTTGTGTTTTAGCTGAATTTTATATATTTAACTCCAGATCTTTATTTGATCATACCGACTTGTAGATACTGATGATTAAACTAAAAATATATCACTCTCGTCTGTTGCTAACTTGTGTTTTTTAGGTAAGGAAAAAGATACGTGCTATCTAAAAAAATATAATGATGAACAAGTTGTAGAGTAATTACTAGATTCTTTATTTGAGTGGTGCCTGTTTGTTTAAGGCTAAATAATTAGATGGAACAAAAAACCAACCAAATTAAATTAGGGTAATCCTGGTATATATGTTCTGTATCTATAACTGTGACACTTTTGATTAGTTAGATGTACTACTGCTTCAGTTGAAGTAATATTGAAGTTTGTGGGCCTACCAGTAACTAACAAAGAAGTAAAATATTTAGTCTAGTCATTTCAAAAAGATGATACATCGTTTTAAGTCTGAAGTTTCAGATTTTCAATTAGAGATCCTACTTCAAGAACCAGTTCTATCTATGCTGGTCTTTTGCTGTAATGTAGGAACTATCTTTGAAACAGAATCTAGAATTTAAATTCTCCATTATTTGCCTTGCTTCTGTGATATGTTAGATTTGTGCTCAGCATGGCTTCAAGGCTTTCTAGGAGAAACTGAAGAAAATTTTACAGAATTTGCTGACTACTGTAACCTATTGGGTTTGGGTTCTTTTCAGAAGAATGTTTATGATCTCCTAATCTTTTGGAGATCATTTTATGAATTTTGAATCATGACATGTTTCTGATGTGATCTCAAAGCTAGGATTAAATAAAAAAAAAAACTTTTCTAGTAGGAGATGGAAAACAGACTATTTTCAGTCTATGGTGAGTTTCTTGTATTTGTTGTTGCCCAAAAATCCTCTACCAGATTCACTGACAAAAAGTTGCAGAGTGGAAATATGGAAGAAATGAGAGAGAATGCTAGAAGAATGAAATCACTGTCAGATACAGACTTTTATGAGAATAATTGTGATTTTGGCTGAAATAAAAAATACTTGTGACCCGACTGTAGTTGCTACAAAATGGTGGGCTACTCCAAGTGATACAGGTTGACTTACTGCATTATGTGCTGCCAGGAAAAGAGTGATGGAATTGTTAAGAAAGATTAGAACTATTGTTTTTGTGAAGTTATGGAAAAATAGTTACTTTTTGTAGATATTGCTAGCTAACTTCCAAGGTAACTTTTGTTTTCATTCCATTTTCTGTTGGACTTTTCAATAACATGCAAATATCTGTGTAATTTAACTTACTGATACCTATTCTGTCTCTTTTTCCCAAGGATTCCGAATATTAATAAAGGAAGCTTGATTGCACTGTGTGTTTCTAATATCTTTTTCATGCTTCCCTGGCAGTTTGCTCAGTTTGTTCTTCTAACTCAGGTAAGACCATATTCACCTCTGAATGGCCTTTTTGTTTACATCAAGCAAATTGGCTATTTTATATAGACAGCCATTGAGTTCACAATTATCCTGATGCTTTCATTTCAGACAGACTTCACTTTTGCTGTCAGGAAAGATTCACCACATTTATCATAACAGGTTATTTCTACTCTTAAATTTAAAGTTGTTTCATTTAGAACACCCAGTCTTCTTTTTTTTTTTTTTTTTTTTTTTTTACCCAGCTAAAAAAATTTC
>VXAB01012541.1:929968-997842 GCA_013399175.1 Odontophorus gujanensis
TGAAGTCTTTTTTTTTTTTTTTTTTTTTTTTTTTACCAGGACTAAGCAAATTCCTTTTGCCTTCAAAGCAATTGTCAGCCTAGAATTACTATGTTAGAACAAGTGCAGAACATAAGAAAACTTTGTATACTGAAGTACAGAAAGAGAAAAGGTGCTAATCTTGCATTGCTTTGGGCTCTTCAGATTTTTTTTTTAGTTAGTGCAGAATTTGCATGGCATCAGATATCTGGCATGATTTTGCGTGGTTTCCAGTTTAATTATAACAAACCTAACAGTAGTGGCATAATTTTACTGTATGAGAGCTCACACAATTGAGGTAACTTGAGCTAGTGCTGAAATGTAATAAATGCTAATGTGAGCAATAGCATACTGTTGTGCAGCACAATTTCTTAATGTTTAAATTGACTGTAGAGTAACCTATTGATTAAAATCTGTCCATGTCTCTATACTTTTTCACTTAACTGTCACACTCAGAAGAGGTGTTGATTGATTTGAGTTAGTATTTTTGAGCAATTAGTATATACTGAGTATGCAGATTTTCTGACTGGTGATGAGGAAGCCGCTGAACTATGTAAAATATTATAAGAAATGCATTGTTGTACCCAGTTTTAGATACTGGTCTTGAAATTTGAAATTATAGTTTCAATTCATAATTTCATGAATTTTCCTTATGTTTTTAGCAAGCTACCAAGTCAGTGAATTTCATTTCTGTCAGCAGCAAATTGTGAATGTTCTCATGTTTTGCTGAAAATGTGGGGTTAGATAATGTTAATTAATGCTTATGTTTGTGGGCTTTTTTAATCTCTTTTCTAATGGGTGAAAAATGATGTGTTCAGTGCTGCATTGTGATGACTTAGATGTTTGTAAAGCTGAATACTTACTACTTAAATGCTCAAGCATGTTTGATAACTGTTATTAAGAGCAGCAGAATTCATGTTTCTTGAAAGAAACAGTTATAAAATGTTGTCGTATTCATTTAGCAAAAAAATAGCAATAAAAATTTGTGTATGATTGTTTGAATATCTTATATTTGTGTATGAATGTGTACCTGCTAGAGCAACTTAACTGCTGCAGATTGTTTTAGCTAATTTTTTTTTTTTTTGCTTTTGATTCTAGATAGCTTCATTATTTGCTGTGTGTATTATGGGTTATATTGACTCCTGCAAATTACAGAAGATACTCTCTGTTCATATGGTAATTTTTTTTCCAAACTTAAGTCCTATCAAACTGTTTAGAGCTTCAAAAGACACTGTGTCTGAAATGTCTTAGTTATAAGATGACTGAAAAGATACAGGAACGGAATAGAATAGTTAGTTGGAAGGGTCCGTCCAAGGTCATCAAGCCCAGCAGCCTGACCATTTAAAGGTTAATAAAAAGCTAAAGCACATTAACGAACATTTTCCAAATGCATCTTGAACACTGGCAGGCCCAGGGCGTCAACCACCTGTTCTCCAGAGTTTGACCATTCTTGTGGTAAAGAAATTATTCTTAAATATCCCTCTGGCTCTGTTGTTGGCTTTGTGCCATTCCCACCACAGAATCCTTGCCCAGGAGAAGAACTTGGCACCTCTCTGTGCTTCCCCTCTTCAGGGAGTTGAAGAGAGAAGTGAGGTCGCCTCTCAGCCTCCTCTTCTCCAGGCTGGACAGGCCAACCCAAGTGTCCTCAGCTTCTCTCAGGACATCCCTTCCTGCCCTGTCGTCAGCTGTGGTGCGTCCTCTGCAATCTTTCAAAGACCTTAATGTCCTTATTATACTTTGGAGCCCAGGTCTGCATGCAGTATTCAAGCTGAGGCTGCACCAACACTCATTATAAGAGGAGAATTATATTTTCTGACCAACTGGTTATGCTGTCTATAATATGCCCGAAATGCAGTTTGCCTTCTTGGCCGCCAGGTACTCTGCTGGCTGCTGCTGAGCCTGCTGGTACCAGTACCCCCAGGTCCCTGGTTGCACTGCCACTTATGTCCCACCTGTACTTGTGAGGTGAAGCCATCTCAAATGAGGAACGCAGCATTTTCTTTTGATACACTTCATGCTGTTGATGGTTGCCCAATGTGCTAGTGTATTCAGATCCCTTTGCAAGGCCTCTCTTCCTTCGAGAGAGGAAACAGCAATGGGTAGAGGGGCCTGGATTTAAATATTTTATCTAAATGTGTATATCAGAGTGACAGAAATGTTGATCTGTTTGGTACATTGGAATTTCAGAACTCCAAAAAAATTTTCAACCTAAAAGGTTTATAAAATATTTTCTGTCTCTGCTTATTCCATAAACTCTTAGAAATATGATTGGTAAATGAAAAGCAGTAATAAGTTCTCTACAGCTCAGTTCCAATTTAAATCTGGGACACTAAGTGTGTGCATGTTTCTAGTCATCCTTAAAAGGAACAAATAAGCATCTTGCCTTAGTAATTTTTTTAAGCAGAAATAGGATGAAATATCTGTGCCTTCTGGCTTTGTCAACAGTTTACGGGCAGGTTTGGCCTGGTTCTGTGACGATTGGTGCGGGGGACCCACGCCCCAGGAAAGGGGAAGGGGGAAAGGGAAAAGGGAGATGGACCTAGAAACAAAACAGTGGCAACGATCTGAGGAGGAAAACTAATTTACTAAATAAGATATCAGAAAGCAAAATAACACAATATAGTACAATATAATTGGAATTAAAGCTAATAAACCAAATAAAATGAGCAAGAGAGAGTGTCCGATAAACCGAAGGCCTTACGCTAACGCTGAAGGCGAGACGGCAGCGAGCACCCACTGCTGAGTCGATCCCAAAGGAAAGAGAGTGTCCCGTGACCGCAGACAGTTTTTATCTTTCCCTCTGAGCAGAAACACGTAAAAATGCAAAGCATCACACAGTCCTCTGGGGAATGTAGTTCTTCTTCTCTTCTGAGACAGGTACACCTGGAACTATTGATGATCCACGGATCTGGAGCATTAACTCTTTAACTCTAAATGCACTATATGATGTTATGATGTGAAATACCAATACCAAAAATCATAAAACCATGACAGGCTTACATCAGTAAACGTATAATATTGGTGACAAATTGCCATAAAAAGACTAAATTCAGGTAGATAAATATTTGTGTTATATTATAGAGAAAGCTTAAGGAGGCTGGGTAAACTGCTAGTCTTTCTTCGTGGAGTTTATGATTCCACCTCTCCACCCCCTTAGTTTTTGTGGAAAATTCAAGTCTAACTGTGAAAAAATACATACAAAAGGCTACCTATTTTATTAAGAACTATGCTATTATTTCTCATTCCTGTGCATAGAAAGAAAAGGCAGAAATTGCTTGTTATTGTGGCTTTCTAAGTCTGGAAATCAATGCAGCTTGCTTTCTCTTAATAAGAAAGCACGGTAGGAGGTCAGCATGGTGCATAAAAGTTGTATTTCAGCCTTGGCTTTCAACCCGCTGTAGCTGTGCATATGATCAAATTTCATTGAATTTGATGATGATTATATTTTAAACATATGCTTCTCAGTTTGGAAGAAAGAAAGCGACAAACACATTTATTATCCAGGACTCTGATAGAAAACAGGATAGTGAGAGATTCCTTTTTTTTTCTATTTATTGCATTATGTTAGGAATAATTTCAAAAATATAACTGATGTATAATGTAGGATGATTTTGTCCTGTGATCAATATTTTTATCTATATTTGCTTTTAAATATAAATTATTATAATACTCTATACTTTTCTGTCTGTCACAGTTAAGTCATTATAATCAGTGTTTTCACAACAACTCTCGAAGCTGGTTATCAAACTTGCAGTTGTTGGATGGGATGTGTCTTTAAATGTCAAGTTGTTTGATGCAAGGTAATTTCTATATAAAGCAATTATTTTCTATTTTAAATGTAATTGTTTTTATTCTTTCAGGTATCTCTTGTAGTGTGTTTTATTCTGATGTTTGGTAATTCAATGTTATTGACATCATATTACGCTGCATCTTTAGTAGTCATCTGGGTAAGTTAAGGACAACAAAGCATAAGATGTAAGAATGTAATGTTGTACTGTTTTGTAAGTGTTGTTGTAAAATGTGAAACTGTTGCATTACCAGATAGTAGAGAAATTTTTCAGGTGTCAAACAGATTTTAATAATATTTGTTGAATAAATAAATATTAACTAAAAAACTGCACTTTTTTCACACCAAAACCTCTTCACAAGGGAGGTTGAGTTAGGACTCAGTTCTCTTTCTTATTTAGGTCAGGTTAAATTTCACAGAATATGTACTCTGGTTAACACAGTCATAATATTTGACTAAAATAATTTCAAAAAGAAAATGTGACCCAGGAGGAGTTTTGTTTTAAATGCTCCTCTGTCAGTTATGAAACTGCAAATACAGTACAAATGACTGTAATGTATATAACTGTGGCTTTAAGACTATTTGAAACTGCTGAGCCATGCCACCAAGTGTGAAATTATTCAGAGAAGGCTCATTGTGTTGATTCACTACTTTCATTTAGACTTGAAAAAGAAAAAAGAAACAACAACGACAAAAAAAAACTCCCCTGACCTTTTTTAGTTTTGGTATGGTTTTTCTTAAGGGAATAGTGTATATAGGATAAAGGAGGTAAGACTGAGTGAAACTTTCTGCTTTAGTGTGCTATGGAAAATCTCAATTTCTCAATGTTTTTGCTTCTCCTGGAATTTTGGAGCTTAGTGTTTGCCATTTAGTGGCAATTTCTCAGCTGTTCTAAGATGAAACTACCTTCAGTGTTGCTAGTTGCTGTAATAAAGTTTGGTTGTTGGAAACTTGTTCTAGTTACTTGTAACAAATTTTGTAATTATATCCAAACTACAGTTACATTGAGTTTCTTGTCTACTTTCTGCCTAGGAAAAAACCAAATGTTTATTGTTTGTCTGTTACTTTACTGCATGTAGTGATCTCAATCTATGCTGCATATGGATTGGATTTCTAAAAGCACTTAATTATATTTTTCTTAATTACATTGCTCATCAAGTCAGCTTAAACTGAGTTTTCTGTGTATTGTAAAATGAGAAACTGTGAAATAGGAACTACCAGTAATATTTTCCTGCTTATATTGTTGCCTTGTTTGAAAATTGTCTATTATTCTGACAGTAATTTATTCATTCTTTCAGAAATCTCTTTACCATTGGCTTTGATTTAAGGAAACTTAGAACTGTGTAATACAGAATTTTAGTTAATGAAAGACTACTGTTCTTTTTACTAATGATGTATAAACTAGAGTAAAAGTTTTTATTTTGGTAAGTTTTGCCATTGCAGAGTAAAATCACAGTACTGTGTATTCATTCATGTTTCAGGTCGTGTTGATTCTATGGTCTGGTGTGTGGTTTTGTTTGTTTTGAATAAATAGCTACATGTTAAAATAGACAGTAAAAATAAAAAGAAAATCAGGATACTGGAACATTTTGTTATCGCTGTATCTTAACTGGAGATACACTTTCATTTTACTCTTAGGGAATTCTTGAATTGAGCCCACGAATCTTTAACAGGATCAGAAGTCAAGTATGTCTGTGGGTAAGGAATTCCATACATTTTGAATTTCAGAAGAACTGTGCCTCATTATTTTCTTATAGTGAAATTGAGTTTAGTTGCTACCAGCTGAAAATCAAGAAATACAGATAAACTACTCTTTTTAAAGTAAGTTGTCCCTACTTCCAGAAATTGATTTTAAATTACTGAAGAAAGAAAAGGTGTACATTTATTTCACAAAATTGAAGCAACTTTCAAATGGCAGCACATTTAATTTTATGCTGCCAGCTTATATCTGCAGTACCTAAGATCTAACATCAAGTGGTATATACATAATCACAGGAAAAAAGTATGGTCTTCTCCAAAATGTACCTCAATGAAATTGTTGTAGAAATAATATGGTGATAACTATCAATAAAGAATTAATGAACAATTGAGATTTTAAAATTAGTTAGAATTCTGCATCTTGAAAGGCTGAGGCATATTTGGTAAAGCTAGTGAGTAAGATAAGATTATTGTTACATTTTATTTTGTGCCCTTCATGTTAGCAATGCTAAGTTTATGAGAGAGAATCATTATACTGTGTAAGTAAAGGAGGAGGAAAAAAGGCAATAACAATAAAGCAAACAAACAAAAAGCCCAAACAGAGGCAGTCAGGAAAAGATTAGGTACCTCACTGTTATTTATGTTCATGTGCAGCCCTTAAACATGATGTTTGAATGCAACCGATGGTCACACAAACACCTTGGTTACATTAGATTGAAGATCAGCTTGTATCTATTATACTCTCTCTGAAAACATCAGCTGTTTATCCCTGACAGATACAAGATGCTGAGCCAAATTTTTCTACTCACTTGAGACGATCTTAAAAGGATCTAAATGAAACTAAATGTCCTAGAATTTCTTTTTTTCTGTTACAGACATAAACATGATATAAAAATAGTGATTGTATATAATTCTTCTATATTTCTTTGAAGGTTTCTCTTGAGATTATCTTGAAGAGGTACTATAAGGCAGTTTCCTTCAAAGGACTGGATTAGCAGAGTACTAAAACCTGATAATAACAGAGAGGCTGTAGTAGGACTTAAAAACAAAATTCTGATGTTCTCAAATCCGTGAAGTGTAATTGGTTAGAAAAAATTGTATACTTGGTGATAACTTAGGAGAGTTTTTAACTAGTCAATAAATTTAATAAGCTTTCTTAAAGAGAAAGGCTTATTTAATTCTGAATGTCTTTTTAAGGTCCTTGAAGGATGTGCCTGGTTAGTTGGGACAGTCACCTTGAAGTACCTAACTTCTTTAGCATTTGGAGTAGCTGATGATGTGAGTCTTCTTTCTCTTATCTGAGTATCTGATTGTGTCTTTCAAAAGTGTACTGTTTTGATACTTAAATTATAGTGTCCTAATGATACATTCTCTGAAATTCTAAGATTTTTTTTGCCTAAATGGAATAGGGATTGCATATTTAATTTTTTATTCATTATGAATGACGACTTTGAGGTGTAATGCCCTGTTGGTGAAAAAACAGATGTCTTTATTGTTGGATTCTTAAGTACTATGTGTTTGTTTTTAAATATGACTTTATTGAGATCTGTTTATTTCACTTATGTTCTAGCTACATCTTTATTTGCTCTGCTTCTTAGTTTACTTTCCTATAAATCTAATGCTTAAGACAGTTCTGAAATGTTTTTAACGAGGACTCCTAATTGCACTTAAGTCCTATTATAAAATTCTGCTGTTTAAACCCTATCAGTGCTGGTGCTGCATACTTAGATGTAGGGTCAAGAGGTGGATAGCTTGTATCTAGAAACACGAGTATGTAAACTATATTCTTGTTGAACCTAGCTGCAGTGGTATCACCCTTTTTTTTACCACTTTTTGCTTTTTATTTTCTCCAATCTGTTACAGTCAAATATACTATTTAATCGACTCAAGTGCATTCATAGAAATATTGTAAATGATTTAAACTTTTTTTTTTAAATTAAACTTATTTTCCATATACATTTAAATTACTCGGTTGCAGAAAACAGTCTTTTTTTTTTTTGCTTACTGCAGTTTTTTTTCCCCCTGTATTTCCTACCAGGCTCATATTGGTAATATATTGAAAGCAAAATTTATTGGCTACAAGGATTTTGATACATTAATGTATACCTGTGCAGCAGAGTTTGACTTCATGGAAAAAGAGGTAATCTGATCAAATTAGATGATTATGGAGAAGGGAACTTATTTGTTTATTTCAGTTCATAACTTAAAATGTCTGTGAGCCGTGATTCATTATAACTTTTCTTTTTCATGTTCCAAGTGGTTACTCATCAAGTCAGAGACATTTAATTAACTTCAGCTAAATTAAAATTGTTTTAGTTCTTTAACTGGACTAAAAATAAGAGTTTTGATTTCATGTTTAAGAAAAGTTCTTCCTTTACTGAAAGAAGTATTTGTTGACAGATAAGTGAAAGGTCATGGTTCTGCAAATTCAAGATTTTTTGTGACTGAGGAAAAATGTTGAGAGCTACAAAGGGGTGGTTTATTTAGATTATGGATGAATGTCAAAGCTTCTTAATGTTCTGCTAGTAGTCTATTCTAGTTCACCAGTGTCTTGATATGTACTCAGAACATTTATAGGTTATTCAGAGTATTCAAATTCGTTTGAGATACAACCTGCTTCTAGTCTTAGAGTGGCTTGACAAAGAAAGGGAAATAATAATTGATTGACCCTTGTATTAGGGCCTTTAGTGGGATTTCTGGGTGGAGTTGAAATTTGAGTTTCTTTAAGCTTGCTTTATTCTTGTTGTACATTTAAATTTATGCTTCAAGGAAGAACTTTTTGTATTATATCATACTTTCTTTAAAATGACAATCAGCGTAACCCTAGATGAATAGAAGGCAACTAATTCAGTTTATTTTCATTGTAGACTCCAGTACGATACATGAAGACCCTACTGCTACCAGTTGTTTTGGTGGTTCTTGTGGTAATCATCAAAAGAGTAAGTGGTTGACTTACAGAATCACATTTACTTTGAATATAGTTTTTCATTACTTTAAGGGATCGCTCTTTATTTTGACATAATAAAACAGAATTTGTCAAAAATATTTGAATGCAATTCAGAATTTCCTTTACATAGTTATTTACCAAAGTTCCAGTCCTGAGTCAATGAATTGATGTTAAACATGGAAAAAAAATTCTGTCACTTATAGATGAGGACTGTAACTAAAGTTTACAACTGTTTTGGTAAATTTGATTAAGTATAGTTTTTGTGATACTAATTTACAGTTTACACAAGAACAGATGGGATAACTGCTGGCTGCCTGGCTAATTAAATGTACTGAAAAATAATTTTTAGCTGAAGCATTGTAAGTTTTATGGTAGTATTGTCTGAAAATGAGATTACTAAGGTGTAATTTAATTTAGTAAATGTTGGAAATGCTTTCTAATGCTTTTGAAACTTTATTCATGTTTTTGATGGCTTTTGTTTTCTTCAGGCAGTTAAATATCTTAGGTGGACCTTTTCTCAGGCAGGACATGAAAGGTAAACATTGTGTACTTTTTCAATATAAAGCTGACCTGTCTGCTGGAAGTTTGTCTGATTTGATATATGCTAAGTAACTTAAAATTTTATGTTATCTGTCAAAAAGGACAAACATAGATTATGTATTGCTCACTAACTGAATGGCTTGGATGTAGTATTTCTGATATTTTTACAGAATATCTAAGTTTAACTGGTGATCTTAGTTTTAGACATCCTAGTCTTTTCCACCTGCAAATATTCTATTTCATACCAGCTCCTAAGCCAGTATTTACTTGTAGGAGAAAAGTTAATAGACGTATAAATAGTAAATTCAAGCTGTTTCCTCCCCCTTGTTGTTATTTTCTTCCAGGTTGTAAATATATGTAAATTTCATTTTTAGGAAGGGATCCCAGCTGTATTAACTATATCTTAACTATATCTATATAAACATCTGTATTACAAGCTCTGTCTGTTACAGGCATTTGTCATCACTTGCACTAAAAGTGAATTTAGCCAATGGAATATTGCCATTTCCCTAACTGATGTATCTTCTTGTTTGCTCTCCTCTTTTTATTTATTTATTTATTACTCAATCATTTCAGTCATCTCTGCTTTCCGGAATCTTGATGGCTTTTATCAAAATTTCAACAGATTTCACCATTTTGTCTTCACAGATAAAAAGCAGTATATGTACTTTTCTCTACATTCACATTTGGCTTTGACTTCTTCAGAAAGAAAGAAATAATCTTTATAGTACCTGAAAAAATGAGTATCTGACTTTTTTGGTATCATTGCTTTACCTCTTTTACTGAGGTTTCATACTCCAAATAAGCTTTTCCAAATACAAAGTAATTCATAAATATATTGAAAAAATAACAATAAAATTGATTTTCAGATTTCCATATAGACATAGGATGGAGGATAGATAATGATTTGCAGTACATTTCAAAGCTTGTTATAAAGACAAAAGCCACGTACGTCGTTCTGAAAGAAATGCTTCTGTTTTACTTCCATAGACATTACAACAAAGAGCACAATAATACTGTCTGATAGAGCAAATTCTCTGCTACAGACCCCTATTTTTTTCAGAATAGTCATCACCACTAGCTATGCATTTTCACCAGAGATAAACAAGAGCCTGCATACCATGGTAATAAAAATCTGCACCAGTGGAAGTGACCCACTGTTGCTGCTGCCACTGCTGAAACATGCTACCCCCCCCTCACTTTGCTCACATCCACTGTTCCGTCTCCATAAACATTCAGCAACCATCAGTGAATGTCAGTGGGTGCAACTGTTTCTGGATGGAGGAATTCAGTGATGCACCTTTCTTTCATTTGCATTTCCATGTCAGGTGCTTTTGATCAGAATGTCCCTCTGCTGCCATCTGTCTCACAGCAACAAAATATAATGGAATATTGGTGGGAAAGTTCAGCCTCTACTGCCATACCACCAACATCCATCTCTGATGTCGTGGACCAACAACATAAAATAGGAGGCACTTCTTTCATAGCAACCCTTTAAATCTGTGCAGAAGCTGATACATGTTTACTAGATTAATTTGTTTAAAATCACTATAGATGCCTATAAACTAAAAATGATTTCTGTATGATATAAAGACATGATTTTTCTTTCTTTCTTTCTTTTTTTAATATTCAGAGAGGAACGTTTTATCCAGGGTGAGGTAAGTTTGTTTTTTTCCTACATAATTATATTCATAAGTTAATATGAATACACAACCAGTTACAAGCTGTATTCCACTACTGATGCTGATGTGTGGTTTAAGCTAGTTGTTTGTATCTTTTGTTTTGTTGTCTTAACTTTTGTCCAGTATGTCACCAAAAATAACTCTGAAATGTTGAACAAAAATATATCGAGGATGGGGCAGCAGTGCAAGATAGGGGGTCTTTCGCTAGATCAATATGGAAAGGCATCGAAATTGTGCTGGGCATTCCACTTTCCTTATGTAGACTGAGTAGCAGAATAGGTTTTATGCTATGATCTTGTGACTGATGAATATTTCCTCTTTTAAATTTTTTTTTTTTTAAGATACCATAGTAGAAAAAAAGTTGTGCTGTGGTACTTAGTAAAATTACCAGAAGATTACAGTTGAATGTCAGCATTCTAATGGATTTCTTTATTTTCAGTTAAGTCAGCAAGTACAGCGCAAAACTTTTGACAGCAGTTTGTTGTGGTTTGTGCTGAGGGAATCTCATGCCATTCAAATATTATAATTAAAGTAAAGCCCTGATTGTAAAAATGCTTGTATGCATTTTCCACAATTGTGTTTTCTGAAGCAGTTCCACAGGTAATGTAGAGTTAGTGCTGAGTGACACCTCTGCTTTTTAACTTTGAGAATACTAAAGTGAGTTGCCTGTAGTAGTATGAGTAGCAAAGATTGTATTTGCCTCCTCCTTTTCTTATTCAATTATTTTAGGCCTTAGAACAAAGTAGTAGCAGGGTCTCTTCACTTCTGTAAATAGATTACGTAAGAAATTTTACCTCTTTTTGCTTGACTATGTTGTGGTTTAACCCAGCAGGCTGCATAACAACATGCAGCCTTTCTGCCACCCCCCACCTCCTAGTGGGGTGAGAGAGAAAACAGGAGAGAAGAAGGATAGAACTCAGGTTGAGATAAAAACTACTTGATAAGACAGAAAAGGGAAATAATAGTAATGATTTTATATATAAATAAATTTCTTTATATATGTATATATTTCACAAAACGAATGATACACAAAGCAATTGTTTGCCACCTGTCGACCAATGCCCAGCCATTCCTCGAGCAGGAGCTGCCCCACTGGCCAACTCCCCTCAGCTTTACAGTTTTTTTTGCATTATGTCATATGGTATGGAACATCCCTTAGGCCAGTTCAGGTCAGCTGTCCTGTTTCTGTCCCCCCAACTCCCTGTGCCTTCTCTCCCTCAGCTCCTAGCTGGTAGGACAGTACAAGAAGCTGAGAAACTGAGATGTCCTTGGCTCCATGCAGCACTGCTCAGCAACAACTAAAACATTGTTGTGTTATCAACACTTTTTTTTCTCCTAAAGTGAAAACATAGCATCATACCAGATACATAAAGAAAATCACTTCTGTCCAAGCTGAAACCAGGATGCTAGGTTTCAGAATCTTCTGCATAGCCAGCCATTTCTACAATTCATCTTAGTTCTAATGTTTCTCTTTCCTGCTACATACCTCTATGTGCTATACACCCTTCAGAAAAATGTCCTCTTCACTGTCTGAATATGAAGATCGTTACTTTCACCTTGACTCTTTTCCAGATAAACTTGTCATTTAAGCTATACTGAAGGTGAAGTTCTTGGTTTGAGACAAACCAGAAGTATGTAAATGCTTCTCTGTGGAGTTTATATATAACTATGTATACTATATGCATTATATATATATAATTTTATTTTTTTGCAGGTGATATACCATGCATTGCAGCTATTGGCATACAGTGTTCTAGCAATTCTAATCATGAGACTAAAATTATTTTTGACACCACATCTATGTGTTATGGCTTCTTTGGTGTGTTCAAAACAGGTAAGATCTTTATGCAGTCCTGTAGCTATCTCACTACTTATGCTAGTACCTAGATATTTGTTCTAAAAGAAATTTCTATGAGTAATTGCTGATTCTGAGTATCACAGATATACTAAATTGCCTGTCTGGAAATATGCTTACAGATGTTCTGTTCTCTCTCTCTCTCCAAGTAAATTTAAAGTCTTGTTTTATGCAACTTATCCAACTGCACTGTTACACAAATTAATGCGTTGTATTGAGCATGAGTGCAGAGAGATACACTGTGATTTTATTCAAGCAGTATTTTAATTAGTTTACACTATACTTCCATGGCCCTTTTGTGCTCACAGCTTTGTGTTATTTGTATTAATGATAAAAATGGAGTTTTACGTGGTCTTGCATCTTGAAAACATTTCAGCCTTAAAAATCAAAATGTCATGTGCCTAACTCAGGTGTAACTTTGCTAACCTAAAATACTTATGTCACAAAATGTTATTAGGCTTTTTTTAAGATATTGATTTCTTAGAATTGGCTTTCAGAATTTCAGCATCAGTGTTTTTGAGATGCGAGTTTGACTGAATCTTTATCTAAATATTTTCTTTAGAAGTTTTGCATTTGCAGCAACAGTTAAGTGATTCTTTGGGAAGCAAACAGGGAGGTGAATGGAAATCTGGCTGAGTGGTTGGGCCCCACATCTCATGGTTAATGATATGAAGTTTGATTGGAGTCCTGTGACTGTTGCAATACCTTAGTGTCAGTATTTGGTCTAGTCCTCTTCAATATCTTTATTAAATGTCTGGATAATAAGGCAGAATTTGCTGATGTTACAAAACTGGAAGGAATGACTGGTGTACCAGAGCTGCCACCTGAAGAGACCTCAACAGGCTGAAGGGATGGGCTGATGGGAACTTCATGCAGCTTAACACAAGGTAGTGCAAGCACTTGTACCTAAGAGAGAACAACCCCAGGCAGCAGTACGCGCTGGGAGCTGACCTGCTGAGAAGTAGCTTGGCAGAAAAGGACTTGGGATTCTGGTAGATGCCAAGTTGTGCATGAGCCAGCAATGTGTCCTTGCTGCAAAGAAAGCTAGTGGTATCCTGGGCTGTATTAAGAAGAGCATTGCCAGCAGGTCAAGGGAAGTAATCTCCTATACTTAGCACTACTGAGGCCACAGAGGGCTATTAAGATGATAAAGGAACTAGAATATCCATCTACGAGGCAGGTCTGAGAGAGTTGGGACTGTTTAGCCTGGAGAAGAGAAGGCTGTAGGGGGAATCTTATCAGTAGGTACGTGCGTGTGTGTGTGTATGGAGGGGTGCAGAGAGGATGAAGCTGCTCTTTTCAGTGGTGCCCAGTGACATTACTGGAGGCAGTGGGCACAAGCAGAAACACAGGAAGCTCGTAACAGATGAACACTTTTTCACTTGAAGGGTTGGAGTTACTCAGAAGTAGCCTAGATGTGGTCGTCAGCAGTGTGCTTTAGGTGGTCCTGATTATGCAGCTTGTTTGGACTAGATAATCCTCAGAGGTCCCTTCCAACCGCAGTCATTTTCTTCTATGGAAGTGTTATTCACGTCATACAGTGAATCCCACATGAGAGAGTGAAAGGTGATGACTAATACTGAGCTGAACTTAATAAGAGGAGAGCAGATTAGGGAGATGAGAACTGTGGACGTTGAGAAATATTATGGATAAAATACAGATGAAAGGAAAGGAGAAAAGTGTTTGACAGGGTGGGGAGACTAGCAATGGCTGGGGAAGACAGTTATTATGCTAATAAGAAACTTGAAGCTGCTTTTTACAAGCCAGAAAAACAGAAAAGGAAAAATGTGTGTCAGTTTCTTCTGAAGTGATTTCTAGATAACATCTACTATATAAATGAGTTCAGTCCAAAATTAATTTGTTCTTAATTATTATAGCTTTATCTGTGTTTTCCTAGAAGAAAATTGATGGGCTCTTCTGCCTTGTTATTACTGAAAACTCTTACTCTGAAATTTCTAATGGGTGAAGTTTAGTTGGTTTCAGTTCTCAGTATTTAAGTGTCTGAGTAATTTGTGACCTACTGTATCAGGGGAGTTGGAGTGGGATGATCTCCAAATGTCTCTTCGACCCCTACAATTGTATGATTCTGTAATGGCACTACAGTAATTCATCCTGGATTGTAGATTTTTGTTTAGTGCTGTAATAAAGGTCATCATGCCAGTTAATGAAATCTGGTGCTGCTACTAATCATTACATTTTGGGTTTTATGGGATGCCTTGCATCATCACCATGTAAATTTTGGAAGGATTCATTCAGAGTATTTCATTTCAATTTTGTTTTCAAATTGTTTCAGTTTTCTAGGATCTAGATTGTGCCACTGACTTAAATCTAGTCTTTTAGCAGAAAGGGTAGTGTTTAAAAACAGAGATGGGAGAGAACAAGAGTGCAAGGTGAGGTATTCTACTTCCAACCACAGTTTGGCCCTTAGTTGTTCTGCTGTTGATTCCTACACCTGTAAAGTGACACTAATATTCTCAGAAACCCAACAATCCAAATGTTTCAGGGAACCATCCCTTTGGAACAGATAGGTCATGTCCAGTGATTTTGTTGTTTTTTTTTTCTTCTTTTCAGCATCCTAAACTCATAGTTAGCTTGATAAAAAATAAGTGTTGAATGCTAGGAAAGGTAAGGCCTTAGACTGCTGCAATTTTTTCATAGAGAGGAAAGTAAATGACAGTCTACTGTATGACAGGCCTGTGATCCTGACCCTATCTTGAGCCTTAGAAGTCCATAACCATGTTCAGGAGTGCCCCCACTTTGGGTGAATAAGTTAACTAAAAATACCTCCACTGTATTGCTGTCTGTGAAGGCTGTTTTGCCTCTTCAGCATGTTCCCTACAGTTATGCTGATTGGTACCTGTAAAAGATAAGCTAGATTCTTTCTGGTCTGATTGATGTGCAGCTTCTTTAATGGGGAGCTGCTGGTAATCTTCCAGGTAATTATGTCTGTTCTGAGGATGAGAGAGAAACACAGACATCCTAGTTCCATGGGACTTTTGGGACTAAAGAAAAAGTCATTATAGATTCATAGATTCATAGATACATTAGGTTAGAAAGGACCTACAAGATCATATGGTCCAACCATCCTCCTATCACCATCCCTACCCACTGAGCTACTAAACCAAATCCCTTAGCACCTCATCTAAACGCTTCTTGAACAGCGCTAGGGATGGTGCCTCAACCACCTCCCTAGGCAGGCCATTCCAGTGCCTGACCACTCTTTCAGAGAAAAAATGTTTCCTCAAATCTAATCTAAATATTCCCTGGCGCAACTTCTGGCCATTCCCTCTCATCCTGTCACTAGTAACCTGGGAGAAGAGGCTATTAGGAAAATACTAAATGGTTTTAATTGATTTTTTTTTTTTTTACTTTTTTTTTTTTCCTTGCCCGACTGATCATTGAGTAGTAGTAGTTTTTTGAGGTTGAAAAATCTGATTGTTTGTGCATTATTGTTTCAGAAGAATTACTGCAATAGAGGGAGATGAACAGGGGAAGATAGGACTTGTGACCAAATGATTAATGCCTGACATTTGTCACTGTATAAAGTTTTGATGAACAACAGTTTGTCTTTTCAGGTGCAAAAAGTGTAAATTAAGCAAACTCGATTTATCTCATTGTAATTGAGGTCAGCACTATTCTTCCCTTTAAAACACCGTAAGAACATGGAAGTTTACCTGCAGAGGTACATTAGGATCTCTTTGAGGCTACAGATGCAATTAATTAACGAGATGTCTTTGAACATGTGAACAGTCAGCATGTAAAAACAAGCAAGAAATACTGGAAACAGTCTGTAAATGCGAGAATTTTTTGTTTTATTCTTTCAGACCATTGCGTGAGCCTGTGTATTCTCCAATTTCTCAGTGTTGTGGCTTGTGGCACCTGATTGGCAATAAAAATGTTACTGTTTACATGAATTTCCTCTTCTGTTCAGGGGAATTCTTTTATCAAAAGTGAAATTCTGAAAGCAAAGAAAAATAGTTGGAGAGGCTTGAAGACTTAACGTGTTTGTTTGGCATAAATAAATAAAGAAAATGGCATCATTATAAAAGAAACAGCACATGAGGAACAGCATCCTGTTTAAAAAAAAATGCTGCTTTTAAATTGCATATATATCCAACCTTTCTGGGCTCTTTGTGCAAACAAAACAATGCTATGTTCAGATACTTCTAGCATTACTGAGTGTTTTACAAGAGCGTGGTAGGAATGCCATTTTCTTTGATTTGAAAAGCCATTCAGCATTGAATAAGATAGAACTTATCTTATTCTTGAACTGAGATTTTTGAAACTGTTGGTGAAAGAGGATTTTTGCTCATGTAGGATGACATATAAATTAATTCATTTTGCTTCATCCATCCAGACCTACACTGCAGTGAGTTTTTTTGGTATATTAAGTTTCCCTGGATAGTGCTTATCTTGCTGGAGGGCTTAGCAAGTATTTGAGAATGAGGGTAGTATACAGTACATTTTTGGAGAGGTGGCTTGAGAGATCAAAATCTAAACTAATTTGGGACTAATTAGTAACAAAAGTAACTTATGAATTCCTTGGTATAGTCTAGTAATAAACTTACTATGAAACTTTATCATTTCATATTTTAATAACAAAATGTGGGTAGAGGTACATGGAATGAAGTATGTTTGTTTACGAATGTTTGATGTTTTTGAAATCTGAAGTCTAAGAGTAGCTAAAAATAGCTTATATTTTCATGTCTGATTTAAGGTTTAGTTCAGAAGTGGATGAGTTGAAGTGTTCTTGCTCAAAATAAGCTTGAACATAAAGAATTTGGTATTACTGAACTACTATTTTACTTGTTTATGAGTATTTACTTAAACCCTACAGTAAACAATCTGTAGGGAGGAACACAAGGGCTAGCCTTCTCAATTCAAGAAAGGGAAGAATGGGATAGAAGTTAACATTTGCTTGATGAACCCAAATTATGCTATTTTAGTTCAGTTTATCAGAAGTTTGCAACACTGGTTTTGCTTATAGATGCAAGTAGGAGATAAAATACTGTATGAATACAGTTAGCATTATTGAATTCTCCTTGCAGAATTTGGCATTTTGACTAGAGCTTTTAAAGCTGTACTTGTATCAAGTTTCATTTTGTAGTATTAAAGATAAATGCACAACATTCAGTAAATGTAAATGCTTCTTGTGAAGTTTCACTGAAGTGTAGTGGAGAAGCAATAGAAGATTAAGTTCCTTATGGATAAATAAAAGTGAGTTGTGCTACATACATTATTGCTGAATTGTTCTCAAGAAAATAATACATTCTTGTATTTCAGTTGTTTGGATGGCTCTTCTGTAAAATCCAGCCCAAAACATTGGTGTTTGCTATTTTAGCACTGATGGCAATAGAAGGGTCAGCAAATCTTCAGACTCAGTGGAACATCATGGGAGAATTCAGCAATTTGCCGCAGGAGGAACTTCTAGAGTGGATACAAGTCAATACTAGACAGGGTAAGCTGTTTAATAATGTGTGTTGTTTGCCACTTACTGTGAGATGTAGCCACAGAACTTTGTATGAATGTCAGCAGAGTTATTGCTACTGTCCTTGGTTTTGCCCTGGGACAATCCAGAACCAGTGACTTAGTCATATATGCTTTTCCTATAGAAGTTGTCTCAAATAGAGGAAAAAAGAAAACCCACAGAAAACTAGTTTTGTTAGACTCCAGCCTACTGATCTGGAGGTGCTAGCCATTGGTGTAGTGCTTCTACAAGAAAACTGTTTTTGCAAAGTCCAATTAAAGGAGGGTTTTGCTTATGTGACTCTAGTTCTATACGTGGGTCCTTGTTCATTATTTTGCTAGAGGATAATTCAAAGTGTCTGTGTTGTGGTTGCTTCTGTTCTTTTATGAAAGAGAATAGAAGTGTCAGAAAACTATCTGGAAACAAAAAATATAAAAGCAAGAAAACACAATCCAAAGAATGCTAACATTTTATTGCTCATTCAACAATGGAGTGAGAAGTGACAAAAAAAAAGTCCAATATTCTCATAATTAATACATTCTACTACTAATCTGGGGAAATAAAATATATTACAACTCTGATTAGATGTTTAATTATCTTAAATACTTATATTGACATCAAGGTTTTAAAATTATAAAGAAAAAATGATTTTGTGCATATGCTGTAGGTGCTGTATAAGGCCTTTTCTAAAGGATTGCTATTTTAGTAATTTGAAGACTAGTTCTCTACTTTTACTGCTTGAATCTTGATTCAAACATGCTTCTCACTCTGTTTTACAGATGCAGTTTTTGCTGGAGCAATGCCTACAATGGCAAGTGTTAAACTGTCTGCACTTCGTCCTGTTGTAAACCATCCTCATTATGAAGATGCAGGATTACGGTAAATAATAAAGTTGAGGATCTTTTTTTTTTTTTTTTTCCCTTTAATTTTCCCTTAATTCTGCTAATGTTAGTAATATGCAGTAGGAATGGCATCATGTTACATAGTAAATTTTGTTTCAATGTCTTTGTATCTTTCTTTTAATACTACATTTCATATGCATCACCCTTGACATTTTTACATTTTTTGCATTTTCTATTTAGAGTAACCACAGATTTGTTGCAAGGTTGTTTCCTGGTACAGTAAAATCAGAGGGCTCTATATACTGTTTTCGGAATCATTGCATTTGAGAAGAAATCACTGGATCAAAGCAAATTTCTTTTAATTAAGTGTGTTTTTTTAACCTCATTGTAAAATACAAAGCATTCCCGTGCAAAGTAATTTAGAAGGTATGTTTTCTTGCTATATTGTTTGCTAAATTTTATGATATCCTCTTTTTGAAGGGCCAGAACTAAAATAGTGTATTCCATGTACAGTCGAAAACCTGCAAAAGAAGTGAAAAGAGAATTAATAAAATTAGGAGTGAATTACTACATTCTAGAAGAGTCGTTGTGCGTAAGCAGAAAGAAGTGAGTAATCTCTGTGTTTCTCACAGGAATTATACATCATCTAAATATGAGATTTGGATCAGGTAGTAGATTTGAAATGTTAATCTATGTGTTATTAAAAGTGCACATGATACATTTTTCTCCAGCTTCTTCAGCTACTAAGGAGTATGATCAACTTTAGTAACTTCGTGGTCTTCCATGCATTTTTAAACTTCACCGTAAATTACAGCAGTTCACAAAGGAAACAAGTAATCATTCTGTGATGGCAAGAACAGATGCAAATGTATAATAAAAACCCAGAATGATTACAAGATGCAGAGCAGAAAATGGTTTGAGAACCAACATCTTACGACTGTTAGCAGTCACTGAAAACTTTGTCCCATTTGGACTATAAGAAAAAGCTATGTTATTTTTCTTAATTTCTCTTTTTGAGCCTCTGGGGCATCATTTAGATAACTTGAATTTCTTTGTTTTTAGAATAAAATGAAATGAATCTATTTTATTTCGATGGTATTATCTTTGCCAAGGTTAGGAAACTTACAGCAATACTAACATGGAAAGATAACTCTACAAAGAATTTACATTGGTTGTGTACCTTAATAAAAAAGCAAGGATGTAATACTATTTTTAAGGTAATTTTCCTAAAGGTGTTCTATTTAGTGAGTTTTCTTTAGGTATGTCAGGAATGTGAGAATCACCCTCTGTTTTGTAGGAAGTTTCAAGGGGTCTCTGGTATTACATAGAACATAGTGGGAGTTCTTTCACTGTTTGTGCTGCTCCCTCTGAATTCATTGTTATTACATAACTGCAAAAGCAACTAAATTTAATAAAATGTATTTATCGACTTTGTAATCTTAGAAGAATTTCTAGTGTAAACATAAACTTCAAATAGAAGGCACAAGCAAGTATTCAAATAAAGGTTTGTCAAATTGAAGTCAGGAAGTTTAAAAGCTTCCCCCCCCGCCCCCTCCCCCCCGCCCCCCTCCAATGGCATTTCTTCATTTCTCTTTTCATGTTTAAATATTTTCTAGGCCTGGTTGCAGTATGCCTGAAATTTGGGATGTGGAAGATCCTGCTAATAGAGGCCGAACTCCTTTATGTACCCTGATGAGCAAGGATTCCAGGCCATATTTCATCACAGTATTTGAAAACAGCAATTACCGAGTCTTGAAGATTCCAAATGAGTAACATTTCAATGCAATGAAGCATCAGTGTTTCAATTTTTTAAACTAGTTACTATTAAGAATTCTGAATAAGAAATACATTTTTACTAGACTTAAAATGGAAAAGTGTGTATTTTATTTTTTACCATTTTAAGTGAATTCTGATTATAGAAATATCTTAAACCTTGCAGTTTGGATTTCTATTTCAGGGTCAGTCCCTTGAGATTTGCTATGCAAATGATTATATGATTGCACATCTTATTTAACACTGATCCAAAAGGAGTTAAAAGTAGCTATTGAAAGTACCTTTATTCTCAAAACCAATGATATTGTGAAATGGGACTGTCAGAATGTCTTAGCAAAGCAAGTTTTCTTAAAGCTTTGGTGCTAGCAGCTTAAGACAAAGGAATGGTGCTATAGCATCTGGCATCACATTTCTCATGTTCCTTTTGCTACCATCGCCCTTCTGGACGAGGTGGTACTTACTAGAAATTCTCTTAAAAGTTGCATAGTCTCACTAGTCATGTCTGAGAGAAGTAATTTTTTTCTTTGAGAGATTTAACAACACTGGTCATTTTGGATTACTTAATACATGTTTTAAGCTTGCTTTTGAAATGGAAAAGTTTGTAGGTGGGCTTGAAACTTTATTCTTTAGGTGCATGTTTCTGGAACCTTATTGATTATTAAAAATGAAGACTAATAAGGGTAACATTTGCAGCAAGCAATAGTTTAGCTTTCTGATGTCTAAGAATTTTTAGCATTCTTGTACACTCAGAATAAGCTGGCATAATACAAATGGAATTTTTTAAGGGAAAATGCTTTATTCAGGAAAAAAAAATCTGTTTAATAGCCTTAGAAAGATACTAAAATAAATTCTTCACTGCCTTAACTAGACCTTCAGCGCCTAACTTGATAAGAAATGACTTTCAAACTTTATGCTCTATTTTCTTCCCCCCTTTATTAGATCTTGCCTGGATTTTGTCATGAACATTAAGGAAAAATTGAATTTAACCCAACTGTGATATGAGTATAGTCAAACAGTTTTTCTGTCATCTTGGTGTCACACCAACATTATAGGTAATAAAGGACTTAAGAGAATTCACTTCCCAAGTTGCCTAGTACAGCCTTCAGTTCTTTAACATAGAATTTCTGTATATTTATTGTCATGGGAAGTATCACAGTAATGGTGATTCTACAATTTAAGTCTCATGTTTCTCTGTGTATCATTCATTATTGTTTTGTTGCTTTTTTTTTTTGTTCAGACATCGGTCTGATGACATGGCTGGTCTTTTACAGCCCTAATAGCATCTGGTAATATTCATGTGTATAAAAGGAATAATTAAATGGGAACCTATGATCAAGTTGTAGTGTAACAGCTTATCAGTATTCTAAGACTTCTTATTTTTTTAAAATCTGTCTTACTGAAAGGGTGAGGGAGAATGGCTGAAAATACATTAGCTTTTTAACTTTTACAGTATAGATTTTGGAAAAATTTATATAAGGAAAATATTAAAAAATAAAGGGGGGGGGGCTTTTGGGAGGTTGATTTTTAAAATGTTAATTGAATTCAAGGAAGGAGAAAAAATATTTATATAAACATTGTGACTAGTGTTACAGCACAAAAAGGTACTGTATTTTTATGAAATTTACGCCAACTGTTGACATGTACTTATATGTGGTTAAATAAAAATGAAAAAGATGGAAGCTGTTCTCATGTTTCTAATGGGTGTTACATTTCTGTTCTTCTGTATTAAAATGAAGTTTAATGTCGTTACCACGGCAGATTTAATTGAAGCTGAATTCCGAACTAAGCAATACGTGGAAGTGTTTCAGGTAATTAGAACAGACTCATGAACCTCTTTCCAGCCTCCATGTTAATTGGAGTATCACTGCAGGTACATATGGAAGGACAGTGAGAAAATGTCACGTACTATGTAGACATGGTAAGCCTAGAAGACAGTTCAGAATGGTGTTGTTTACCTAGATTTCTAAACTCAGGTAATCAGAAGTGAGTTTCAAATACTGATAGACTGAAGAAACATTTGAAAGGTGATGTTCAAAGATGTATTTTAGTAGTAATACACCTTATTTGATGAGAAGGCTGGTTTCAGTGAGTGCATGGCGATCCTGTTCTAGTAAGGCTTGTTTGTAAATTTTCAGCTTATGTTGAGGGACGTTTTGCTGACCTTTTCTTTGAACCAGTCTTAAACCCAAATATTATAAAATAAATATTTTTATCAAACATTAAGATGATAAAATCTAGTAATACATAAAAATAATAGGAAAAAGAGTAAAATACAGTACATGATTGTGAGGAAGAAACATGAATTAATGAACTGGATCCATCATGTTATGAATTTCATTCTCTCTCTCTTCTTTTCTCTCAGTTCCAGGGGAAAGAATGTCAGTTCAAATAATTCTGCATTTTACACAAGTGATCCTGTGTGGAGCCAGAAGCTGGGACTCAGTCCTTGTAGGTCCCTTCCAACTTAAAATATATTCCATGATTCCATGTTATGCTTAACACAGCAAATTGAACCAGAAAAGGGAAGCCTGAAATTTCTTAACTCTTACTGAAGTTTGCAAGATCATGAGCAATAAATGTGTAAATCAAGTTCACTTTTTTAAGTGTGTGCTGATCTTCACGAAATTTATGCACAGGACTGAAATAGTTCAGTACCTGAAAACAATCTTTCTGAGCTGAGTTCCAGGAGTATTTGATTATATAGATATATCTACTGGCATCTGAAATACTGCTAGCTTTGAATGTATGAAGTTCCTTGTGCAGTAGGCACAATTACAATCTGGTATCAATCTTATGCTAATTTTGAAAACTGTAACATCTAGTGGGGAGGCAAAATGAGGCACCCTAACAAAACAAAGATGTTGAGTCCTTTGGGAATGCCTTGAATGTCCTCACTCCTGTCTACCATTAAAAAAAAATGGTGTTGCTGTTTCTTTCTTTTCCCAGTTAAACAGTGAAGCTAAATCAGTCAGTATCTCTTGGATTGTTAGATTAAGTCTACAAGTTCTACAGCATAAGTCTCATCCCAAGATACTCCTTCAGCAAAAGCAAACAGCACTGTTGAAAGCAATTACAAATTCTAAATTACGACTTGGGGTGTGTGTTTTCCAATTGCATTGTTGCATAGTTTTTATAAATGCTGTTATTTAAGTTGGAAAATGTGAAGGACTGCAGTGAAACAATATGCTGTATTTAAACCTTAAAGAATAAGGTGTTCCTGAGTCATCTCAGCAGCTGGACAAGCAGAAGAATAGGAACTAATGCTAGTGCTTATCCATGTGAGATTTATCAGTGTACCATGAAGTAAGTAGGATGACAGATGTGGCATGAAGGGAAGACTTAACGCTGTTAACATTTAAACATTATAGACATTACAGAATGACTATTCTGTAAGCCACATCAAGATTGTGAACATATAAATGTGCAAAACTGCTGAGAACTGGTAAGTTGTACATTAATGGTATGGGCAGCAACGAGCACTTCAAAGCAGTTTCAGCAGAGCTTTGTGTTGACCTGTTTAGAGCAGAGTCAGAAGATTCAAAGGGTTGGACGCTGTGCTGTAACCCAGGAACAACTTTTAGGCAGCTTGTGTGGAACAAAGTTTTTATTCCATGATAATGGGAGGTTGTTACAGAGCATCAGCAGTTTGTGCAGAGTCAGGGAATTCAATTTTCCTCAACTTGCCAGAAACAATGCTAAATTGAGAAACTGTACGAACATGGGCATTAACAGAAGTCAGCCAGCTGGTATGCTATCTCAAGAATGTAGATGACTAGTCTTACAGGCTCTTCCAACTTCAGGTTTTTCACCTTTGTCTCAGTGTGTGTGGGGGGTTTTGATTGCTCTATTGCTTCTTCAGTTTATTTTGTAGCCTATGGTGACTCAAATATGTTGTTATGCCATTCCTATTAATATGTATACAGTCTATCTGTTCACCTCTTTTATGACATGATAAATTCCAGTTTTCAATATAGTTATTCAAGGAGACTTTAAGTTACTTAAAACGTCATAGCTAGAAGGGATGAACAATCAGATATTTACTTAAATAACAAATACTGTTTCTTTCAAAACCTGACTTTCCCTGCTCTTATGTGGAGTGGCAGAAAAGTAAGGTCAAACTGTACTACTGTTACCTTGAAAGAATAACTTAATTTTCTGTGTAATTTTAGGAAACCATTTGCTGGTTTCAGAACCTCCGCTTTCTCACACATTGGCTTCTATTTCTTGATCTTGTGCTTCAATTCTTCATTATAAATGAAATTCTTACGCTTTGTGAAATTGTCAGTTGTTAAAGTGGGCTCATCATGCAGTAGTTTGGCATTTTTAATGCTTCCTTTTAGAGCATGTAAAGAACATTTATGGCTTGCAGATCAAGAGGTATAGCTAGAAATCATACAATGACTAAATAGTACTGGGTTTGTATCTGGCTAATGATGCTGGCAGGAGAGACAGCATTTTGGCAAGGATTCCTGGCATCAGAGAGATCATACTGAGGCCAGCCCAGACATTAGGTGAGGTTTAGATTGACTTCCCTGGTCTCTGAATCAGGCGTTAACAGTTACCTTCCAGCCATGGCAGAAATGCTTGGGAAGTCATATCTTACAAAGTTTTTTCTTATTAGATGAAAAGACGCTCATTGATTACTGTGTAAAATTTCTGCAAATGGACCAGGGTGTTGCACAAAAGCAAGATCAAATATTCTACTAGTTTTATACTTTTGTTTGCTCTGTTTGTTTATATATATATATATATTTAATAATAAATATATATTTTTAAGTTTTGTTAGTTATATACATTAGAAACATAATATATTTTATATACAACCCAAAAGAATTCCTCTACAGTCCGTGCAGCCCCAGCCTGCCAAAAGGTTGGATGCCCATCACTTACTGGATCTCATTTGAAGGTACTTCTGTGCCCTAAAGAGGACTGCTTCTGAAGAGCATACTGCTGTATTTTTGGAGTTTGTCTGAAGGGAAGCAAGTCAGATGAGTTAATTCTGGGGGTATTACCAAGCCAGTGCCCCACACTCTTATTTTCAGTTCTATTTCTGTAGTTAGAAACCTGACCAGTATAATCTGTTCATCATTGAGCAGCTGGTTGCTCAGCTTCTCTCACTGTGAGTTCCTATACTGTCCCATGATCCAGGTTAGCAAACGTCATCTGCAAACAGTTTTGCTGTGGGTATCTCAGATGGAGTTCTGAAAAAATCCTAGTCCTTTCGAAACAATAGCTTTTAGTGTTGCTATTTCTCAATATATGTCCAAATTTTTTTTCTTTTTCTTAGCAAAAGAAAGGTAGGAAATAGAAAACATTTCAAACACTTCATAACAGGCTACCTCCTGTTTTTCCCTTAGCTGTTTTTTTGTGATGGCACTTGAATAATTGCCTCACTTTTCTCTAGTTTTGATTATGGAAACATGACTATATTTGGAGGAGTTGAGCTTCTTTTTATGATCAGTTAGAGGTTATTTTAGAAGTAAGCTTGTGAGTTGTGTACAGTAGAAATTCTCATATTTCTCAGTACACTCAACTTGAAACACGAGTTGTATAAAATAAGAGGAGCAGACGCTTTTCCTTTGCTTTTATTTTTGTTGTTCTCAATCCTCACTGGATTTAGCTGCAGTAATTATGCTACTGGCTGCTTCATACAAGGTCTCACAATGATTTGGCCATTTTTGTGTTTTTATGTGATTGAAGTGGATGACTATTTTTAAGCATTTTAAACTAAAGAGGGTTACTGGTTGGATTTTTCTTTCATCCATTTGGATTTTGCCTGAAATAAAGGCAGACTGTAAAGGTGCTGTTGAACTCAGAGCCTGCTACATGAGCTGCATTCCTTTGAATTCTCAATGTGCAACTGAATTGATAATTAAATTTAGAAATTTGTCAAGCACTGATGGTTTGTTTTGTAAGGATATCCTCACACCTGAGGAGGTGGTAAAGCAGTAGAGTTCCAATTGAAATAAATTGAAAAGCACGTTTGTTGCTTCAAGGTGCAGCAGCATTGCCGAAAGGAAACATGGTTTCAATAAACCCAGACCTTGTTTGGAACACGGTTTTCTGTTTTCTCTGTGTGTTCTATTTCATCTGATTCTGTTTCACTCCTCTAATACTTGAAAATGTGATACAACTGAATGGAATAGAATGTAGCAAAACTGAAGAGCTGAAATCTAGCTGAATGTGTCTTCAAAAGAAAACAACTTGTTTTCTAAACCTTGTCAAAATAGTTTGGCTTATGCAAATGATCTGGCTGATCTGGGAGCTGTCCATGTTAGCTGCTTTTCCTGCGTCAGTGCAGTTTGTAGTCACTTTCTTCCTCACTCTGCAATTCATTTCTTAAGTAGTTTAAATATTACTTATTACTTATTACAAGATTAGTCCTGGAGTGCTCACATGCAGTAGGACCTTATAGAAAGGGTGAGACAAAAACTGTGTGTGTATTATTGGTGTTTATATGCTATGAATATAGCTTTCTTCCACATGCAGCACATCTCAGCCCATTTCTGTGTAACAGATGCTCATCGCCATAGATTATCACAGACACACTATGCTGCACTGTAATGATGAGAACCAAAGTGAACATATTGCAGCTATGATCAAAACACGTTGTCTTCTTTGTGGCCTTGAATCACAGTGAATAGGAGACTGCTTTATTTTTAGACAGGACTAAACAGGTTACTTCTTGTCTAATTAGTAAGCCCAAAAGTGTGCTTTACTGAAGAATTCATTCAAGGTACTATGAATCAAAGTGGCATCTGTGTTCTGTCAGAGTTCAAACAAGTGAACACATTTTCTGTGCTTTGACTGCAACTTAAGGGGCCTTCATACAAATGTTGTGTACTGTTACATGCTTATGTATGTAACCAAATAAAGGTACACAGAAGGGGCAAACTGGGGACCAAAGAGCCTCATGCCATAGCTGCTGCATTCAAAATATTCCATCTTGTTTGATACTAATTTTATCAAAGACTCTTTAGAATTAGGATGATTTTCAAGAACATACTGGGATTATTAATCATGGGCAACACAGAGAGAAAAAATGTAGCACAAAATTGATGAAGGACTGGCTTTTCAAAAGTAATGAATAATTCTATGTGCTGTCATTCTAAGACGTGCAGTCATAGCCCAACTTTGGAAAGAAGTATTTGTCCAGCCTGTCTCTCAGAATTCGCTACTTAAAACCAAACTATAACCCCCCAAATCTTGCTTAACAGTGACAGAAAAACTCATGTCCTAGTAGCTCTCTCCAGATCAGCTATATAACAGCAATTACAGTAAATCTTTGAAGTGTTACAAGAAATACTTTTTTACTTAAAAAAGAAAGACATCTGGTCCTCAATGGGTACTTTTTCCAGCTGCCTTTTTCTCACTTGTGCTTTGAATTTAGGACCAGAGTGCACTAGTTGTTTTTTTGCTGCACTGTGAAGAATTGCACGTTCCTGCTCTGAGGCTCTGTTTTTTTTCTTTCCATGACTGATGTTACAGCTAATTGTGACAAGCCACTGAAGTAGATACAAGAGGAAGTTGTTTTGCCATGCTAAGTAGTTCAGCTGACAAACTTCAGTGAAGAACTGTGCTTAATGTACATGTAACCTATGCAATCATCCCTTGTGGGCTTGGAGATAACATGTCTGGGGGGTCTGCAGCCATGGTATTTGAGTTATTTGTGGTTGCCAATTCTATGTCATTGCTGTTTATCAACTTAGCTCTGTCACTTTTGTTCCAAAATCACTTCAACCCTCCTAAGCAGTATACATGCTGTTGTCAGTGTGGTGAGGCATAGGAGGAGCTCAGTGTTCCCCTTGTGCAGTGTTTCACCCCTTTCTTATTTCCTTATTACCATCATGCTTCATCCAATACCTTTACGTGATAGGTAAAACTCCAGTCTGGGCGATTAAAGAGATTTCAATGCCATCTGTACAAAGCAAGCAACCGTGATGGAAAGCTGTTCTCTCTGTGCTCCCCTATTTACATTTTATAAATAAACAACTACACTGGTTTACTTTTTGATGCTTCTGCCATGTTGTAAATAACTAGTTTTCCTTTTGTAACTTGCTCCAGCAAATCTTTGACAAGCAAATACAGAAAGGACGCAAGCAGGCTTTACTGAAAGCTTTGCTAATCACGGTAATTTTCTTTGATAAAATAATCAAAAAGTCACAAGGTACCTTCTGAGAGATGCAGAATTGCACTGACCTGTTTTTGATGGGTCAGATTAAAGTCTGGAAGAATAAAGAATGAGGGAAGTTTGGAAACAGCTCTTTTCTGGTGTGCTTGAGGTTGTATGTGTATAGTCAGATGGAAGTGCTCCTTCAGCCATCACAGTGAATCTACAGTCTGAGTGAGCTGGATGGGTTCAGAAAGCCAATGCACTCACACCTAGAGGTGAAACGTGCCATCACTCTTCTTGGTTTCTGTTGTCCCGATACCCTTCTGTATTTCCTTCCTTCAAGTACAGTGTATCTGCAAGCCAGACTTCATTATTGCCAGCTGAGCTGATACCAAGAAGTGGGCAGGCAGATAGACCATTTTAAGAAAAGGGGCAAAGGAGCAAAGCTCTTCTACTCTGTTTGTTATTTCCTCTCCCTTTGCATGGTCAATGGCATACGACCCTTACAGCAAATTATTCTGAATGTAATTTGTATTCTTCGAAGCAGCCCCTGTAAAGGAACTTAACTGTTTTCTGAGTACCTTGTGATTACATCTGTGAGAAAAGGATGGGCAAGCTACCTGTAAGGTCCATCTGAAAGGCATACTCAGAACTGAGCAGGTTGTTCACTGCTGGCAAATGACAGATGCTGGGGGTTGTCACGAGGAGGCATGTTGACTTGTGTTGCTGACATGCCAACACTGCTACCATAAGGGTGAAAAACAAATTAAAAAAGGAGAGAAAAGGAAAGATTTCTCCATGAGATGTATGCTGAGAAATTCACGAGTCCCATAATGAGCAAAAGGTGACAAAGACATAAAGAAGAGCTTATCTATGGACTCAGCTTTAGTTTGCCTTCTTGTAGTCAACCAGATTACATATATAGTAGATATTGCTGCTGGGTAAACTGATGTTCAAATCCCACTCTGAGGAGTGTTTGTTCCTCTGGTAAGAGCTTACATTTTAGGACTTTTTCCTGCAGCCCTGCATGTAGAACAGAAAGACCTCTTTATTAGAAGATATCAAGATGCCTATGAAGTATCCATTAGATGTACTTGTTGCACAACTCTACATTTAAGGTTAGATTATCCCCTGCCTCAGCCACTGCTCCCTCCAGAACAAAGCTTTGACCTACCCAGTATCTGCAGTGGGTGCATCTCACTGTTTGTTTCAGAGCAGCTGCTGTAACTTATGGAATTGTAGCAGATTACTGCAACCCTTGAGCAACTAAAGTCAGCACAGGTGGGATGAGTTGGTGTAGGGGCTGTCTGTGGCCTGATGTGTGAAGCAGCAGAAAAGTGGCTGAAGACAGGTCCTACAACAGTTGGCTCCCTCCAGGGCTTGCTGAGGGTAAGCTGGGGGGTTGGCTGAGGAGCATGTAGAGGAGGCCTACAGACTGCTGTGGCAAACACAGTTCTCTGTGCAGGATACAAAGGCAAGAATTGAGCTGTAGGATTTTTTGTGTCTTGTAGGATGCAAAGGCTCAGAATTGGGGGTGGCAAGGATGTGAAGACTGGATCTGTGTCTGTACTTCCAGGGATTCCACCAGAGAAGCATGATATTAATTTTAACACTTTTAAATGAGAGGAATTTGGTGTGTATGTTTTGGTTTGACTGTTTGTTTCTTTTCTTCTTTAAAGATTAACTCTAGGGAAGGATATGCAATAACTTCTCCCTCTGTCCACATGCAATTGGGACCACGTGTAAACTGGGGTCCTGTATGAGGTGGAGAAACAGAAGCAACAGCTGAGGTCTGGCTGCTGCTTAGTGGCAGCAGGGAGGGGGACAGAAGCTGGCACGTTTCCCTCTGTGTTGCTGCAGATGGTCTGGCAGGGCTGGAGCAGTGCAAGCTTGGGTGGTGGCTTTATTAGGGCACTTGAGTGGTAGACACCCCACGGCTGCCACTGTCTCTGCGCCTTCTCCCTTTGGTGCAGCCAGCAAGCTCCTGCGTGGCCTGGTGGCCACACCCTGCATGGGCTGAGCACCTGGTCTGCTCCTCAGGTGGCTCTTGTTCAGGTCTCCCTGCAGGGCAGGGGCAGCCACCTCTTGTCTCCTCAGGTCAATTCCTTGTTGGCAGTGTTCAAACAGTCGTGGATCATCTCATGAAGCATGGGGTCAGAGTAGAAGAGTAGCTGAGAAATGCGAAGAGTTAGTTGCTTTCTGTTTGGGACTGGAAAGCAGCAAGATACAGGAAGCAAGACTTCTAATTGCTGAAGACAAACATGGGCATTAAAAAGGTCTATCTGTCAGTTTAATTCTACAGCCTAGGCTGACTAAAAGAAGATATGTTGCATATGTATTGAAATAAATAGATTAATTGTATCCTGATTTATTTGTCTTTCCATTCTGTAAGTTTAAGCTGGGATATAACCCAAATCTAATTTAATCCTACTACTCAGCAATACTACCTCTAAAATTCCCGGAAACAGACAGAGAAATAAATGAAGATCAGAACACTGACTGTTATCCTCCTCTCCTCCATCACCAAGAGTTATTTTCATGGAACCTCCATCCCTCCCACCAGAATATTGTGAGAGTTGGTTTCTGTGCGGAGTGACTGATGTGCCTTCCTCTGAGCAGAAAATGCTTCTTTCTCTGCTTGAAATTTGGGAACGAAGGAAGATCTTTTGTAGTCACAGTATTTTGGTGAATCCATACAGACTGGCATTGGCAAATGTGAGTTTTTCAGACTGAAAACATGAAAAGCCTCAACTCCTTTCCTTCCCAGTACTTGGAGCTTAAACATTTCTTCATTGATGACAACACACTTTCCACTGTGACCCCACCAAAGCATCTTAAATTGGTTACTTTCAACCAGAAGCAGCTGTGGAAAGCTGAGGGCTGGGGAGATGCTGGCTTTGCTCTCTTCAGAAGAAATGTGAGGGAAACATTTGGCTTGCTCTTCATCAGAAAATGTTAGTGAATCCTTTTTTTTTCTTTATCTATGCTACAACATTATCCCTAACCGTTCCTTGATTCTGTCCTGACAGGATCAAGAAAAGGGGAGCATGAGGACTCAACCAACTTCTGTGTCTCAGAAACAGAAGATATTCAGGTAGCTCAATTTGAATTTTTCTTGTCTCAGTTTGACCAAGGTTCTTACACTGAAACATTTCTGTGATGAGCCAGTATTTGTCCTACCAGTNCCCCCTTCCCCTTTCCTGGGGCGTGGGTCCGTGGGTCCCCCACACCAATTGTCATGGAACCGGGCCGAACCTGCCCGTAAACCGTTGACAGTTTGTCTCCACTTCCTGCAAATGCACCATGATTTCAATAGCATTACTTCTGCAAAGCAGTAGCTGAGTGCCCAGGTGGTGCTCTGCAATGTCANTGAGGGAAACATTTGGCTTGCTCTTCATCAGAAAATGTTAGTGAATCCTTTTTTTTTCTTTATCTATGCTACAACATTATCCCTAACCGTTCCTTGATTCTGTCCTGACAGGATCAAGAAAAGGGGAGCATGAGGACTCAACCAACTTCTGTGTCTCAGAAACAGAAGATATTCAGGTAGCTCAATTTGAATTTTTCTTGTCTCAGTTTGACCAAGGTTCTTACACTGAAACATTTCTGTGATGAGCCAGTATTTGTCCTACCAGTCAGCTAGCAAAATCCAATGAAACTGTCAGCATGTTCTACTGGGAGGTGATATCACTGATCAGCACTTGTTGCTGGTCCTGCAAAGAGCTGTGGGCATTTGAACTTTGTCCAGAAGCGAATGAAGCTGTATTTAAAGGGACATTGCTTCCCCTCCTTCCCTGTGTGGTCCCTGAATAGCTCCCTTCTGGCCTCCTTGGTGTCCCTCTGGTTCTCCAGATGGAGGAAATCAGTTTCCCAAGCAGTGTTAACAAATGTATATAGCAATTGCTTCCCAGTTTGTGCCATGATTTTATGATTTTTGGTACTNAAGGTGTGCAACCCCTCATTGGTTTCTGTGCTTTTATTGGATATTTGGGAAATATAGAATGCAAGCTTACAAAATCAGTGATGTTCTTTAAACCTTTTGAATCAGATCCTCTCTACAGGATCTAGTGCTTCATCTGTCAAGGAAAAGCTTGGTACAGAGATGGTGTCTGGGTGCATGCTGAGTTTGGGAACAACACTAAATGGTAGAGAGGCCTTGCGGAGAGACCTTGACGAATGTGAGGGCTGGACAGTCACCAAGTGCGTGAAGATGTATAAGGGAAAGTGCCAAATTCCGCACCTGGAGTAGGTCAGCCCAGGACACATACACAGACTTGGGGATAAGAGGCAAGAGAGCCTCCCCACAGAAAGGGATCTGGGGGCTCTGGCTGATAGCAAGTTGAATCTCTACCAGCAGCAAAGAGCCACTCACACCAAGGGGTGGTGCATCAGGCCCATACTGCCAGACCAGAGATGTTAGGAGTTGTCCCACTGTGCTCTGTGCTGTGTGGTCTCACCTTGAACACTGTGTGCAGTTTGGGTGCCAGAATCTAAGAAAGACACAATGTTAGAGATCATCCAAAGGAGAGCTATGAAGATGATGAAGAGCGCATTTCACTCAAAATGGAGAGTCTCAAGTGTCTTTGAGACACAGTACTTCTGTAATGCTTATTTCCTATAAGGCAGTGGAGCCATAATGTACTTCCTTTATAAACTACTGATGGTTGGACTGAGTCAACCAAACCGTGTGGGTAGCAAAGCTTTTCCAGCCTTGGGTTTCTTCACTGAGGCAAGAGGGATCTGCCATAGAGTGCTGAGCATTCACAGCTGCCTGTGAAGCCATTTGGAGATCTGATTTGAAAATACTAATTTAAAGCAGATGATGCAAAACTTGAGACTATAGGACTGGAATAAGAGGATGCAGCCTCATGAGGGTTTAAGGAAGATGATTTCATTGCCACACCTAAAACAAACCCACAGGGTGGCAGGGTGCTAAGTAAACACTGGAGGCAGTGCATCTGAAAAATGTGGAGTGAGGGAGGTCTGTGGATGTATGCTGGACACTTAGGAGAAGACAAAATAATGAAAATTTATCAAGGCAGGCTATATTGTATAGTATATAAAATAAACATTTTTGTGGCAGTCATTTATTACATTTGTATCACATTACATCTGCATCATATTACATCTGCATGTAGGAAGAAAGAGTAAACTAATTGGCACATGCAACCTTAATTTCGGCTTGTTCTAGATTTGGAAGGATTCAATTTGACACATTTGGGGCTTTTCCAGTTTCTATTCATACATATGATTGCATTCATATGCTGTGTTGTGCATGTATCTGGGTAGTGTGTCACTTCCAGATGTTCTCCTGGCTCAAGATTTTCACCTACGGTACCCTTATGCACTGTGTCCCCTCAAGTATGTTTTACAAAGCAAATTATTTTGGAAGACTTCGACAATTTGACAGGTTTCCTGATTTATGGGTACAAAACCAATGCCAGGGGTCTACAAGCAGCTCCATGTGCTGGTGATAGCACCAAAAAATGTGAATTGTTCCCCTCTACTGCCTTCTCTTTTGGTTATGTGTTCATACAGCCACACCAGGAGGAGGAGACAGAGGAGAGTGAGATAGGGGGTGAACACAGTGGTTCTTTTTGGTATCAGCACCTGCCTTTGCTGTTCTAAATTGCAGTGCATGCATATGAGTGAATGGTGAGAGCTGGAGGTGGGGGAAATGTGTGTATTGGACAATATCTTAGTAAGCCCGGTAATAAGCCTGATGGATACCCTAACAAACCAGACTGACACCCTAAAGCCTGATGTATTAGGTGATGCTAATAAAAAATCGATGAGTATTTCATGACAGCTGTTCAAACTTATATTTAGAGCTTTGGATTAAGATGAGAAGGGGAAGTGCCTGCTGATTATGGTAAATGCTAAATACTGGGCACCACTTCTGCAGTCACCAGTTTTGTGTATGCATGCAAAGAGCGAGGAGGAGATGTATAAAATGAGCTTGTTTTGTAGCATGAAGATATCTGAGATAGACTGTGTATTGTCCTTGCTACATTTTTTAAGCCCCCTTCCACTCTTTTTTTCTTAGATATGAAGAGAATGGCACAAGTGGAAATCCTTGGTTTCCTTGTATGATACCGAATGCTCAAATATTTTTAAATAGTGAGAACTTAGTGAGAGAAGTTATGTGCTGCTAACAGTTAACACTAATGTCACTGAGATCCAGGAAGAGAAAAAAAGTGGTTGAACCATGCCAGATCCAAGAGAAGCAAAGCTCTCTTGAGTTTGCACACCTTCAAGAGAATGGGGGAGAATTTGGGATGAAATTGCTAGGAACTGTGAACACAAGTCTTTTGACCCTAGTAGCTGGTTTTATTTGACAAGAAAAGCAAACAGGTTTTGCACAACTATGGGTAGATTGCTAGCCGTGTCCTACAGGACAGGTTTTGGATCCAGACTACTGAGTACCATTATCCCTAGTCTGAAAAGCCTGTCTTCAGACAAAACAGTTTTAAATCAATGATTCAAGAGCTACTGGCTTTTAGCAGTTGTACTGGAAAAAAAAAAAGGAAGAGCAATCCACATTGAGTACGTGGATCCATACCCTCCTGTTTTGCTGGAGGGGAACACTGGAGCCTGAAGGAGCTGCTCAAATTTTGTACGCACAGTTTGCTTTGCTCCTAGAAGCCCTGAAATACAGTGGTCTGATGGAGAGTGCAGGTAGATACCAAAACCAGTGTGCTGCCTGACAGGCCAGCACAGCATCTGTGAATCCATTGGGAACATGGCTTCATGCAGCAAAAATCCAGAAACACAGAACTGACTGAATGCAAAACCTTAGCGTCAATCAAAGGTTAGTCAGCTGTGACTCCAAGTGATTTGGGTTTCAGGAGAACGTTTGATGTGTTGCTATCTATGTAAACTGTGCCTGCTATAGCTCTTAGAAATTATGCTCAACTTCTTGTGCTTTTTCATATTATCTATATCGTATTTCCTCAGGAAACTTCAGAATCTCTGCTCTTTCCAGCATAGAAGTTCCTACATCAAAGTACTGCTATTTGTATGCTGTAGGACTAAATGAAATGCTAATATATAAACCTGAATTGAATTCTGACTCTAAGCAGAAAGGTAAACATAATGGAATATTGCATTTCCAAAAATAGTCAATTTTTGTTTCTTCTTTGGATTTGGGTTGATCTTAATTCTCTTTTCTCCCTGATTTTTAAATGTTCAGAGTAAACTAACTGAACTTTCTGCTGTCTGTAGATGTGACTAAGCAGCTCTTCCTGTATTTGCTCTGCTGCACATACTGTTGAGCTTGTGTACCAACAGTGAGTCACTGTCTCAGCTGGAGGAATGCTGGTATACAAGCAAGACACAAAACAGGGGCTCTCTTTAGGAAAACAAACAAAGAAAACAATTTCCACAGTGTTTTGAATGCAAAACTGGCATACCAGCAGTTCTTACCCATAGTCTAGAAAACCCACTCTAAAAAGCTCCAATGCAGCTGAGGACAAGATGGTGAGCCTGAAGCCTGCAGCTTTGGAGTTCTCACTGATGTTCATCAGAAGGATGAGTTGGTTCAGGATTGAGCATTTTTCAGTTCTGCAGGCTGGGAGTTAAAGATCATAGCTGACATAAAAGCAAAGGAGCAAAGCTTTAATCTCAGCTGCTCCAGTGGCAAAAGCCAGGCAACTGCAGCAACATTGCTCCTGAATACTCATGCAGTTATGCCTCTGAGTGGTGGTGAGTTTGAGATCCTTCTCTGTCAGATGAAAACACACCTCTTGTGTGTGGGCACAGCCATGCTTGCACCCCTAATGCAAGCTATGGATGTTATGAAACAGTGTCAAGAAGCCATCTTGGAGCTCTCCAGTAAAATAAATGCAGTGTGAAGCCTTAAAGTGATGTAATTTAAGAGAGATTCAAAGTGTAGGCAAAGGTTATGTGCTTCTCTTTCAGCAGTACAGTAAAGGAGTATTAAAAAGAAGCAAATGAATAAAAAATGTGAGTGCCTGGATGAATAGAATGGCATTTTACAAAAGGACAAAGAATTGCTCTGAATAATATTTAAAGTTTAGTATTGCAAATTTCTTGAATTAATAACGACATTTTTAAAAGGTCAGAAATTGGTTCAGAAAGGTATCTAGTATTTAAAGCTGACTAAGGGAATCCTTTTCCTTCAGCCACCTTTGCTGTGGCACCTGGGACCCACTGCCAGCTGATGTTTGGGCAGTGGGACCTGCTCTCTTGCCCTGTGGGTTAAGGTGCACCAGCTTTGGTGATGGCCTTTTTAGGATGGCCATTAGCAGAAATGACTGTCGGCTGTTCAGGCAAGATCAACAAGGATCTGGGAAAATCTGTCACTGCCCCAAGAAAAGGTGAGAAAGAATATCTGCACATCTTGCATAAATTGTAGTCCAGGTAGTAAAGCAAATGAGCCTTCCCTGGCTGGCAGAGGAGTTCTACAGGATTTTCTGTAGACAACTAAATGGTACTTTTTCCTTCTGCCCTGCATGAACCTCCTTAGTGAGGTGCTTCGAGTCATCCCTCCCCCCCCTCCCCCCTCCAAACGATGCTGTTACATACTGCTCAGCTAATTGCATGTTGTAGCTTCACTACACACCAACTCTTCAACCACACCCTCCTGAAGCAAATTCCCAAGTGAGTGTGGGAGGATGGGGACTGAGAGCTTGCAGTATGACCTTTGGTAGAATAGACTGTTGGCAGGGTAAAGTGGTATTTAAACATCCTCTGAAGCAGAGCCGTGTTGCCAATGGAGATACAACTACAGTGGGGCAGCATCTGTCTTGCTCTGAAGAATGCAAGAATGCCAGCAAGAAGGAGCACAACCTTCTCCAGAATGTACTTGTGATTCTTACTCTCTGTCCTTGTCTTGCTGCCAAGAAGAGCAAGCAAGAAAGCAAACAAACAAACAAACAAAAAGAACAACAAACCCAATCACCATCATTTGTATCAAACTGATACAAATGGAGCATGGAGTTCCCCTGCCTGTGAGCTGAGTGCTCATGGTGTGGACTCCTCTCCTCCGGAGCTCAGCTTCCTGGTGGCGAACTCTCCATTTCTCTTGGCCTGTTTCACTGGTTTATTGCATGTCAAGGGACTGCTTTGAGTGGAATATGTGTTTGCTGCAATGACCTTGTGCTTCATGTTGTCTTTTTATCAATTTGAGAAATTATGAGGCATGGTTACAGTAAGGGCTGAATAACCATTTTTCTGCTTTCAATGCCTATTAAGTATAGTTATAGAGACAATATAAACATCTGCTTCTCTAAAACTATTATAGTTCTAAGGCCATTTTGTCACCAACATATTTTTGTTGATATGTTTGAAAAGTGAAGCAGGTATCATCTGCATGCTTGTCCTTGGGTGGCAAGTCCTCAGGGGTGGCAGGTGAGGTGCATTTGGTTAGCACTGGAGCAGGAGGCTGAGTGAGCAGGAAGGCTTTTCCTGGACTAACCAGAAAATTAAATAAAATCGTGTTTATGGTCTAATTGCAATGGTTGTTGCAGTGTCAATGAACTGATAAGTCCACTGCGTTGAGTTGAGTCCACTCTTCCATGGTAAAGAGGAATCAGTTAGTTCAAGATTACTGTGCAACCTGGCAAGACCAACATTTTACTGTAAAGGAGATGCCTTGCTCTTCTTCAGCTACAGAAGAGTGCAGAGTTGTGAGCATGCTAATAGCTGAAAATGAGACCACAAATCTCTCCAAAACCCAAATTCTCCATCCTCAGTGATAGTGAATTTGTTCTTCAGGACTGACAGCAGGAAATTCAGGTTAGGTCAATGCAGTAAACTCATCTCCTAATTTGGACGTCACGTACACTGGTCCAGTAACAGATGTATGCTGTTCAAAGTGAGACAGCTAACTTTGGGGACAATGTGAAGTGACATCGAGGATATTGCATCTTTTGTGGAAAGAATGAAGCAGTTGAAACCAAAGGAACAAGGAATTGTGTAATTTTGTTTGTTTTCGTAATCGAGAGTTCAGCTTGTGATTTCAGATGCTTTTGTTTTGTAGATGTTATGGCCCAAAGAGTTGTTAAGTGAGTTTATTGGAAACAGTTTGTTGTGATAGAGGATGAAAAAGAAATTAGATAAACTTTATTGTTCAGAGTTGGATGACATTTGGGAAATGCTGAATTAACCTTCAAAATGTCTCCAAATGTCTTGTTTGGGGAGGGGAGCAGGGAAAGACAGAAAGACAAAGACAGAAAGACAAAGACTTTCAATCTGGTTAACACTGATGATGAATAAATGCATGTAAACAAAATCCATTCAGCACCCATGAATGCATTTCCTCAGTCAATGGTATTTCATCAAGTAATAATCAATTTCTACATATGTCTTACTGAACAGAAAATTCCAGGTAGCAATGTATTTAGAGGGAGAAATATAGACTTAGCCTTGATGTAGCTGAACATAAAGAGGTTATAAAAACAAAAACACACTAAACGAAAAAACCTATTGTGGACTCACACAGTATTATGTTCCTGTTTCAATGAAAGGAAATGAAAACAAACCCAATTCTTTATTTTTATTGATAGTACAACTTTGTCATTGATTTCTGGGTGCCACATTGACAATCCCACACGTACTGATGCATGTATTGCGACTTTCAGGGAGTGTTTCTTCCTTGGGCGTGGCCTGAGCACACTGAAGTCCCAGCATCCCTGACCAAGCTGTGGATAGACTTGTCTCTTCCTGCTAAAGGCAGTGGTGTACCATGTGCTGAGGTCATTCCAAGAGTCATTTCCATATTGCTGCTTGGCTCCAGCAATTTAGACAAAGGCAGTTGTCAACTTGTTTCTGAAGCAGAACATCTCAATAAACACAATGGACCATGTTCCCCATGAGTGTCTGCTGAATATAGTGCCTTCAGGAGGGATTAACACCCACTAATTGTCCACTCAGGATGAACAAGTCTCAGGTGTTTGCCAAGAACCTCTGGCAGTTTCTTTTTCTTTTTCCTCTTCTTATTTTTTAATAAATAAATCCTTCCCAAAATTATGAAAGCAGATCCAAGCAATCATAGTGACTCAGCTGTGGAGCTATAAGCAGTTCACGTTGCAGATTAAATTTGTGGTAGGTAATATCATTTTGCTGCACAGTGAAAATGAAAACTTACTCCTTCTGTATTTGCTGTATGCAAAGTGTGATATGCAAAGTTTTATATCACTCCAGAACAGTTTCTAGAAGAGGAACAAGAGGAAGAGACATCCTCAGACAGTTTAAGAGACCATTCCTACCTGTGTCTTGCTTTACCAGTAGAGTGGTCTGGACTGGGTATATCTGCAGGAAAAAAAGAAGATTGATGCAAAAGAAGTAAGTGACAGGACATTCATTCACAGCTGTATGTTGCAGGGAATGGGATTTTGTTTCTTATCCAAACTGTGATATTTTTTGCCTGGAAATAAAGCAAATATTTTTATTTTTTAACTGAAACTCAACCAGGGTGACCATAACTGCAGCGGCTGCTTCTGTGAAGTAAAGCATTGAAGAGCTCACACAAAATGTTTAAAGTGATTAAGTGTTAGCACAGAGTACTGAATTCCAAATACCAATATGTTAATTACAATATTACATTTACCATGATTGCTTGCAAACTATATTGCCTTTGTAATTGAATCTGGTGATCTTTCTTCTTTGGTTATGGGACAAAATAGATAGGAGAGTCTAGTCTGCTATGTATCTCTGTTTTAAGGACCTTATTGATCTCCTTACAAGTCATCCGTCCCAGCAGTATGTAAAAGTTATCACTCGTCCAGATTCTGACTTTTTTTCTCAGGAATACAATGAAATGTCTGTGTGGATTCCTGGTTCATTTTGAAATCAAAGGCAAAACTGACAGCAAGAAAGCCAAAGCTCCTGCATAGCCTCAAAGCTTCTCCCTGCAACCCAGCTGTTGCTTTGTTAGCCCTCCTTTTAACATGACCTGTTTTTTCACTGTGTTCTCCTAGGATGAGGTCAAGAGTCTGCTTTATCCCCGATAGAAGTACCATCTGCTGGTTTTCTTGTGTCACCACAACGTGACCTAAAAGATACCTGGGCATTTTCCTCATTTTCACTAGATACAAAAAATAAGCAAAAACAAAAACAAAAAACCAAACAAACAAAAAAATCAACCAACCAAAAAAAACCAAAAAACCCACACAAAAAAAAACCCCACAGTGCTTTAAGTTTGTTTCTACTCAAAAACAAGAACACAACAATCAGGTTTGGGGGCTTTTAGAAACTAGTCAGCTATTTTATCTTTGTTTCTTATACTACCCAATGCAGCTAACTATTGCCAGAAGAGATTATACAAAGCCATGCATAATATAACTTTGATTTTTAAGGATTTAAAAATGTGGAAGGGTAGTTTATTTCTGTTCATAAAATATAAGAAAATCAACTTTGATTAAAAGATATCAAAGATGAGCAATCCAGTATTTCTCATGTTGATTTCTTCTACTAGCTAAACGTTTTCCCTATTAGAATGTGATCATTATGTCTGGTTTGATTTGTAGTTTTCAGCTTTATACTTCATGCCTTGCTCCACTAAATTTAATTTTTTTGGCACTTTGTTCTTCTGTCTGTGAAAGTTCTTAGATGTTGCCATTTGTAATCTTTTTCTAAGCAAAATAGATTGATTCTGAGGATACTTACTGTAGCAGATTTTCTTCCATCCTCAGACTTTTATGGCTCTATGCTGAGAGACTACACAAGTTTTGTAAATGTGTTTTCAAAAAGGTATTATATCAACATCTGCTCTTGCCATTGCATGTGGAAAGATACTGAACAACTTCTTTTCCTGATCTCATTTGAGCCTCCAATCACTCTGAGAGCTCATGATATGTTGCTAATTCATTATTATTCTCTCTAGTTCCTTTCAAGACTTGGGTTTTCCAGCTGCAGTGCCAATATCCCTAGACAAAGGGGGCATATTTACCCCTTGATGCATAGGCTGGTATTTGACTTTACCGAAACACACTTTGTCCATATAAGACTAAGTTATGGAATATGCTTCTCCAGATTTTGTGAAGATTCAGCTCTGTTCAGTATTTATTTGTTTGGCATTAGCATAATTTAGCAGAAGAGATTTCATTCGTATTTCCAAATGGGTGATAAGCATACAGAATAATTTGACCACCATGAAATGTGGAAGGACAGTGAAATACAGCACTTCTACGTGCCCTTTTTGGCCTGTCTACAGGCTTCAGGCTACATAATGTTTGGTGGCAAAGTGGCTGCTGGTGAAGGGACTTCTGCTGAGGAACAATTGCCTGGAGCCAGCCCCGTGTGTCCTCTCAGTCCCCTTGTTCCCTCCTGAGATTTCTGTCCCTTGTCTACCTAGCAAGTGGAGTGGAGGACTGGGTGGAAAAGACTTGATGACTATCAGGATACCATGCTCCAGGTGAACGAACCTTACAATGAGGTGCTGGGAGGTTTCTGATGTGCCCTAAGGGATTCAAAAGTCTGCAATAGGGTGGAAGGAAAGAACACTGTGTGAATGAGAAAGGTGCTTAATATGCCCAAATGTCATGCTAAGAGCTGTTGATATCTGAAGTGTGCTGTAAAAAAACTTTCCTGGGAGTCACTCTCTTTGAGAAACATCTTTTTTCCCCCCCCTCCTGTTCTGCAATGCATTAAATGAGTTAAAAGGTACTTTAGAGCAGAAGTGCCACTTTTGCCTCTGCTTGCAGGTATGCCACCTAAAATACTATGAGCCATAGATCACTTTAATAGATAGCAGAAGAAGCTTCACAAATCCATGTGATTCAAACTACAGAGGAACCTAATGTAGCGATACAGAACAGGAGGATTGCAGTCATGCATTCTGTGATTGAAAAGATTATGAACAGAATTCAGCTGATCAAATAAGGGACGTCAGTCAAATAGAGCAATGGTAATATGTTTAAAGGGATTAATGAGTCTGCTCATGAATGTCCTGTAGCTTGATAATCACTTGTGCTTGAGTTAACAATCTGAGCTACATTTGCATTGTGAAGCAGTGATGAGAGGTGGGTGGCGTTCGTGTACAGTAGAAATACTAAAGTAAGATTGCTGTATCACTGATCTCAAAAAACAATGTCTTGGCAGGGGAATTACTTTCATTTTGCAGCTGACCTTCTGCTTGTGCCTCTTGGACAACCAGTAAAGCAAGCAGGCATGACAAGTCTTTCATCCAAAAGCCTTCACTTTGTTAAAATGATAGACATCAGCCTTGATTTGACTGTGGCCTGAGTAGAAAGGTGGCACACATGCAGAGGAAGTGTCCAAGGATGCCGCAGGGTGCAGGAGCATGAAGAGCTGTCTAGACCAGCTCTAAATCTAAAGCAGAGTGGTCAGGATACTGTGGCCCCTGTCTTCCTGCCTGCTCCACAGATCCCATGTGAGCACAAGGCTGCCATAGAGATGGCAGTGCAATTGATGGGCTTGGATGTAAGTTATTACTTGTGAGTATGTCTTTCTTGGGCTTTTCCCAGCCTGCTTACCTCTCTCCCCGGACTGGGGTGTATACTGCAGCTACCCCATGGTGAAGGCAGTTCCCTTTGGTACAATGAGATAAAGCAGTGGTGAATCCCCGAACTCTTCATCAAGACACTGACACTGTGGAATACTCCAGACTTCTTTTGAAAGTCAGAGGATTTTGGTCATGGTCTGAGAACAAGGTAGTGAATTTTACTAACTCTAAGACTTTCTGTCTGTTATGACCTTTGAAATAAATCTCATGGTGTTTGTGCTGCTCAGTCTCAGTTAAGAATAAGAAGGAACCAAAATCATTGGAAATCTTAACTAGGAAGGCTTACGCTTTCCCTAAGATTGCTTATAGGAATCTATAGATACTGTAGTTGTAACTCCAAGCATACTCAGTGACCCAGGAATTACATTATTTCACTGCTGAATCTATAATGCCAAGAGCTTTCAGGAAGTTGATGCAATAGTCTTGGAGTACCCTGTGCCTGGTAGTGTCGCTGAGTATACCGTTTCCAGGCTGCATGTTATAGTTTCCTGACTGTAGAGGAATTTGAATCCCCTCAGTTTTCTCAGTGTCAGGACTAACTTTCAATAAATAGGAATGAATTGGGGTTTTAGGAAATATGTATTACATTTTTCACTTCTCTCACTATTTAAGTGATACCTCTCAAAATATTTCTTATGTTTCCTCAAATGATTCTATGTCAGTGTTCACAATTTCCTCTGTGTTTTGCTTGGCTGACCTGAAAAACCTGTGACCTGTTTTTTAAATGTCAGTTTGAATTGAGATGCCAGTTCAATTAGTTCAGTACTGAAATAGTAAGTGTAAACATGTTAAAGAGGTCTTATGTTTTTGAACAGAGCCCCATCAGCTTCAACTAGAAGCAGAAAAAGAATCTTCCTGACTCATGATAAGGCTGGGTTTATATACCAGTGATATTTACTTGTCACCCAACAGGCATCCACTAAGATGTGAACTAAAGTTCATGTTGCTTTATCTAAGCAAATTAAAATGATTACATAACTTTCAAAATATAGAAACCTTTTTGACTTCAGGCTTCTGCAAATATCCAGCTGGGTAGAATACTGATCTTTTACAATCATTCTGGTAAAATTATAACTACACCTGGTTTTGTATGGTTACTCATAGCTCAGAATCAGAAAATCACAGAACTGTAGTGGTTGGAAGGAACCTCTAGAGATTATCAAGTCCAGTCCCCCTGCCAAAGCAGCTCCCTAGCCCAGGTTGCACAAGTAGGTGTCCAGGCAGGTCTTGAATGTCTCCAGAGAAGGAGATTGCACAGCCTCTCTGTGCAGCCTGTACCAGTGCTCCGTCACCCTCACTGTGAAGAAGTTCCCACGCACATTTGTGCAGAACTTCTTATTGCATCAGTTTGTGGCCATTTCCCCTCGTCCTATCACCTCACATTGCTGAAGAATACAGCCTCATCCCTTTGTCTCCCGTTCCTTAGATATTTATGGATGTGCATCAGATCTTGTCTGATTTTCCTTTTCTCAAGGCTGAACAGACCCAGGTCTCTCAGCCTTTCCTCATAAGAGAGATGTTTTCTTTATCGTCTTCATAGCTCTTCGCTTGACTCTTTCAAGGAGATCCTTGTCATTTTTGTACTGGGGAGCCCAGAACTGGACACAGTACTCCAGGTGAGGCCTCACCAGGTCAGAGTAGAGAATGTTTAACCTGTATATTCCTTGATGATAAAACATAGCTTCAATTGAAAATTATAAAGCTGTGCTAAGACACAATAACTGACTTCTGGGTTAAACAATTTACATGAATATTTTTTCTAATTTATTTTATTTTTTTATGAATTCACAGTTTTCCATCCTCAATGAGAAGTCCCAAAGTACATGAAAATCTTGTTGTGGAAGGGAAAATAGGCTGAGAAAGAGGAGAGCAATCACAAAGGGATGAGAAAGCAAAGACAGCCCCAGGAGTGGGACTGCTCTCTTGAATTGGGAGTCACAAGTTAAGTCTGGATATTTCACTGCCTCGGGGCCATGGCCTTGCTGAGGTGCCTCCCTCTTCTCTGTCCAAGAGATGTTCTCTGCAGGGAAAAGCCTTCAAACTCAAAGTTACCTCAAAAACAGTAATTTCTTGCAGGAGATTATTTGACAATAAATATTTCCTGATGACTCTACACCCTACCCCATGGGAATAACTACATTAACAGGCCATTAAACAAGTCAGGGGAATTGCCAAGTATTCCCAAAAGAGTGACTGCATTAATCTTCCCTCTATGAATTATCCTACACTCATGCCATTTTATAAACACTGTAAAACAGAGTCATCTTTAAATTATTATTTTGGTGCCATATGAACACTGAGCATGTGTCTTTCACCTACCTGATGTCAGCACACATCAGTAATTCCCCTATCTAGATTTTCAAAAAGTCTCATGGAGTAATCCTTCTCTCCCAAATAAGGAGATTAAGCGATGGGCTCCAAATGGGATTTAGTGATATTTTCCCATTTCATCACTTTGAAGTCTTTTCTCGCACTATGGTAGCTTCATAATGTACCTTTTAGCTTTTAGCATAACCAAGGGAACCTGACTTCTCTTTAATTGTCTGTGTAATGCATTTAAGGGACCCAAATCCTTTAAGTCAAGGACACTTTGTTAATTTACAGCTACATGATTTTTTCCCTTTGGCTGTACGCTGTACTGCCCAGAAAGTACAGTTTTCCAGTCATGTCACGCATAAATATATGCCAGTTTGCATGCTCTTAATTGCCTCTTTGTAGAACTGTGAGCATGTGTGAAGTTAGTAGAGTGGCAACGCACCTGCTGGGTGCTGGGGAGCCAGGTATTCTGAAATCATCCAGCATGGCTGTGGGCTGCTGTGTGAAGTCAGACAGTGTGAATCATAGTGTCTTGGGCAAAGAGAAAAAGGATTATGCTTCAAAAAGTAATGCTTGCATAACTATGCTATCATCAGTTTGAGACTACCTGAAAGTCTGAGCACCAGCAAAAAGGTCAGCTGCTGCCTTGTACTTTTCTCAAACCTGTGATGTGAGCTGGGAGTGCATGTGTGTGTCTGGAAGTTTGTTCACTTTCCTAGTTCCAACAATTTGAGTACAGAAGATACAAGGTCTCCAAATAAATATCACCCACTGATAGTGTTCACACTAGATCTCCTCACATCGCCATTGCAAAGGCAGGGCCATTAACTTGGTGCAAAATTAGAGGAACAAAACCTCAATAAACAGCCATAACACAAAATGAGATATCTTACTCCCAAAGTCTTGTTGCTGATCCATGCAATATCACCAAGCAAGCTGATATGTGTCTCTAAAATGTATTCAAATTTATTCACAGTAAGATTATTCCAGGGGGTGGCATTTGTTGCAATATTATCATGCATTTTAAGTAGCTCTGTCCTCTCTGTCCTTTCCCCATTCAACATTCCTGATGTGCTAACTGGTGGTAAAAACACGTTTTCCACTTCTCATTTTACTAGGCAAAGAAAGCCATAACCTCAGGCTTCTTTGTTCCATGTCTCTTCTTTCTCTTTATGTGGAATGTCCTCAATGAAGACTCACAGTAATGCTAATGGAGCCTTAGATCTTCTAACGAATGCTTCAGCAGATACATATTGGATCATATTAGCCTCTGACCCTGTGTTGTCAATGGCTAGGCACCATCTGACTTCTGAACGCTCTCAGCACTTTCTCCTCCTCAGACATTTCCAGCTGATGAGCTCCCAGTTTATAGCAGAATTTCTCATAATTTAATTAACCGATTATTAGCTCACAGTATTGTGCGTTATGTCACATTTCTGTTTATCTAGTTCTAAAGAACATTCAGCTCTTTACATGAGAAAACTCAGACTGTCATTTTTTATTGAATTTATTAAAGCTGTTGATTTTTAGTCCATTTACATCTGTCTCACTTGAGTCTAAATTAACAGTTAAGCTTCTAATTATGTACCACTATAAGCAACTTGGTATGAGCAACCAGCAATGCCTATTTGTAAATCCATCCCTGTGCTTGTATGTCTAACCCGCTACCCCATATTTTATGTATACTCAAAATGAGATGCCATCAAACATGACAAAAGATTATCTGATGAACCATTCAGCTATAATGCTTATCTAAATTGAATGCTGTGTAAAATAAATTGCAGTTTGCTAAAGAAAATGAAACACACATTACCTGACAGTAAAAATTGCATCTACTCCCCAAATCAATCATTTTTCCAAAGGTTGATGAATAAATGGAAAACTCTGTAAACACCAAGCTCTTGGTTGGAAGGTAAAGTCAGATAGGTTCTACTGCAGTTTATTTTTACCATGGAATTATTTCTCACTGAAAAAGAAGGCACTTTAACCAACAATATATATGTATCCTTTTTGCTGTACTTTCTGCAATTCCTTTTGTAGTTCTTCTGTTTTCACCAAGTGCTTCTGAAGAGTACATACAGTCCTTGTGATGGGTAGGGTGAAGTGGCAGGTAGTGTCATGCCTTCAGGGTTTTTGTGTGAAACAAACCTGTACAAACAGCACAGGTGGAAATTACTGAAGTTACTCATAACTTGAGGCATCTTGCCAAAAAGTGTCTTCCCTGTTGAGAGAATGCCAAGAGACTATTCTCAGGAATGTCTGGTTGGTGTTGCCCCAAAGCACTCTTCCCAGAAATTCTCCACTGAAATTGAGTTAAAAATGATCCTTTATTGAGCCATTTGTTCCTATGCTTTAAATAGGGGTTTTTGGTTTGAGAAAGGATTTTGCTGATTTCCTATTGTATGGCAACTGCTGAGTCATGGCCTGAACCACTGATTGAGCACCTGGAGAAAAGACCCAGCCAGCCCTGGGAGCTCAGGTGAAGGCAGTTCACCTGAGCGACCAGAAGAGGGTGGAGCCAGGTTCGACCTCATTTAAGATCTGAGTGCCACTGAAGGGTGGTCTTGTGCAAGAGATCTCTCCTTTGTGGAATTTTTCCTGCAAGTTTAGGTCCTCAGAGATGGGTGAGCATTCCATTTTCTTTTTGCTTTGTAACACTTTCTCATTGTGTTGGTCCTGTTGCTGTTTCACCTATGTCTTGCAGTGTCATCAAAATATGTGATCTTTACAGCTGTGGAACCTTTTGGTATTTAAATACGAGAGTTTTAACTAAATTAAAAGCTAGTTTTGTTTGTACTTCTCCTGTTTATGTGGTCTTCTAAATGTCCTCAACGCATATGGGTCTGATACTAATAGCCATAGCACTATAAAGCCATAATTTGTAAGCCCATTTGTATAATAATATTCATGGGCCTGACTTCCACTAGAATAATTCTTATTTAGAAATCTTGGTGGCTTGTAGAACAGGGACTGTTTTTCTTCTGTGGAAGACAGATCATTCTATGTTGTAGCACAAGATCTGTTTTTTTTTTTTTTTTCTGTGAAATAAAGGTATAAAGAGAAAAATAATAGGCATATAGAAAACTAGCAAACCTCAGAGGCAGAAATTTGAGGTGGAATTTTATTCCAGAAATGAATCTCTTTCTTAAAGAAATGCACTGAGTAGCTGTAGTGTGAAGTACCCTTTGTGCACCTACTTCTTCCCAAAGGTAATGTGTTTCAGAAAAATTAAGATTGTCCATCTGCTGAACTGTAGGTATTTCAGAATCCATTTACTGACGTAAAATGGAGTGGTATGGCACTACACAAAAAAGCAGAAAGGAGAAATGTTAACCCTCCTGGGAACCCTGCAAAAAGCAAACACTACCAAATGTTCTATGTCTCCTATCCTGAAAGCAGGCAGGGGTAGGAACAGGAGTTGCTTTTGCTCTCTTTTCCCAAGGGCGTAAACTGTTGCAGAAATGAGACTATGCTCTGTGCTCATGAGATGCATGTGTGGTTGATTCAGTTAAAGAAGTGTAGGAGCATTACACGTTCAGATCCTTGAAATCTGCACAGAGTGTGGCTCCATCAGCCACAGTGGCTATCATTTTTCTTGTCTGATAACATCCATGCCTCTAAGCTTTTGAACAGAAACAAGCAGGAGGATGCAAAATGCCTCAGGGTAGGCTTTTAATTTGTTATTCTTACACAATTTCAGTGTGGAGTGTTGTACTCCATTGCTAGAATATACCTATCCAGTGGTTTGAGTCTTACATTTTTGTCTTGTGTTAGTTTTTAAGAAAATAAAAATGTGAATGGAATTTTCAAGGACAAAAACAATGATATGGGTGAAATTCTACTTCACACTTTTAGCAACAGATAGAAATTTGGATTGATCATTTAATTCTAAATTGCATCCGGAAATTAAAATTGAATAGCTTTCTCATTCATATTTTCTTTGTGCCTGTCCTATATTTCTTATTTGCTTGGATTATGTATTACTTTGAAAGCCATACTAGTTTTTAGACTGTTTGATACAAATTGTTTGATGGTTGAGTATCTCATTTTCATGATTCATGGGAATCCATGATCATAAAGGATTTTATAAACATAAGGTATTCTACATCCTAACAGCCACGCGTGTTGACATTTATGGTTACTCTGGGCATGTCAGAAGGATCTTGAAGTGTTACAGATGATGCAAAACACAACTCCTCTCATAGACAACAACCCAACTAAGTGCCACCTTCTTGTGTTCCAGACTCTGTCTCTTGGCACTTAGACCTTGACATTACCTTTTGTTACCTCTCTTGATTAGTCTGGGGTCTTTCCTAACAATCATGTCACAGTTAAATCAGCATGTAAAGAACAGGTTGTAGACATGAAATTAGAAGTCCCCCAAATTAATTGCTTATGAAACACAGGATTGTAAACATGCTTTGTAGACAGAAAAGCATGTTTATATGCAGATGGCCAAAGAAACAAAATCAGTTCTTTTTCAATTCTAAGTATAATGCACACTGTCTTCCAACAACAACAAAAAAACCCACAAAAGGTTATCAAACTTCCCTGTGCTACACAGGGAGGAAACACAAGAAAAAGGAGGAAAAAATATTTCTGGATACACACATGGAAGGGACTTGGACACAACAGATGTGAGGGTATTTAAAGAGAAACTTCTTATGAAGAAGGGGATTATGAAGATTAAACCAAGCGGTCCACTTCTAGGAATGTTATGAAATTCCTACAAAAAAAAATTTTCTGATTCTTATAGACAATCTCTGCAAGGTAGTGGCTGTAAAGGGTGCTGTGGATTCATGGTTTTAATTAAACTGGTTTTAACACCGAAGTATATATGCAACAGAACTTCATAATAATAAAAAGAAACCCTACTCATTTTCCTGAGAACATAAAGCTGCATGATTTTATGTATCCTCTGCTTAGGAAAAAAGACTTTTGTAACATAGGTAATTATATAAATTTTATTTAGTTCTTGTTTAGCAGGGAATAAACTCAGTGTGAAGGATCATCATTGTCATAAAAAACCTGCTTAAACAGACTCGTGTAAGAATGCAAATTTTGCACACAGAGAAGCAAAAATATGCCATGCAGCTGGTTAGAGCGCATTATCATGCAAACAATTTAAGCTGACTTACAGTAAAATGAGCATTGACATTAATATCCTTCACCCAGTTGTTAAATCAACATTGAGAACATTTGTACTCAAACCAAAGAGTCTGAGAAAGAGAATGCCCAGCAGCTGAGGGTATTGTGCCAACAAGCTCTGCCTGGTGACCAGTGTTCTATGGACCCTACAATGTATTTATAGGACTGGACCATCAACACAATTTTCTGAAAGTATAATTTGAGTTTTACAATTGAATTCATGCTTCACCATTGAGCTTCTCTGGAGTTGTATATGGCTTCTCCTACAATTTAAGTGACATTAAAGTTATGTAGGAGATGGGGGAGAAATACCTCTGTGTGGTGACAAGACTGATCTGCACTGCTGGAGTGTTATATATGGCAACTCTACTTACGTAGTATAAATGCAGACTTTTGTCACAGGGATGTGAGCAGCAGAACAGGTGAGGCAAGATAGAATTTGGGATGGGCTAGTGCACACCTTATTATACAACTGCCAGAAGAAGATTATCACCTGGATTTGTCATGGCAAATCAAGGTAGAGGAGCCAAGGTAGAACAGCAGGGAAATTCTTCAAGGGAATGGAAGGATGAACTACGCAGATGGGGGGGGGGGGGGGGNGGCAGCCATCCATCCCTACAGTCTTCCCCTTTCTGTAAGGGCATTGTCACTGGTTGCATGTGAAGCCAAGACATAACTACTAAGAGTGACAGTTGTGTATTTTCCTTGAAAAAGTTCCTGTGTTTCTATTTTAAGCAGTGTACCGTCCTGTAACTACTTTTAAACACTCTTCACCAGGTTTATGAGCTGCATGGCAGTGGATGGCTTTGAGAGACTCTTGAACAGGGAGAGGCTCTGACTAGACACTGCTTACATTTCTTTTTGCTGTTTGGAGTATAGATACATTACAGCTTGCTTGAAAACAAATGGCTAAAATGAGCCATTACAAAAGTAGCATGCAAACTCCTTGTGGCAGGCTTGTTTCTGGCAGCATGTGATAGCTGAAGGTGTGGTGCTGGTCCCAGATGTTTGTGCTGCTCATCAGCAGTGAGGCACAGGTGCAGTCCAGTGAATTTGTGCTTGCTGTCTGTCCTTTGGCGAAACCTCTTCTCTCCTCAGTGTGGGTCCTGCTGTGATTCTGAGAGCATTACCTGGGCTAGATGTATTCTGGTTTGGACAGGACCTGCATCTCCTGCCCTCCGTCACTCCGGTCCCGGAAAGTCCCCTCCAACCGTCGTGTTCTTCTCTCCCTAAGAAAAATAAGGAATGGTCAGGATTAAAATGGGTGAAAACAGGGAGTGAGTTCAGCACTTGTGCTTGTGTGTTCCCTCTCCTCCTGGGGGATAGTCAAGGTGAGAGTAAAGAGACAGTACTCAAAGGGAGTACAGAGGTGGTTGCTGAAGAGGCAGTAGATGAGGGGATTGATGGCACTGTTCAAGGCTGGCAGGTTCTGAATGATCACAGATGCATAGAAGCGCTCTTTGGTCTCAGGAAGAATGTTGAAGTTGTCCAGGATATCAAACAGAAAGTAGGGGCTCCAGCAGAGAGCAAATGCTGCAGGAGAGACAGAAGAAGAGCTTGACTTTAGGTAGTAGAGATATTTAGGGAGTTAATCACATACACATAAATAGAGACTGTCATAACACGTAAGTATTTGTTCATGCAAGAAAAATTACTCCCTATGCAGGGTCTTATTTAAGAGGATAGTTATTAGATTGTGTTTTTATTTGTCTTTTATTTTTATTTTAATGCCCATAAAATACATCGTGTGCTCCTTTAAGTGTTTAAAATGCTCCCTCTAGACGTACTGAGGTACTTCTGAACACTGCACACACATAAAGGGTAAATAGGTAGCCAGTTAGAGCATCATCACTTACAGAGAAGCACTCTTTTAATGGTCCCCTGAGTGAGCAGCCAGTCTAAATGCGCGTAGCACCAAAGTGCTGCTCTGTGACAGCCCTGCCTGTCACAGCCACCTATTAAGAAAAGGCTCTTAGGCACCCAGAAGCAAGAGATGACACTTTCACACTAAATTACAGTAGGCTGACATACCATTTTGCACAATGGTTGGAGGTGCTGTGTAGGAAGGGAATGTAGGAAGACTCTCCGAATCCCCTACTGCTATTTGGGAAACAAGCCTGACAAAGTGAAGAGAGGGCTGCATCATTTGTAGCTTTTGTTCAGAGGTGATAGAAAAAGAGGCCGTAGGTTTTCCTTTATTTGGAGGCATAGGGGATGAATTTGTCTCATAAATGCCTATGTCAACTCTTTTCACGGAGTATTGAAAATGCTGGGGTGAGCAGTTCACTCAGTTAAGTTATAGGCACCTGGATTATCTATGTGCTTCTTTGTGTGAAACTAGGCATATGTTCTCTCCCTGATGCAAATGAGGCAGCAGAATGACCCTGTGCTTGCCTTGTTTTACATTAAGCAGTATTTCTCAGTTGGCATAGGGCTGAGTGTACAGTGAATGTGCAAGAAAGAGGTAAGATCTCCTGTTTTCTGGGGTAACGAATCTGGTTGCCTCAACACTCAGAGGTCAGAGTCTGGATCATAGCACTGGCTATATAGCTTCTGCTATAGGTGGATTCAGAGTTATATGTGGGTGTTATGTGCCATCACTTTCTTGCACAGTGAGAGATGCTGGGTACCTGATATTATCAAGGTTCTCTTAAATACGGAGCTCCTAGTTGAGCTCCTGCCATCTGGAGGCATTGTGGTAGTGACTGCTTCTCACACAATTGTTCTCTGATAACCACACAGAAAAGTTCAGATTCAGAAATCCAAGAGCACCTTGTCTGCAAGGCACGAATCACAGCAGCATCTCTCATGTCCGAGGACACTACAGCTAACCAGTGAACTAAGTACCTCTAGTAGTAGCTATTATCACAGTATCAATCAATCTGAATTTTGTGTAGGACTGGGAAGAGGAGCAATCTCTCTTGCAGCACCCTGGGGAGTAAATAGCTTCTGATACCTCCCTGTCTGTCTCCATCAGCTAATCACAAGCACTGTGTGATGTTGCCTTTATTTATTGAGATTAAATGTCAGCATCCTAATTCCATCAGGATAATGTCATCTCCCTGGGAGACAGAGGACACCTGCACTGAGTCATCTGCATCCTGGTTGGATAAGGAGAGCCTGTTTTCCCCACCTCTGCAGACAGTGTGCTTCTGACATCAAATTCAATTGCTCTGCATCCCCTGCCTCTTCTTTGTGTCCCTGCCCTCACCCAGCAGCTTATGTACCACCTGTGTATCCTTAACCTAAAAGACAACTCATTTGCCAAGTCTTTTAGCAGACTGGATTAGGAGGAAGTTACCTCCTCCTTGACTCCTTTTGGCACTGTCACTCCTCTTACTCCCTTTATGTGCAGAAGAGGCTGTGTGTATCACTGCATCTGAGGCATATGTTGGGTGCCTGAAATAGGATTCTGTCAGACATAGGAGGTCAGAGGACAGGGTCCGAAGGTAAGTCAGGGATCTAAGTAAAGCTCCTTCTCTGAACCACCTAATGCACTTTATTTGCTAGTGATGAAGGGAGATACCTAACTTCAGCATCTGCCCAAGCTGCCAGTTGTAGGATTTTTTTTAATACTTACCAAGAACAATTACAATGCTGTATTTGATGGCTTTCACTTTTGCTCTGGATATGAACCCACGACTGGTGTAGCTAGCAGAGGTTTTGCCATCTGGGGGCAGAAGAGTAGAACTACTGAAAGACCAAGGCTAGTGTATGCATTTCCTGAAATTCACGTACTAGCAAGTCTCCTCACATTAGACACTCAAAACCCAAGTATACATTTCCACTTCTAATTTTGGAATGTATAGGGTATCTGGAAGCATTGTGGCAGCTGCATAACCCTGAGCCTCCTCACTTTGGCTTGTAGGCAGGAGAAACACTGCAGACATGCCCAACAATATAACTTTAGCAAAAACCATTGACCATCATGGCTTAAAAAACACAACTAGAGTGGCATTAGGAGGGAAGTTTTCTGAAAGGAACTGGCAACTGCAATTAAAAAAAAATAGGATATAACTTGGCAAAACAGACTATCTGTTCATCTAATTAAAATTCAGTCAAAAACTGGGTTTTGGAAACTGCATACTTCATTCCCTCACCTTCCTACTCTTGTTGGTACTTTAGATACAGACATGCATTTTACTCTTCAGTTGGACTCAGTAATAAAGGAAAAAATGCTGTTAGAATAGCTTTTCAGAAATGAAATGTGGCTTGAATTGAGAAGCAAATTCTATTCAGTCTCACACTAAGGCTGGTTGATCTCATTTCCTCTGAAGTCGCACTAATGTCTCTGAGAACCAGTCTCCATATTTCAATGGCAGTACCAGCATGATTGTAATAATATGCTTGATTTCATTATTACTGTCAATTTGCTGTTCATGTTACCATGTGAGTATAATTAGGTTCATCATAGTGAACACACAAGAAGGTCATTTTTATTAAAACATCTTTCAACTCTTGTAATTCAAGCTGAGAAATGGAATTTTAATGAATGTCATTGGAAAAAAACTGTTTGTACGTGACTTTTTGCACCTTTTAGGGAAACAACACATCCAGGCTGTGTAATCTGTGAGGAAAAAAATGTAAATAAAATTAATGAGAGCTTGTTGTCAGTGAAATATCTATAGAGAAGCTTGATAATAGTCCATACCTAATAGTACTGAAAATTGCTTGGTTTATAGAGGAAAGTCTACCTCTTGAGTTGAGAAGAATGACTTTTTTTTTTTGTGAGGTTTCTGGTCTTGACAAAAATCCACATTTCCCAAGGGCATGTGAGAACACTGCGAAGTTTTTATCTTAGTGGCTACTAGAAAACAAACTACTCTAGATATGGACAAAATTCTTGGATTAAGAATTTTGAGTTCTAGAGTAAGGATTTTTACACTGTAATTATTTTATTGTAAATGTACCTTCTTGAGAAATGATGGAGAACTTAATGTCAAAGGAAAGAAGGAAAACAGTGTAGAAGAGTTATGAATGAGCAGCTGCAGAAGACCCATTCCCACCATAGTGATGGGGTCCCAACTCAACACTGCATATGTGTGCATTCCCAGATTTGATGTGGCTCCCCAGATTTGATTCTTGTGTCTGGAAACACATGTGCTGAGACTCACCAGTGCAGCTGGATATAATGACAGCCTGAGCTTTGCTCTTCATCCAGATGGTTCGAATCACTATCGAGTATATGACACTGCAGAAGGGAAAGAATCATTGACTCTGTAAGACATAGTGAATTTAACTGATGTCTCAGTTATTTGTGCTTTGTGAATGTACTTATCTATGTGTAAGGAGCTCATGGAGATGGTGGAACTTTATGAAAGCGATAGAAATAATAGAAATAGTAAATTAAATATGACTCTACCAAAATATTTCCAGGAGCAAATCCAGAGTTTTCACACTGGAGTTTACCATTGTCCAGGCTTTGCAGATGTCATCGTGAAGGTTAGAAGCAATGATGGTTTTGCTAAGGTCTCTTAGACAAGAGCTTGTTGGGTATTTTGAGCTGTCTGAGTCCAAAACTGTCTGATTATCAACTCCAGGCAGGAGGCACCTCAGCCTGCACTGGGATGTGCTTGTTAGTGCTTTATGTGGGAGCTGCAAGGAGGGAACATGCTCTGAAATGGGGGAAGCAAGAGGAAGGAACTATTTTGGCTGTGTGTATGGCTCTGTTTTGGTTACTTTGGGTATATGAAGATGATGAATAAAACAGTAACCAGGGGAAGACAGTGAGGGCACAACCCATGAGAACGTAGTGTACCTCAGTGCTCACTTTCAGCTCTTGAGGTCCTGGCAATGAAATCAAGGAGTACAGAAAGGTCAGGTAGATAGGAAGAATTTGGTGACTCCAGACCAGATTTGTTGCAGCTTGCATATTTAGAAAGGAATATGCCTATATCCTTGATGGGAAAGATGGAAAGTGCTTTAGTGCACAGCAGTCATGGGTAGTTAGAACCTTTGCCTAGGTGATAACAACTGTGGGATTATTTGACATAGAACAGGTGAAAATAATTCTTCTCAGCTGAAGAGATGTTTGCACACATTCTGGGTGAGGGTGTTATGTTTGCAGCAGTTGAAAATAACACACAAGACCTTCCTGTTTTCCCCAAAGAATGGACAACATACAGCTAAAATCAGTAAGCAAGACTATGCATTTGACTGGCGACTAACCCTTTTGTCTGCAAAGGGAGATGAAAATTAATATAAAAATATTTTATGCATTTAATGCTAATGCATTTGAGCTGCCATGTTTTCCTAAAAATGAAGCATCACAGTGGGAGTTGCTGCATGCCATTTGCAACACAGAGTTTTGATGAGCCTGGGGCTGCCTAATCGTTAGTTGCCACAGACCTTAGAAGTGAACCTGTGAAAAAGGTGCAGGTCTGGAAATTATTTTAGGGTGTTTTATAGAGACCAAAGAGGAGTCGTGTTATCATGCAGCCTATTCTTGTTATCAGAAGAGACATTATTTTTACCAGAGCTTTCAGACTGATATGTAAGCCTTTCCTATTGCACCCTCAGCTCCAAACCAGGCTCGCAAAGGTGGTGTTTGTGCACTCTGTTGGTATCTTTTCTGTATATATTTAAGATATCTGGTTCTCAGGCTGAGTATGTGAAAGCTGGAAATTCAACACACAGACCAGATTGTGCAGCAGAGCAGGACCATTCTCACCCAGCAAAGATTTTGCATGCCTCTTCCACAGGTGCCACCTTGCCTTTCTTAATCCCTTCAGAGGTCCAGCATGGCTTCCAGTTGACTTAAACATTTTCTTTTTATGCCCTGGCTTTCCAAGAGTCTGTTTATTTATCAGCTGGTGTACTTGAGAGTTTGTGTACTTTGCTCTGGCAAAGGTTGAAAATTCATACATCATTTCTCCTTTGATTGTTCCAGTGAGTCAGAATGTATTATGATAAATGTTGATATCACAAGAAAATTTCAGCCAACTCCTCCAAGACCTCTTTCTATTTTATCTCCAGCCTGCTGTCTCTACCCTGACCTTCTTTTTTTGCAGTTAGAACAGTACCCCCTTTGATGCAGATCTATCTCTGTACCCAGAAGACGACTTCCAGAGTTGCTCAAGTATCAGGATAAAGGAGCTTTGAGGACTGTTTCCATCCTTCCATCCAAGTGCCACAGGGATCGAATCATGCAGGTTCTTCAATTGCATTTTGGTGACATCTTAATAGATGGGAACAGATTCCCACTTGATGGTAAACAAAGTGGCAGATAAGCAAAGAGTAGAGAGAGACAAACAGAGCTGGTGTTCAGATGAATGGGAACTCCAGATATTGTATTTCTTTGCCTGAACATACTTAGTGTACTTTTAACTCTGACTGGGATTCTTGGATGCCATGTAGATGTGTTGCAACTTTAATGCATACCATCATAATGAAATATTATATGAGTTGTTGTGGCTCCTTATTTACAAGGAGGAGACTAAAGGAAAGGAAGGATGTAGTGGAAAATCTAGATGGAAAAATAATGAAAGCTTTTCTGAGAAGAAGCTGCTCAGCTTCTCAGGCTGTGAAGACTACAGGATAGAATGGATATGCTGTCCATATGAAAATGTAGTGCTTTTTTTTTCCCCTAGCCTCGATAAGATGCATATGTGTAGAAGGGTCAGGAAATTACAAGAACATAATTTAGTCTAGGGATGTAACTCAGCAAATTAAATTCATTGCACCTCCAAAAGCAATTTAGATTCTTCCAGATTCTGAAGAATTAAGATGTGCATTCGTTGTAGCATGTTATTAGTTAATGACGTTGATTAATTTAACTCTGTTGGTAATTTTGGCAGTCTTCATCCTTGTGAATAACTAACTTAAGGTAGTTCCTACATCAGTTTTGTTTTGGAAAATAAAATGTCTTCTGGTAAAGCTAGGTATTGACAATAATATCCATAAGATGCCAAGTCTTCAAAAACATGATTTTTTTTTGTTTTAAAATAAAAGGTTGGATTATGTTAGCATTTCACCTGGGCTCAGTATTTACTAAAAAAATGAGCTGTCACAATGGCAAAAGGTACACTGCAGCTCCTTGTTAATTGCTTGTATTTATCCTCCAGCATTGTCTATTGTTTCTCATACTGTATTTGTGCAAAGGGGTGCAGCTGTACTATGTTTTATGGAAGCTGATTTACGGCATTGTTTATCCAAAGAAAAAAGTCTTTGTAACTTCATCCAGACAAGCCGTTATAGGCATACATAATGAGTAAGAACATGTATACAAGATCTAGAATTTCTTCCTTTGAAATGAAAATTGCATGCAAAAAGAGTTGTCCTTTTTGAATCAAGCTCAAAGTGAGATCTTTGAGATTTCAATTAATACTGTTTTTTTCATTTTATTTGATTTAATTCTGATAAATACCTCTCATTTCATCTACTCATCATTTCATAGTAGTGCTTTAATTTTAGCTTTATATTTTTCCTTTTATCTGATTCTGTTTTTTTTTCCTTCTGACTATTTTTCTGCTGCTCAGCAGCTAATGTTCTCTTTGGAAAAACAGCAGATGGACCGTCTCTCCTCTGTACCTCAAGAGGAACTTCTGGTTTTCTTTAAAAAAATAAATAAAACTTGAATTTGGAATTATGTTAGATGAATGTTTATGTATTGTATTAGGTTAAAACAGAGAAAGCATATCTGACAGTCATGAATAGCAGCTAAAAAGAACAAAACTTTATAAATTCCAAATTTCTGGATATCCAGGCACAGAGTAACAACACAGAACAGAAAACTATTAACTCTCATGTCTTCCCACCACAGGACCTGAGAGGCCAGGTGCAAATACTTGCTGGAGGGAAGTCTTCAGTCTTGATCTAGCTCCTATTAACCTGTATTTGCAATGCCCTGAAGTATATTCATCTATCACAAGTATCATGCTGAGATTTCCTTGTCATTTCTCAGTGCAGCTGAAATGGCTTTTCTTGTGGCTGTGGGCACCTGTTCTGGAAGAGCTGGGAACAGTTCAGGCAGATTTCCTAATTCATTTTTCTGTACTTTTTCATGTTTGGTAAGTTGGTAAGCTGATATCAGCTGCAGAGAAAGTGGTAGTGCAGCCCAAGTGAGAGGAAAGAACAGGCCAAATTTTCAAGTGCTGCAAGGAAGAATGGGATGCAGGATGCTTGTTTTTCCCTAACTAGCACAAAGGAAGAAGAGGGGAGCTTTAAGAAGAAAACAACAAATGTTCTTCCCTTTTCTCAGCTCTCAAAAATAACCAGCACTTAGGTTAAAAATCTAATCAGTGCTTTCATTCTTTCTGATATTTTTGTCTTGGTTATTTGTATTACACTTAGGTAAAAAAGTCACCATTTGTGCGAAGTGGAGGTGGAAAAGCACCTCCCTAGTACTGGAATCTGTGTGGTTTTGCTCACAGATTGGCTTTTCTATATATACTTTAAAAAAATAGAAGGGCAGATTATTTTCCAGTTTTGGTCTGGTTTCTGGAGGGCTTGCTCATCAATGGAAGGGCTTTCCAGGCTGACTGTAAAAGGATATCAGCTGATTTACACATCCCATGTGCTGCAGTGCTATGAACAATACATCTTGTCTGAGCAACTTGAAGACTGTGTAGGGAACATGTGAAATCAGCACTCTGAGTGCTGTAGGATGGGTGACAGAAACTTGAAGATGATAGTATGTGGACTGTAGCAACAGAAAACTTAGTTCCACCCTTATTTGCTTCTCTGGCTACAAAGTTCTGCACTGGAAAAGTAAGATTTTATCCTTTGCATGAACTTTGGATGAACTGCGCCAGAAAAAGTGCTTTCCTAGGTTAAGTGCTTTGCTCTGGATGTGAGGCTTCCTGCAGATGCAGGTGGTAGAACTAATTAAGAGTTAACTCTGCCAGGCAGCATCCCACATTGCTTTGGGCACCCACCATGCAGTTACATTGGAGTGCTTTGGAGGAGAAAATAAAGGAGCTGCGCAAGCAAAATGAGTTGTTGCAGAAGAGGCCTTAGTTTTAATATGTGTGCTGCCTGCATTGTACGGCTTAGCTTCCTTGGTGACCATGGTATATACCTCAGCTGCTGCTTTATTCATATTAATTTCATATTTCATATACAAATCCACTTCATAAATGGATTTAATATGAATAAGTCATCTTCTGAAAACTCAAGGAATAGTATCCATGTTACACATCTATGTATTGTCTCTCCATTGTTAAGTTATGGCCTTTTATTGGAACACCTTCACCTAAAATCCACTGAAATAAAAAAAAAACAAAAAAAACACAAAATAACTTACTTCCTCGACCAAATCACAGAATCATGGAATTGTAGGGGCTGGAAAGGACCCCTAGAGGTTATAGAGTCCAATCCCCCTGTCAAAGCAGCTCCCTAGCCCAGGTTGCACAGGTAGGCATCCAGGTGGGTCTTGAACATCTCCAGAGAAGGAGACTCCACCACCTCTCTGTTGCAGCTGTGCCAGTGCTCTGTCATCCTCATTGTGAAAAAGTTCCCACACACATGTGTGTAGAACTTCTTAGGCATCAGTTTGTGATCATTTTCCTTCTTCCTATCACCACACACTGCTGAGAAGAGTCTGGCCTCATCCCTTTGCCTACCACACCTTAGATATTTATAGACATGCATCAGATCTTGTCTGATTTTTCTTTTCTCAAGGCTGAACAGACCCAGGTCTCTCAGCCTTTCCTCATAAGAGATATGTTCCACTCCCTTTCTCATCTTTGTGGCCCTCTGCTGGACTCTCTTGAGGAGATCAGTTTTTTTTTTTTTGTACTGGGGAGCCCAGAACTGGGCACAATACTCCAGGTTAGGCCTTACCGGGACAGAGCAGAGGGAGAGGATCACCTCCTCAACCTTTTTAATGCACCTCAGGATGCCACTGGCCTTCTTGGCCACGAGGACACACTGCTGGCTCATGGCCAGCCTGTCATCCATTAGGACACCCAGGTCCCTCACAACAGAGCTCCACTCCAGCAGGTCATCTCCCAGCCTGTACTGGTGCATGTGATTAGTCCTCCCTAGGTGTGAGACTCTACACTTGCTCTTGTTAAACCTCATCTGGTTCCTTTCTGCCCAACTCTCCAGCCTGTTCAGGTCTTGCTGAACGGCAGCACAGCCTTCTGGAGTGTCACCAATTCCCCCAGCTTTGTATCATCAGCAAATTTGCTGAGGGTGGACTCTATCCCCTCATCAAGGTCACTGATGAAGATGTTGAACGGGACTGGAACCAGCACCTACCCTTGAGGAACACCAGTAAGTACAGGCCTCAGTTTTATAATTAATCTTTTAAGAATAGCGCACACCTGTTACAGATGGACATTGCATCTGTCCTCAACTCACCCTTCTGGAATGGTGTCTCACCAGTCCTAAAGAACATACAAAGGCACTTGGGGGACCATGTCTTTTGCAGGGAAATAGAATCCCTGCAGAAATTAATGGCCATTCCTGTTGCTTTTTATTTGCAAACTGCCTGTTTATATGCAGTGGCCACATAAGGTATGTTAGATTCAACTTTCTGGACTGCCAAGAAATGTTAAAGAAATAGGTGTTGTGCCTTGAGGCTATGTCAACAGAGGCCTGGCAGATGTATCAGATGGGATGTTCCAACCTTCAACTGTATACTTGAGAATCCAAAACTTGAAAATATGGTATAAAAAATAGACAGATGTTTCCAAAGCATGTGGTATTTTTTCTCAGTGTGTCCACTGATNCACCCTCCCCTGAGGAACACCAGTAAGGACAGGCCTCAGTTTTATAATTAATCTTTTAAGAATAGCGCACACCTGTTACAGATGGACATTGCATCTGTCCTCAACTCACCCTTCTGGAATGGTGTCTCACCAGTCCTAAAGAACATACAAAGGCACTTGGGGGACCATGTCTTTTGCAGGGAAATAGAATCCCTGCAGAAATTAATGGCCATTCCTGTTGCTTTTTATTTGCAAACTGCCTGTTTATATGCAGTGGCCACATAAGGTATGTTAGATTCAACTTTCTGGACTGCCAAGAAATGTTAAAGAAATAGGTGTTGTGCCTTGAGGCTATGTCAACAGAGGCCTGGCAGATGTATCAGATGGGATGTTCCAACCTTCAACTGTATACTTGAGAATCCAAAACTTGAAAATATGGTATAAAAAATAGACAGATGTTTCCAAAGCATGTGGTATTTTTTCTCAGTGTGTCCACTGATTTTGTTCTAATGGTAATCTTTTTCTGTGATTGATATTATTCTGAAGAAAATAGAATCACAGAGTGGCTCAGGTTGGAAGGGACTTTAAACATCATCAAGCTCCAACTCCCCTGCCATGGGTATAGCTTCCATCTAATAAATGGCCGTAAACTAGTAAGTGGCTCTTAAGCATCCTTCCATGACAGACTCAACTCCCTCCTCCCTGTGCCTGCCACCACTTTGGACCTGTACAAAATTTATCTTTCTGCTGAAGAGGAGGTGGGATTACCTGTGCTGAGGTACCCTGAGATGGGAAACTGGCCACGGTTTTAAGTTCCTGCCCTGGCATAAACTTTTCATGTGAAAGTCCCTTAAGGTTAAAGCCACAGAAATTTTAGGATGTTTTATTCATCTCTCAGCTGTCAGGGCAATCTCATGAAATGCTGGCTTCACTGTCTTTCCCTATTCCCTCCTGTCTTCATTGCATTCTTGCTTCTGGGGATTTACTGTAAGTCAGATCACATAGTTTTGACAGGGAGGAGGGGAAACATAATGTCAGAAAACTGGAGAAGAATTGCCATGTAGCTAGAACGTTGTTGGCAAACCTATAAATATTCCATGTAAAAAGGAGTGGCTTATCTGTCATAGAAAGTGTGCGGACATGTAGGTTTGAGTACGAAAGAGAGGTTTTACACACCTGTGTGATTGATAAGTTGACAGGATACAGGCCTCTTCCCAGAAACATTTAAGGTGCTGGAGAGAATTTCCTAATTGCTAACTATTTAAAAAATTCAAAACAAATCTCCTCCAGAAACAATAGGCAGGCTCAGTGCTCTCTGAGGTAATTTCTGTTGCACCATGAAATTATTTTTGTCTACTTGTGTATGTTTATTCTTTCTGCTGGGCTCATTTTAATAGGAGATTCTACTGCAGATCACCTTTGTGATTTCAGGCAAATTGATGTGAAATACTTGCAGTTCAAATTTCCTACTGCAGAATGGTGAGAATTTGATTTTTTTCTTGTATTTTAGAAGTGCTTGACAGCTTCAAACAATGGGGAATTTCTTTCTGACCCTGATGAAGAAGCACTTGTCAAATACTATGAAGCTTGAGAGCACTTAGTTTTACTTTAATTATTGTGTTTTCTATTCTTTTATTAAATTCATGTTTTATCATGAAAGCTAAACATTCATATTGTATTTCTAAAGATGTATTTAAAGCTTGAAGCTGCAGAGATAAGTGGACACACTTAGAGATGCAGTCCCTGTTCAGAAATAATGTTCCCAGCTATTACCACATGGAGAGCTCTGCAAGGCAAGCACAGTGACCTGTGTGCTACGTGATATGAACTGAAGCCACAGAGAGGCAGGTGTGGAAATGATTCAGTAATGAATGACTGAAATTAAAGCATTAAGCTGATTGTATGCTTGACAGCTTTCACTATGCAATTCCACTGTCAGGCTTACCTGATAATGATCAGAGGAATGAAGTACACCAGGAAAGCAACCACTGTCATGTAGGGGATCCAGTAGGAGTCGTCTGGCCAGAGAGCCCAGCATTGCACTTCCCCATTGGAGAGCTGTCGTTTCCCAAAAATAATCAGAGTCGGTATCGAAAACAGGAAAGAGAGGCTCCAGGCCACTCCAATAAGAACTTTCGCCTGTCTTTCTGTTCAACAGATTCAAACAGATAGTGTTAGTGGAGGGTGCAGTGGGATTGGCCCTTTGTGTCAGATTGGGATGGTCTCCAACAAATAGGTGCAGAGAAGACTGCAGGTGAGTGTGGGAATTCACCTGTCTCATAGTAAAAAGCCATTTTGTTATGGTTTTTGTATTTTAAATGTTTAATTGAATCTGAAATGCTAGGGGAGGAGCATGGGTCAGGGTCAGAAAGTTAGAAACTTGAAATGTGTAAGACTCGTCTTGGGCACCAAGACAATTTCATGGAAGAGTGCAAGGGACAGCAGACCTGCCCTGCTGTGCATTTGTACCTGGGTACAGCAATGCAACAGTTGATGTGGGAAAAGATGGAAAAGAAAGAGCCCTTGTGCTGCAGATAGCAGAGGAAAGTTGAGACCGAGAAGGCTTACTTAAAACATAACTGAGTTGGAGTGTGCTGGAGTTGCTGGAGGGGAAAAATGGCCTCCTTACCTGTTTAACATTTTGATGCAATACAAAAGACTTAAGAAAAACTCATCAGTTCAGGGTTGAATCAAAACTGCACATTTATCTGCCTTTAACCCTGTCTGCAACTCCCCTGCATCCTGTGCCACCCTTTGTGTTCCCAGAATGCTCAGCCCTCTCCACCTCATCCCCAGGACACAGTGGGAAGCAGCCTCAGTTCCAGCTGATGGGCACATACCCAAGTAAGCTGAGGGTGGGCAGCAAACTGTGAGACAGGGAACTCTAGGGTGGTCTAGTGCTCAAGTACTGAGTGGTTTTGATTGCTGCAGCAGCCAGCAGCAAGGATCTTCTGCCAGATGCCTGGAGAAGAATGAGAGTTCAAGAATGGGAGGAGTCCTAGCAAATTTGTGTTACTGCTTCCACCTGGCTTGGTGTCTCCTCAGCAGATAGGGAGAACTGGTACGTAACCAAATGATGCCATGTGGCACCTATGGCGTTCTATAAAAATCAACTGGTTGGAGCAAACAGCCCTGAAGCTTTAGTTTTCACAAGTATATATCTTTTGACTGAAATCCACATAGCTCTAACTGGAAAGTGTGGGGAGGAGCAGCTGATCTGTGTTATACTAGTGATCCTCAGTAGAAGTTATTTCTCCGGAGTCAGATTGCTAGAGGAACAGATGGGGACAGATTTTTGATCTGAGAAGATTTAGTGAGGAAGTGCTTTATTGCCCATCCTGCCTACGAAATACCTGGAGTGGCATGTGAAATAGAAAATCAGCTCAAATTATGGATATCAAGAAGTATGACTTCTTTCTTGAAGCTCAAAGAGCAATATGAAAGCATGTGGGAGAATCATTTTAAAAGTAATTTTATGCTTTATAAAACATCAGTTGCAAATATTCATTTATCCTGCTCATCTTTAAATGTTGCCCACATTCAGCAAAATATAATTCTGCTAATCTAGGGCTTAGGGGAACTCTGATGGCAACCACATAAGTGAGAGGATTAGATTAAGTCTATAAATATTGCACTGTCAGAGGAGAACCATGAAGTTTCCCAAAGCATAACAGAATAAACTTAGCAAAAGGAATATTAAGAGTTTCACAAAATATTTCATGACGGGAAGGGCATTAGATTATGAGCAAGCTACTTGAATGACATGCATGTGAGCCTCGATTGGACTCATGTGTCTATTTCCCAGGTGGAAAAATCACAGTTAGATACCACAACTTATTTTTTTGTACACCCTTAATTTGATGAGAAGTAGGCAGTTTGGATTTGGTGATGGAGTTGTTTTTGTGTTTTATAAAACATTAGCTGCAATGTTCACTTATTTTTGTTTTTTAAATGCTCCTTGTGTTTGATAAAACATGGCCTTTCTAATCTTAAGAGCTTTGCAGAGCAATGGTAGCCTCTGGGTAGATTTTTGTAACATTGGACTAATGTTTATTGACTGCCTCATAAGCAGTTTATTTATTCACTGTAAATACTTTACGTGCTGGTAAATAATATAACTAGGACTATGTAAGCTGTAAATGGAATCAAACAAATAACATTTCAAATATTCTATATAATACTCTGTACAATATTCTATTTACCCTGTGTCAGTGTTTTCCTTTCAAAATGATATTTTTCTTTAAACTGAGAGTTTTCTATACTAGAATGTTCAAGACCAATATGCAGCATTAGCAGGAATCTGTAGTGAGCCCTGGTACTGGCTGTTGTAATGGTCCTTTGCATAGAATCAAAGAATCACGGAATAGCTTGGGTTGCAAGGGAACTTAAAGCCCATCCAGTCCCATCCCCTTGCCATGAGCAGGACTGCCACTCTCTAGTCAGGCTGCCCAGGGCCCCATCCAACCTGGCCTTGCACACCTCCAGAGATGGACACTCACAGCTCCTCTGGGCAGCCTGTGCCAGAGCCTCACAGCCCTCTGAGTAAATGATTTCAGCCTAAACCTAACTTAGGTTTTCTCTCTATTAGTTTAAAACTGTTCACACTTGTCCTATCTCTAGCCAACCATGTAAGAAGTTGGTGCCCCTCCTGTTTATAAGCTCCCATAAGGTGCTGGAGTGCTGCAATGAGGTTTCTCAGGTGTCTTTTCTTCTTCAGGCTGAACAAGCCCAGCTCCCTCAGTCTGTCTTTCAAGGAGAAGGAAGGAGAGTGACAATCACTTCCCTTGCCCTGCTGGCCACCCCTCTTTGGATGCCACCTCCATCCCTTTTGTTCCTCTTCCTCCATCCACACTGTGACAATGGCTTTGCATACCACTGCCTTCTCTTAGCCACATCTAGTGAGGAGGCATCTTCTGGTGGGAGTTTTGCTCCCTGCTACTTTGAATGGCAATGCTGTGCAATCCTTCTTACAAGAAACTGCCATTTTAAATCTAGAGAGGACTGTTTGAGGATATCAGTGATGTAAGGGCCCTCAGCATTTACACCCCAAAACCATAAAAGGGACAGTTTCCATTTGTTTTTATTTTGTCTTTTATTTTAGCAGTTCTATTGACTGCTGTTACTTGTTTTGCATGCTGTTTATATATATCTTTTCAAAATGGTGAAATATTTATGTAATGTGCTCTGTTGTAACTTCTGTTCCTTCTCTCTTTGAGCTTCCATTTTCAAATATTTTTTTTATTGAGTTGCTCAGTTGGTGCCTCAGAGCAGAAGTACTGGGATTAAAAAGTATAGTTCTTCATCTTGCAATTTCTGTAGTCAGTTATGTATTTTCAAAGTGTGTATGAGGTGTTTAACTGTTCATGTCTATCTTCTTAGAAGCCCTTAACAATGCAGCTTCATTCAAATGTTTTTTAACATAACTCACAGCTAGAAATTAAACATGTAATTTTTTAAACAAGTACAAATTGTTTGACATTTTCTAAAAAAAAAAAAAAATTGAATTTTTTTTTTTTCCAAAAAAATTTTTTCAAGTCTTGAGGGGT
>VXAB01012541.1:1002339-1102151 GCA_013399175.1 Odontophorus gujanensis
TTTTTTTCTGTATCAGTAACCCTTTATCTCCTTTTTCATCAGTGTTTGGTTCAATATGAATTTAGAGCAGAAATTTTATTCAGGCTACAAGTACACTCAGTGCTTCCCTACTTGTGTCTTTGTCTCATGGTAGTTGTTTCAATATCTTTCAGTTAACATTGGTTTGCTCTTTCCTCTCCCAGTATTTCCCAACACATTTTTTTCTCTTTTCTGTCTTCCTCTGCTCCAGAAGATCCTTCTAAGCAGCATTTGCATGTTTTCTATTCTCACACCTGCTCAAGGGAACAGAAGATCCTGGTTTGAAGCCATATGTTAAACTTTGCTTGTTGATTAGATTAATGGGGGCAAAGGATGGTTTTAATACTCTGATGAGTATTACTGGCTTTAGGACTTTATTGAACAGATTGTAGGTACCTGTAGTTAAGGTTACCTTTGAAGAAGCCAGAGTTTAAGTGCTTTAAAGTGAAACGTATCTTCTAGCAGTGGCTCAAACCCAGCACTTTCCCTTCCCTTGCTCCTGAATTATTGATTCATATTCTCTCTCTCCAGTAATAAAATATTCATTGGTTCAAAGTAATACACATCAATAGAGCTTCACCTCGGGGTATCCTCCAGCTTTGGACAATCTTAGCATCCTCCAAGCAGGCAGTAAATGGGGGTTTGTCCCCCTGGGTAAGAGGAGGATGCAATGTCTGCCCTTCCACCCACCCATCTCAGCACCCTCCAGGGGAAGGGAGGCAGAAAATAAGGCCATTTTCTTATCTTTCTCTTCACACCTTTTGTCATCCCTTCCTGATGCCCTTGGGAAATTCTTCGGAGATAGGTGAAGAGTCAGAAATCTCTGGCATGCTGGCTGTTCACCCCATAACTCCCTTCCAGCCTGTGCCTGTATCAGCATTTTTTGTTTGTGTTCCAAACGCATTTTTAAACTGCAGTTGGTCTCCATTTCTCTGACTCATGCCGTGGAGCCAAGTGAATGAGCCTGCACTGCAAATGATGCTCGTCACAGAAAAGCTCTCCACTTCATGTGCCTTGCAGCTGCCAGCCAGTGCTGAGACACCATGGGGGCAGTCACTCATGTAGTGCAATCCTGCTTAATGCATGGTGTGAATGCCAGCTCCATCTCCTTCGCTCTTGCTCCAGCTGCACCATAGCACCTGCCAGGATAGCTGTAGCCTGAGGTACTTTTAGTCAACTCAAAGCTCTCCCTCTCTTTAAAGCCCTTCGGTGAAGTTTTTGGGTGAGTGCAGAAAATTTTTATACAAGTTTTAAACTTTGCAGCTGTGCTGTGCTGGCAACCAGGGCTCCTCACCCCTGTCTGGCAGGCCATTTTTTGGTTTGTGAGTCTTTGGGATGTACTGGGCAGACAGTGTGTCCCTGGGCACAGCACAGCTCTATGTGTCAAAGCAGATAAAGACAAATTAGATTTCTCAATTCCCTTTCATTATGGAAACACTCTTCCACGCAACAATGTAATTAACGTCTGCTGCACTATCATGTACTGGTCAATGTTTTTCCCTATCTTCTTTGTACAGCACAGTTTCACTACCATACATCCGAGACATGTCTCTGGAATATATTGCTGATGTCTCGTATGATAAAAGTTGATACTGAAAATCAGTTTAATTGACAGATTACCCTAAACCCTAGCGTCCCGATTATTGCCAGTCTCTTCAGTTCTCCTCACTGAGCTGGGAGCTTGCGTGTTATGTACCAGTGTTCTATCACTAATGTTTTATTTCCAGGCCAAATGACACCAACCTCTTTCCTGAAAACAGCACGAATCAACCTTTGTTCATAACTACATGCTAGCTTGTTATTGCCATAGATTTTTTAATACTTTTTTTACTAGGATGTGTTCTGTGTACTGCGGTTCTTTGCCTGTATTGCTAGGGTTCATTTAATTTTACTACAGGTTCATGTAATTCTTCAAAAGGAATAGTAGAAAAATCAATAAATTACTTATATTCATTTTCAATAGAAAATAATTAAAAAAAATACCACCACGTGATAGCATGATCCAAAAGTGTGCTCACAAAATGATGCAGATGAAATGATTCTTGGTTAAGGAAAGGACAAAAGCAGTAACATGATGGGAACAGTAACAGTTTGCTTTTGAGAGAAGGTGGTGTTTCTAAAAATGCAATTTAAAAGAAAAAAATCCATGAGACTTCGATAATAAGAAAAAGTAGAGGGAAGCAGGGAGGAGGGGTGGATTTGCCTGGGATGCAGGGGGAGAAAAAATAAGTGATATGAGACTGCATGAGCCAGGCAGCTCTGCAATCCCTCTGATCCTTCCTCCTCATCCCCACTGTGGCCACAACAAATTTTCCAGGGCACAACAAGTTCTTGCCCTTACAAATCTGACACTGTTTCAAAATCACACATGCAGCTTTTTTAAAACCACAGTTATTCAAAAGAGTGAGGAAAGGACTGAGAAGCAGCCTGTTGTTCTTTAAGGAGTCTGAACCACACTGAATATAGCACGCTGCAGCATCTGGGTAATTTGGCAGGTGCTGAAAGCAGCTGTGAAAATCCTAAAAAAAAAAAAAAAAAAGCAGTTCTTCCTCAAGTCTCCACTGTGCTCATTAAAATCCCTTTGGACTTTTCAGGCTATAAGTGAGTGCAAGACCTTAACTCATTCTGTTTGAGTACAGGATCCACTTGATTCATGGGGTAATTGCATGCACTGATGTGGTGGGCACTGCCTCACAGATCTGAGGGCTAGAAAAATGGGAAAAAGACAGCTTTGCCCTTGGAGGGACAAGTGTGAATCTGGGTTTGCTATTGCTGCAAGTGAGAAAGATTTTCATGGCAAAAACCTCCACTGAGATAGAAGTCCATTATGGAAAACAAATGGAGGTAATTAGTGATCTAGCATGGGAATACAGACATGTTACAACTGTCCCAGTTAATCTTTTTATAGAAATTCACTGACTTGATGGTATTGCCCAAGGGATATATCTTGTGCAGACTTCAGGATATTTCTTTCATTATGACCAAAGAGGTTAAAACAAAATTCTGTGCTAGTGAGGCTGAGAAAAAAGCTCTCCATCATTTGATTATTAGTGCTGACACTGACGTTCCCTTAAGTCATTTCCCCTAAAGATGCTGAAGGTTTTTCCTGTTGGAAGTGAGGAGCAGATTGCTGATAAGCTACCACGGGTTAAAAAGCTCTGCATGTTATCTCAGCCCCATTTCCCTCAATGAGAGCAGCCCTATTAAGCTGGATGTAGCGATCCATGGCTCTTTGACAAAGCTGGTAGCTGGGGTCTCTTATTGAAATTTCCTACCTCTGTTCGTGTAATATACTGAGCATTTCCATTGTAAAGAGGGATATTTGTCTTGTTTTGCTGGCTGCACCAGACTGCATGAGGCAAGGCTTGTAAGGCAAACTCTTCCACAGGGCTGAACATCAGCTCATGTTCTGAGGACATCGCCATGTATTCCCATCACATACCTGTCCACCAAGAGCATCGGAAGCAGCACACCAAAGACAATACACCTGTAATATACCTAAAAATGCCGTTTAGAATGTCCACATTTTAGCTCACATAAAAACACAGTGCCAAAGATGAGGATGGGAGCTGGGCACAGCCTTTCCTCCCAGTTTTGTGGCAGTCCCTCTCACGGCGCTTCAGAACATCTGGGCACAGGGCTGGAGTTGTGGTTGGGCAGTATTTTTTGCGGGCAACCAGCTGTAGTCCTGCCACGTGCACTGATGACACACTGTGCACTGCAGCTGTGTGTTTTCTGCTTAAGTCCCCTGGAGCAGAACGCAGAATGTAAGAAATGAAACAAAACCCACTTGAAAACCTTTGGGAGGGAACCTGTTCAGTTCTCCTGTTACAGCTATGCAGACTAATCTAAGTGACAGAAATTATGTTTTTCCCCTTTCCTTTCCTTTCCTTTCCTTTCCTTTCCTTTCCTTTCCTTTCCTTTCCTTTCCTTTCCTTTCCTTTCCTTTCCTTTCCTTTCCTTTCCATTTCCTTTCCATTTCCTTTCCATTTCCTTTCCATTTCCTTTCCAGCTCATAGGAAGGGGGGTGAACATTTTATGTACTTACTGAATTTCTTATGTTTCTGTGCTTAGGTTCCCCATCCTTGAGATAAGTCAATCAAGACACTATCAGGATGGACTCAGCAAGTCTCCAGCCCAGAGTTCTCCAGGTTTAATAATAAAGGGCTGAGATAACCTCATACTATGCAGCTCCAACCTCTAAAGATGCAGCACTTACCAGGGAGCCAGATCCCTGACAATTCAAATTCAATGTGTTGCGGTTGCGAGGGGCATTAGGGCTTTGTGTAATTTGCCTTTATTAATAAATCTCTTCTTAAGCATTCTTCCCCATCCCAACACTACCCCACACTCACAGAGAGCTGTACAAAGCCAGCAGTGCTGCAGGGGAATTGTGTGGAGTAGGCACCTGCTAAAACTGGGGAACAAACAGAAAGAAGGACTTGGTTTATAGAATGCATTCAACCAAGTCAGCAGTGGTCACAGGGTCCCAGAAAACCCTGTTCCTCCCACAAGGGTGAAGAGCTGAATGGAGAACGGAGTGGAAGAGGATTGCTGTGGGGAGATGAATTCGATGGCAGTTCTGAGTGTTATGGCAAGGTTCCCCTTCCCTTCTTGTGTTACTTGCACACAAGATAGTGTGGTCAATGAGGTTATGCTTTTTTATTCAGTGGGAAGTTCTGCTCCAAGGGAGAAATCTTTTGTGGAATGTAGCTTCACTCAGGGGTTTGAACAGTGGACAGTGTTTCAGCAGCTGTATACACGACAGATAAAGGCAAACACTGCGAATATCAACCATAAGTTTTCTGTTGCATCAGGTGCTTTATGAACATAAGTTTTATGCATGCCTAAATATCTAAGACAAAGTTAAGCAAGAACAATGGTTTGATCACTATTATTTGGCTGATGGGAAAATATATTTCAAATGCAAGTCATTAATTTAACTCCCCTTCTCTCCTTCAGGCAAAGTGGAACAGGTAGAAAGAATGAAAGCAGCAGGAGAGAAAATTCCTGCCCATAGGAGGTTGGTCTCATTTAGTGTAAATGCAGCTCCTATAGATCAGCAAAGACATGCCTTCTCAAAGGACAAAGAATTTGCACAGTTTGTAATTCATTGCTTTTTGATTTATTTAAAGTGATGCTTATGCCTTTAACATTTTTCAGAGAAATACACTTTGTAGGATATCAACTACTAAACAAGTCCATTTTAATTCTGTCCTTCCCCAATATTTTCTACATAGATCCTTTTGTTATTTCCACTGGGTCCCTCTTATTGATCCTTTTTGTCAACACTTTATCTCAAGTATTTTAAGAACTGCTCATCCATATGTTGGTCACAACAGCAGCTGCATGATTTTGTCATATAAAAATTGAAGACTATCCATGCAAAATTTTCTGTTGTCGTAATTCAGACATACTGGTCACTATTACTGTCACTGGGCACCAGCATTTATAATCCTTTCCCACTCTTTCAGATATTGTTGATGTTGCTACTTCAGTCTAAGTTGATAGGAGTATAGTCTTCTTTTCTTCCTCAACTTAAACGGTAAAACAGATTGCCATGGTGTTCAAGCAGTGATATTCCAAGCTGTAGCTAAATTTTTGTCAACTGTGGGCTTGCAATTACATAGCAGTAGGACAATATCCATTCTCATTTTCATACCTGCTTTGTCTCCCCTGGTATTTGCAGATAACACAAACAAAATATACTGGAAAGATTCGCTGGAGGATTGCCTTGTAAAATCACCACATGGGAAATGCAGCATGTGAAAATACATGCTGAACTTCTTTCCATGAAATATATCACAATGCCAAAACACACTGAAAACTATGAAACAGCTATGAAAACTAGCCATAACAGATTTCTGAGCTTTTGATGTTGTTAGATCAAATAAGTCTCCATGATGCCACATGTGATATAGTACATATCAAGTGATGCCTTCAGACCTTAAAGCGCATCCAGTTCAAACACTACTGCTATGGGCAGGGCTGCCACCCACTAGATGAGGCTGCCCAGGGCCCCATCCAACCTGGGCTAAAATGCCTTCAGGGATGGGACACCCACAATTACCCTGGGCAGCCTGTGCCAGTGCTTTACCACCCTTCAAGTAAAAAAATTTCTCCTACCATCTAACCTGTAGTATTGCAGGTGGGACCTCATAAGCAGATGGACACGGTCATAATCATATGTTTCATGTGAGATCCAAAGTCCTTTAAAACCTTTGTAAACGTTTGATACATAGCTATGCAATGAATTTGAAGGAAGTAACTCTGGAAAAAAAAAACTTTAATGCTTGTGATTGTGAGTAGCAAGAATCAGCAGGTGAGAAATCATGAAGCATGGAAATGCTGGGTGTTTCGTGTGCAGCTCTTTGTAAAGGTAGAGAAAAGTCTGTCTAAAGACAGACTCGGAATAATAAATATCACTGCTTTAGTGTACAAGGAGGGAATAGTAAAAATCCCTACTTTCTTAATGTAGCTTTATGCTCTATGTGCTTTTTAGTGCATGCAAAGGTTCTTTTCAGCATAATTTTTTTAGATTGCAGTTAGAAATGCTGCTGTAAAGATGCTGGACTAAAAGGTGTTAATAATATATTTGTACATCTGATGGCAAAAGTTGAAAGCCATGTCTACTAACGAGATCTAATGAGAACCTAAATGACGATTCAGAGGAACACATACTCATTAGAGCTACACTGCTGGCAGCACTGTGAAATGCAACCTGTGCTCTGCAGTCCTCTCTCTTAATGTCTACAGCTGGCATATAAAGAAGTCAGGTAGAAAAATCTGCACTATATCTTTCTTTAGCAACAGAAACCAAACCTTTATGTAGAGTAACTGCAAAATTAGCATCTCCTCTGTCAGGTGACAATCATGTTTGTTCTGCAGGGAATCAAACAGGAATCTGTATAATTTAAAGGCAGCCTTTCCCAGGCAATTCCACTTTCTTCCTTAATGCTGAAACGTAGGACCCAAAGGATTACACACCTTGGCTGTGAGCCCCTTTTATTATGAACAAAAACAAATGCAGCACATCTGTCATTAGGATTTGAATGTCTGAAACAGGCTGAAGGTAGGAAAACCATAATCAGTCCTTCAGGACCACAGAACAATTTTGTAGCTGTCAAAACCAGAATTAAGCCTTCCGATAAACCAACAGAAATTGACACAGCAAAAGCAGATTGCTGCCAATGTAAAAAATACATCGTTCAGTCTGCTGGCAGCTGAGTGTATCTATAAAGCATATGCAGAACTACCATGGGACATTAGAAAGACTGTCAAAATAAAAGCCATCCTAATGTCTGATTTTGCCCTGAGGACCCAAAGAAAACCCTAAGCCCATCTCTTGCCCTTCATGTTTCCTTGTGCCACACTGAATGCAACCAGAATACAAAAAACAGCCTTCCTTCTTGTACTCTGCCTTGTTCAAAAAGTGGATGGTTTTGAAGAATGTCATTTATGAAAAGATACATTAAGCAGGACCAACATATTGCAACACAGACTTACTGATGCTACTGGTCCCTTTTCCCAAACTTGTAACTGATTGAATGCTCCTGAGATGTGCTCAGACATTAGCTGAAACAGAATTTAAGTTTCCCTCCACCGTCAAGAGCCTTTGGATAAGAAGTGATTTGCTGTTCGAGTGCTAGGCCCACCAGCAGCTAGGCTGAGTTCACAATCTCAGCCTATAGTGACCCCCTAGCATACTGAAAACATAAAGGTAATAGTCTTTTCTAAATGGAAAAGAATATCCAGAAAGTTGGGTTCTCCCCGCACGTAATTAGTGAGAGTGACGAGCACAAAGTGTAAACCAGCAACTCAATGAAAAAACAAAATCAATTTACTTGTGCATTTTCCACGTCTTCTTTGTGGCATCCTGGAAAAGTTCCACTGAAATTTGAATGATTTCTGAAATAGTGATTATAATTAGAACTTTCATATTTATTTACAACTCACACAAGAAATATAACAGTGGGAAAAGCTTGATGCAGATCATTGTGGCTTTCTCTGAAGCAAAGACTGGTCAACCAAAGAGAGATGTGAACGTTTTTAGGCACCTTCTAAGAATAAAAAGGTAACATAAGCAACAGTCTGTATAAATTCAGCCAATGAATTTATGAAGTCACTATCTTTTTGAAAATATTTTCTGCAAAGTATAAAAAGTGTTGTGAATGTATTGTCTGCCAAAAGTGATATTAACTTGACAAAGAACTTATTTGAAATTGCATTGGTATACTAATGAGTGAGTGTTTAAGAATTTGGAAATGTGATTGAAAGCAGACAATGCTATCTCGCAAGAGCAGGCAGTCCATTTTTGACACTTCAGGATGATCAAGTTAGTCCTGAGCAAGAGTGAAATAATATGTTTTTAACATTACATGCACATAATGAGGTCCAATAAAAGAACTCATAAACATTTCCTTATTCAGATCCTTTCACGTTTACAGTGACATTATAAGCAAAATAAGAGTACAGAGTTATTTATTAGCATACCTTCAAGGGGTATAGTTTTAGAAGCACTGCTTTGGTGTGAGGTTTTTCTTCTTTTATTTATTTTTTGATGGATCCTGTTGAATTGATTTTTTCCAGTCTATTTGTATTAGCCGTGTAGATTGTTCACAGAAATGCAATTGCGTATTGTAATTTCACTTTGATCACAGTCATTTTCTCCCTTGTGTTATCTAAGCAGTCTTCTAAGAAATACAGCAGTAATGGTATGCAGCGATGGATATTGAACTGCTTGCAAATCACTCAGGCAGCTCATAAAAACATTATTAAAAGGCAAATGCCCTTTGTGCTCCTAACTTCTAAACTAAGCAAGCTGAAGTGCTTTAATACATCTAACGCATCGTAATATATTGAGATGTGCTCTGCTGGAGTCAGCACCATGGCTTTACAGTGACAGCTTGTCTCCACCAGCCAGTCACCAGGTTGATCTGATTCTCACTCCAGTTCACAGTCAGATGTCTGAGCATGGTTTGCTCAGGAGTCTGGTGTCAGGTAGGTGGCACATCACTTTTATTTTTGAATGTGTTAAAGAGCTATTTTCCCATCTCCTGAAGTTATCATTTGCTCAGCAGTGTCCATGAACACAGTGTTCAGGCCTTGTATGAGTTCACTCCTTTACCTGAAGAACTCGGAGTACATCTGAGCACACGTTCTCCCCAGATCAGACCCTGCGCAGGTGGCCTGTAGCTTTCCCCATGTAAAGGAGAGCAACAATAATTGCCATAGCTTGTAGCAGCTGAATGAGCATTGCCAAGCATCATAGCATGCTGGGGACTTGTTCCACCTACCATGGGTTCAGTGTAGTTGTTTCCTTTTGCGTGCTTGTAGGGAATGAGAAAGCTTCTCCTTGTCGTCTGAAGGACTTCATATTTCTTTCCTTAAAGATCCTACTTGCTGGGCATATGGTGCTTCTTCAGAATATGAAGTTTGCATCATTTTTCAGGCTGATGTTGATACCCAAGGGGGCTGTCAAAGCTTGTGTGAAAGAGCTAAGCTCATTTCTTAAACCATACAGCTTTCCAAAGCAAGCAGTTTTTTATCTGGAAGGTCACAGCTTTGAAGGAAAGGATGCTGGAAATTTCAGTAACAACCCTGGGGTATTTACTCCAGGCAGAAGTCTGATTTTAAATGCATTACATGATAAACCCATCAATTAGCCTGAAACTTTGTGTGGGCTCATGTCCTGCCTTGGTGAAGTCACCTCTATCTCTTAGAAAAATTGAGCATTAGTTTCATCTTTTTTTCTATCTTTCCCACTTCTGTTGCAAGCTAAGAAAAAGCATTATACTGTTTATGGGGTGCAGGTTTTGTAGCCTAAGAAGTCTTTCCAACATTTGCAGTTGTAAAGGATGTAGAATATGGTGAAGATCGAAGACAACAGGGTCTAATCTTGCTACTATCAAATTGTCAACATTTTATTGATTTTTTTTTCATTAAGCCTCAAGAGCTTCATCCCAAATAGTAATTTCTCTATTTGCATATGATTTCTCCTTACTGGCAAATCATTTTTTTTCCTTTTGGTGTTTTAGTGGAAAACACTTTACCTTTTGTAATGAGTAAATTGTATGTGCTGTTAGATATGGTACGCACTTAAACTAGTTCCCGAGCACAATACATGCTTTTAATGCTGCTGTTGACAGAAAATCCATACTTGAAGTAGCATGCTCTTACACTGCACCCTAGACACAGTGCAGAACACTTTCATGCTGATTACTGTCAAACACCCACGTACTCCAAGGCCTCAGAAGATGACTGGTTACACTGTCCCACCCACTCCACGTCCAGATCCCTGGTACCCAAGGTGCTACATATTCACACAACTCAAAACTTCTGTTCTAACAGGTTTTCACTGCAGAGCAGATAAAAACAAAACAACAACAACAACAACAAATAAAACCCCAAAAAACTTTGGGAAATACCTCAGTGTAAAAGGTGCCATGTTTTAAACAAACAATTTTTGTTTATTTAGTGCTTTGAATGCAAATGGGTATTTGGGAGGTACCTGATGAAAACCGTGTGTGTGGTGAGGGGATGCTATTCCAGTTTATTTGCCAAACTACTAGTGCTGGCATACCCATGCGAGGAGACCTAGAGACACTCTTCACTTACAGCCAGAATGCAAAGGTGAAAGACTCACTATTGTTCTGTTCATTTTAGAAACTTCTGTGTTTGAGGGGTGTTTTTGTAGCATAATATTACGAGAGGACCCTTCGGGGGAACTAGTTTGATGTGCAACTGATGCAGTTGGTTCTTAAGTATTAATATTAGATTAGATATTTTGCTTTGCTAAGGTTTCAGGTGGTTAGTTTTCTTTGCCGTGTTGCCTGTGGTGCATTAAAATTTCATGAGAATCTCTGACATAGAGCAATGAGATTTGTCACTAAAAATGCTTTGATAAAAGGAAAAAAAAAACATTTGATGTACTGAGTTTTAGTACTGCAGAGCTGTAAAAATTCATCAGAAGATCAGCAGAGACTGAAAATACATGTGCTGAATATGAGTGAATCAGTGCTGCTGTACAGAATTGATGGGTCCCATGCAGTCAGTGCTGTGAGGCTTACTTCAAATGGGGAATGTCAACTTGCAAGCCCAATCTTTTAAATGTGTCAGACTTGTGGTCTGCCCATGCGTACTTCTGTCAGGGAAACCCACAAACTCAAATTTAAATTGATTGTGAAAGTGAAAGATGGAAGAGGGGAGAGGGCATACTTCTTTTAGTAAGAGGGGTGAATCAAAACACCAAAGAAGTCTCATATTTTCAAGGTTATGTACAAAGCTGGCCTCAGAATTTGTGATGCTCTTTAGATTCCAGGCTAGGGCTGAAAGAAAGACTCTTTTGTTTTTCATGTTTTAGGAGGGACCTGCAGCTGATTTCCATGAGTAAAGGTCTATGGCCTTGCACTTCATTACATACTGAGCAATGACATTTTAATAACAGAGAATGACCCCTTGATTTTTAAGTAGTTCAGATGTTCCACAAAACAAAAAAGACTGGGCAGGAACTGACATTTCTTGTATTGAATTTGACTTAGCTGAAATCACTGGAGAGGCAATTTCTTAAGGAACAGTACAAAACAATAATATTTAAGACTCTGTAGCATGTTCTGTGGGCTTAGCAGTAAAATAGGAGTAACTCCACAATACATTAGAAAAGCAGTGTTTATTTGGTCACTATCTCTGTAGCTCAGGAAAACCATTTTCTAGGATCTCCATCTCACACACAGCACCAGTTCCTGTTTTTCTTTCTGCCTCTGTAAGCTAGAATGTAGAAACGGATAGAAATCAGTCCCCTCTGTTCAAGACTAGAACATAACCTTTCATAAAACAATACAATCTTAAGATCTAGAAACGTAGTATTTGTCTCCTTAATTAAGGTCATATTAAAAACCCAGAGGATAATAAGCTGTCCTAGCACATCCAGTGAATGGCTTCTGATTATTGCTTTTAACATTATTTCCTAATTCATTAATGGCAATTAATTCACAAATGGCTTCATAAAAATACTTTCACACAATTGCAATATAACTATTTTTTTAAGGAAATATTTATACCTCTGTTTCTGTCACATTAGTTCAGGTTCATAAAAACTACAAGGCAATTCCAGTGTGCTGATCCTCTGGTAGTACCCCATTCTGGTCTTTAGTCATGTTTGGATAGTTGTTTGTCCATTGTTCTCTTTTGCTGATTTACAATGAAAGTACAAACATACTCCAAGGAAAATTTTTATCTGTTCATTATCAGTAATGCCCTCAACTATGAAATCAACAATGTTAACCATTCACTTCTGCTTTTTAATGCTGTTAGACTTGTTTCCTAAGAAGCAGCAAAAAGTTTGATGTGGAAGTGAAAAGCCTGGGGGTTTGTCCAGGTGTAATTTCCATCCAGTTCTGAACATCCCTCTTCTTGTTAAGCAGGTCTTTGTCCTTTTCTCTCTCTAACTACCCCCTGCCTATTTAAGCCCTCATAGTGAAAAAGTCAAGTAGGTGTGCAGAAATACATGACCTACCTGCAGGTTTGTTTTGCATTTAAACATCTGTACTATGAACCTCCGTAAAACACTGTAAAGTTAGTGGGTGTTTTTCCTTTTGATGTGTATTAATGTGTGCAGAAACAGACTGAGTTGCTAAAATATGTCCATATCCACATTACTAGATGTTGGACTCGATGATCTCTAGAGGTCCCTTCCAACCCCTACAATTCTGTGATTCTTTGATCTCATCCTTAAGTAATTTCATGCCGCTCTTACTGCTAGTGCACCAGGGCATGGCAGCTATTTACTGTATCTATCTATCTGCATAGGTTCTACTCTGAGGTTAGTCGAGCTGCCACAGTGTTACTGCACAGGTTCAGAATAACCTTTAACATGTAAGATACACTGGTGTTTTTTTTTGTTTGTTTGTTTTGTTTTGTTTTGTTTTGTTTTGTTTTTCTTTTTCCCTAGATTCCTTTTGAATAAATCGTCTTTTGGAAAGAGGCCAGAAAAGTTTGGAGAAATTCCAGGTGGCTATTTAGAGATATAAATTGGCTGAAAATGATGTGTTTTCCATCAGATAACATGTTGATACACATTACCATGCATTAAAAAAAAAAGGAAGAAGAAGATGAAAATACTTTTTATTGAAAGCTATATATTTGCTGATGGGGTTTGATTCAGAGCCTTTGGAGGCCTTATTCTTGCAGTGGAGGATTAGTTTCTTAGTTGTCTGAGAAGAACATTAATCTTTACATACTTGATGATGTATGAATGTCAGAGGGATTTATATAGTCAACTTCAAGGGTCTAAATTAGGAACTGAATCCTTCTGTACAGCCTGAGAAACTCAAAGGCAGTTCAGAGAGCTTTCCTCTATTGGCTAAAAATGGATCATAGCAAAAACAACTTCCTATCTTACATACCTACAGTCAGGTGCCTAAAATAGATGGCATGAATAATCTCTAATACGAAAATCAGCATGAAAGAAGGCAGTAATGAAAGTTAATCCAGTTAACTCTATGATAGTTACAGCCCATTGTGTTTTTCAGGACTAAAGTTGAGCCTCATGCTTTCCTTCAGCCCTAGTCTGCTATATGTAAAAAGAAGCAAAGAGATCATTTTCTTCCCCTTCTTCTCCTGATAATGTTGTCTTATAAAGCTAAAGATGTGATGTTCAGTAAAAGTAACTCTGTCAGGTGAAGAAGGTCACAGATTAAGCTCTCTTTGTCTCATAGACTGCAAATATGTGTTGTCACCAAAATACTACACTGCCTGATATAAGAAAAAGAATGTATCTGGAGATATTTGGATAAGTCACATTTTACCAGACTGAATAGAAAAGCTTCTAAGATCAGAAATTGGTTGCTCTTCTTGATAACTCTTTCAAACACTGTGTGGCTGCCCTAGCAAACACACCCAGCCCACTTTTTGCTCTGCAGCCCTTAGAAGTGCTGTAGTTAGACAGGTGAAACCTTTGTGATCTCCAGGCAATCGTACTGTATCAGCAGAGCTGTGATGGCACAGCAATTTAGATGCATAGTGCAGGTCTCAGCACAGGGTTAGAGAAATCATGTTGATGGTGAAAGGGAAAAAATACCATTCGCAAAAGCTGGCTAAAAGGAAATGCTTTCATTTTAGTCACACAAGCACATAGTCAGGAACAGCATTTGTATGCAAGGTTCTGAATAAATGACAGCTCATTTTAAAGTAATATAAACAGTAAATGTGGCTCTCCTATGTGGAGATCTGTAGGTGGGAAGTGGAATCAAGTTTCAGCATTGTGTATCTGTCGAAATGAGAAGACGGTGCTTTTGAAAAAAGATAGGGCATGTGAGGTTCATTCATCATGTTTTTAATCCTTTCAGAATTGACTTATTGCCCAGGCAAAACAAAGAAAGTGACCAGTTCCACCACAGATTAAACATGTATGATCTGAGGTGAATTTGGGGAAATGGGATTATCACCAGGTGTTCCAGCAATTTTATCTTTTCTGTTGTGGCAGTATCCAAGGGCCCAAGCCTTTGGGTTGATATTTAAAGGTGACACTAGGTGACTTAGAAAGAGAAGTCTGGTGCCTGCTTGTGATTTAAACACATATATACAAAGCAATAGTCGCTGTGTATAGCACTGAATATCTACAGGCATACTGGTGTCTGTTTTTCTCTGTGCTTTAGAGGCAGGGAGATTTGTGGACTAAAGACTATTAAGTAGGAAAAGTTTATTTATGGAAAGGCTTAAATTCTTTATAAAGGCATCCCAGCCTCTACTGAAGATGTGTTATGGCTTCACAGTATAGAAATCTAAAGGTCGAGAGCACTGTAACACTCTCTGGCTTCAGAGTGTTACAGTGACTGATATGCAGATGAAACAAAACACACATTTTCACTGACCCATTCTCAGGATTCCAGGCAGTTCTGTGTGAGATGAAAAAAGCCATATTGCCATACTTAATCCTAAACTGGATACGGTTTATATCAGTGGGCACTGTGAAAATCCCATTCTGAGCACCTGTGGGTGACATGAACTATCCCCCACCAGAACAATTTAGCACAGAATATAGATACTGTACATAGAGCACATGGGAAAGAAATGGCTTTGTTCATGGATGACCCTTGTCTGCAGGGCACTATGCCTCATACTTCATAGGCTGCAGTGTAGTTTTTTCTACCTGTAATGGACCTGAGGACCACTGCTCAGACACAATAGCCTGAAAAACGCTGGTTTAAGGATGCCTGCTTAGTGGGCTGTGATTGCATTAATTACAAACCATGAATCATGGACATTTTGTTCCTGCATTTATAAAGATTAAAGTAGGCTGTATAAATAACAATCATTACAGAGTTTTTAAGTGGATGACCATTCTTGCTTCCAGTAGCAAATTTGGAGAGCTCGTTATCTTTATACTTCCACTAATGGGAGGGACATTTCTTTCTACTGTTAGAGATACACCACTTCAGTTATTTTTGCTTCTCTGCCAGCGTTCTTTTTTCCTGCTGCAATGGGCTACAACAGATGGTGTAATAGCAAATGGGCATATTGTTTCCAGCCCTGAACTACCCAGCAAGCCTTTAAGGAGGTATCTGAAAAAGCAATCAGTGAGCATTAGGCAAAATTTAGAGTCTTCAAGTTTGTGTCCAGGGTGGTTAAAAACACTTTGTATTTCATTCGGGATTGGAAACTGAAACTGAATTATTTTTCATCAAATCTACTGCACATTTCTACACTCTCAGGGAAAATTCAGCCACCCTGAAGGTTACTAGACAGTCTACTTTTTGGGGTGCCATATTCTAGACCAAAACTATGGCTACTATGTCAAGATCAGCTCCATCACTGTTTCTTTGTCTTTCCCTGCTTGCTTCCTTGCCCATGTATGCAGAAGGCAAATGCAATCCAGCTGTCTTGCACATCAGAATTACTGTCAGTTCTCCATGACTACAGTCAGTTCACCAAGATTAACATCAGTTCTCAAGGCCACCTTTTCTCCTACAGACCCAGTCTTGTGGGAGTACAACTTCACCTTTTCAGGGAGAAAAAATTTACCTTTTCATTCTGCATCAAAGACAGTTTCTTTTATTTTACATCTGCAAGAAAGTTGTGTAACTAGATTGTTCATTTGTATTTCTCTATATTTCATTGTTTCTCTGATACTAGATTAGCACCACAAATTTTAAGGATGACAAGTTCCCTCTGTCAGACCTCTAGCCTCACAATTTCACCTTTGAGACATGGAACCATCTTTATTTTCCTTGACCATTTTCCTTTTGCTGTATGACCAAACACTGTGGAATGGAGGTCCGTATCCCCTCTAAGAGATGATGTTCCTCCTTCACACAAAGCTACTTTCTGTCTCTCAGATTCGGTGTTGAAGATCATTCTTGGTTCCTTTGCACAACTTCTAGATATATTCCTCTTTTTACCTTATCTAAATCAGGTTTGAAAGCATCAGAATAGATGTTTGAAGACATCAGAAATGTTTCTGGCTGTCCATGCAACAACTGATAGTACAGTAAAACTGGAATTGTGTAGCATCAGTGCCCAAGTGATTTATTATTATCTAGGGCACTACGACTTATCTTAGATGTGAGTAAGAGTTCAAAGGAGAATTTTGGTTTTTACAAGGTGACATTAAGTTGCCAGGAATGGCAATGGATATCAAATCTGGTTTGCCATGTTCTACCATGAGGTAATGCAGACAGTGACATCACCACATTTATCTTATCCTGACTTATGTCTCAGACTTGGGGAGTTACACTAAGTAATTCCCTTGTAGCTTTCCACTTACTGAATTAGTCTTCTTGGCAGCATCAGGATGGAAAATGATTGCTGCTTCTCCAGGCATCTAATGCAACCATGCAGTGAATTTCCTTATTTACATTCAGTCCAGAAAAGTCAACATAGTTCCACGGAATGCACTGAATAAATAATATTAATATTGCTGTTCTTATTCCCTGAGACCATTTTTGCTCTTGGTTAATTGATTCTCATTTATTCTGTGAATACAAAATGAACAGTTTTGTTAAACCTCATCGTTACTCATATCTGCAGAGAAAAGCTTGGTGTAATCTATTTCTTTCCCTGTTTTTCAAGACGTGCACAGATGATTTGCAGAGTCATTGGATTTCAAACTAGGTGTCTGATAAACAATCTGCTTCTGAAATGCTGGAATTTAGCTGCCTTTGCATACTCCAGCAAATTTCAATATCTGTTACTGAGGCAATATTTACAAATGCTGCTCTTCCTTCTTAATTTTGACATACACTTTTCAGTAGTCACAAGAACATGAAGTGTAGAGCACAGACACTCCATTACCAGAAAGTGTTTCATTACCATATGTTAATTATGTTTTCAAGAAGCCTTAGGAAATAACGAGCATAAAAAATGCAGCCATCTTCCTTTCAATTTTATTAGTGAACTGTGCAGTATAACTGTAACTTCTCCCAGGTCTTATTTACTGTAGGTAGGATTCTTAACATAAGAATAAACAACACACAGAAAAAAAAATGCCTCTCCCTTTTCCTCAGGCATTTTTCCACAAAAAATAAGCAGCAAATAAAAGTGTGAAAAGAAGAGAAAGCCAAGGATTTCTGGGGATTGCTGGAATAAACTCTACTCAGTTCAGCATTCTGTATTATGTTTCTGTGTCTTGGGCAGTAAATCAGTGGCAAGCTCCAGCCAAGACCTGGCTGGCAAGGTAAGTTTTCCAGTATAGCTAGGAACAGGATTGGCTCTTTGGCTGCCAACAGTCTACCTCCAATAAGGTGACTTACTGAATTAGAAGCTAATTGACTCTGTGCAATTAACTTCCAATGCTCATTATCACTTTGATATTTAAGGTACTTGTAAAACTGATGAATTTGTACTTATGATTTCTCTGAAGTGAGGAAATATTACAAGTCCAATTTTCCAGATGAAAAGCTAGACGAGAATTATCTGTTAATATTATTCTACATGTTAATTTTGGCAATGGTTTTATTATATTAAGTTTTTGTATAGATCACAGACTAACAAGTCATCTTCATTCTTCCAAGTCAATGTGAAAAGGAAAAAAATAGTGAAGGACATTTGCAGCCCGCTAAAGCAGACAGTTACATAGTTGTTTGGGTGTAGATTTATTACCCAAAACCTCCTAAGGAGATCACATTTGAAGATACTAGGGCACTTCTTTGGAGTTCTTTGCCTTCAAACAGAAGGGTCCAAGAGTGTTTCCTGGCTGAAGACTTGCCTGGGAACAAATGTTTCCAGCTTAATAAAGGAGACTGGGAGATGACACTATTGTCTCCTGTGAAGGCAAAATACAAGCTGGTGTATTCCTGTGTCATCTTACCTGCTGATTTAAATTTGCAAGGCCTGGAAGATAGGAACAAAGGAGTTCCTGCTGAGATCTCGAAAGCCAGGTGCTGACTCCAAAAGAGCAGGCTTGAACTCTCTTGACTCTAAGAGCAAGTACAGACGTATATAATTGGAAGTACTGTTGTCATTAAACCGACCACCACAACCTTGGATGACCCATCACTACGGAAGATCAACACCAAACACCAAGACATCGCTGGATCAAGGAGTGGTGAACCTCTTTGTTTTGCTATATTTGTGTATCTCTATGCCTGCCTCTCTTTCCCCATTTTCCGTATTGTCTCATTAACTTCTTTCATTCTTTTACTCTTCGTAGTAGACATTGCCTGATATTGTCTTACCTGTAATGCTTTTTAATTGCAATTAGAAATTAGCCAATTTTACCTTCAAGGGGAGTATTAGCTGTTGTTAAGAAAGCACTCAATAAATTGATATGTATTATTCCTCTGAGTCTTGAATGACTCAACCACAGTAGCAAGCCCTGGAAACTAGGTGAGGTGCAACTTAGGAGACAGAAAAAGATTAATGTCCCTTGAAGCCCACTGAGTGGAATGAGACACTCAAATGCCTGACATATCAAGAGAAAAAAATGTATGCTCATGTCAGGTTCTTTTACATTTTGGGAATCGGGTTAAGCTGGCCTTTCTTTGGTAGAGCAGGGTAAAGTGTCTGAATAGATAGAAACATTTTCTGAGTGCAAACATATTTCACTTGAAATTTTCCAGCATGATCACAGTGCCTGTGAACTTACCAGTCTGTCAAACCCCACTCTTTGTTCTTGTACCACTGGGGGAATTCAGTCAGAGTCAAAAAATTTTAAAGACTTAGGCTCTGCAAGGTATGTGAAATAGCATCAGATAGAGGGAGATGTGAGAGGTTTCCTGCCAGTGGAGATAGCTAGGCCATGAGTATAAGTTGTGTTAAAGAAGAAATCTATTTGGGAAAAAGCGTTTAGAAACACCCTCCCCACAGGGTAATCTTCAAAGCTTACACTTTCTGAGAAACTAAATTGCCTTGGAGATAGAAATCTGTAGGAAACCTACCTTTAGTTTAAATCTTCACAGAAGAGCTTGTTTCTACGAAAAACTTTGGGAAAAAAATAAAAAGCCTATGCCCAAAAGCAGACTGAGCACTAGACAAACACAGTAATATTACTCCCTGTTAAATTAGCTGATGAGTGATTAGTACTATTGTTCAACTCAGCTGTTAACTCTTAGCTGATTTCCTAGTGCTTAATTCCTACTTAATTTCAAAGCAATTTATGCATGAACTGAGAGTTAAACATAGGCATAAATGCAGTATTGATACAATCATTCTACAGGCATGTACTTAGTAAGAAATACTCTGAATCCAGGCTTCAGTATGATCATTATGTACCTACAGATTCCTGCATCCTCCAGAACCATGTTGAATTATGGTGTAGTGAGGTATATGTATGAGTCTTATCTGTGAATGTGCCGAGTGAGTGAGACCATTGAATTTTAGTTGTGTTGAAAGAAACCTCAACCAGTTTGTTACATCTCTTCTCCATCTGGCTTGGCAATGAGTCAAGGAGAACAACGGCACTCATTTCTTATTCATGTATTATGCAAAATTTGCTTTGAAAACCTTGTCTATTGTAACACAAAAACTATATTTTTCATTTCATATTAGTACTATGTTAGGGGGGAGATGTGAGTATTGAGGATGCTACTCAACTGATGAAACACATCTATAGAAAAGAAATAGAAAAAAATAGCTTAGAAATGCCTGCACTGATAAAACTGTATTCATTATTCTTCTATCTTGCTTGTTGGCAGAAATAATTAATATTTTAAGAATTCAAAAATTGATGGAAGTAGTAAGATTGAGTAAGCAGAAACTGACTGTCAGGAGATCAGGCTTTAGTTAGTAGGATTTAAATATGCTTGGCATATCAAAGCAATGTGACAAGTCAGTGTTTTCATAATGCTCTGTGTCTACCTCATAACTTGTTGTGAAAGGCTGATGACTGTTGCCAGCTTGCTTTGTTCTTCTTATTATTTTTGAAGATAAGGAAGTGAAATGATTCAATTTCAGGAATTAAGTCATTTCTTTGTGCCAAAATACAGACAGGAACTCTTGGTGAGGGAAGATAAATTAGAGATCTGATTCCTGCATCACAAGAAAGAAATCAACATTGCTTGAAAGGAGCCTTGATGTTCAAAGTGGTGTTAACTTTTCTAACATCGTAGATGTGGGTGTCAGGTGAGTTTTCTATGTGAATTTCTGTAATGTGAAATGGAACATACTGCTGAACAGAGGCACGGTTGAGGTCTGATTTTCAAGGCTGGGGATAATTTTAGGAAAGAGTAGATCAGAAGTGCTAGCAAGTTTGACATACGGACCTTAGTCAGTATGGCAATGCCGGGTGTAGAACATCGTGCTGCCCATGACTAGTGGGATATGTCTCCTTTTTGTCACTGATTATTGCAGCTTCTTCAAAACTGCTTTTGCAGTCCCTTCTCCTCCCATCATGTAGACCGTGTCCAAATCCCCAGCAAATAGTTCTCCATCCAACTCTATTTTAATCCAGTAAAATAGCCTTTCCTATGTGTCCAGAAATGACAGAAGTCCTACCCAGCACAGTACCAACAGTAGCTTCCTTCTGGTATATCTCACAAGGACCAGTTGTCTCTGAATTAGTCCTGACCAATACTATCCTACTGGTTCTTATATTCATTTGACCTGGACATCTGTGTCCTTAAGCTGATTCTTCATCTGCTGCAGAAAATGCACGTGTTTTCTAACTAGAACAAGGCCCTTTACTGTTTAATTGTTCTCTTCATATTAGGAGCCATCTTCTATTACCATGTTGACCTGTGCATTTCCTCTGACAGTGAGTCCTACATTTGTGTAATCTGTGTGATGGGGCCATTTTCCACCCACCTTCCTTCCAAAGTCCTTCTCATGACAGTTGTCCCCAGTACTGTTCCCTGATGCCATCAGGCAGAAAGTGGACTGTGACTATCTGAGGCATCATGTACTTTTCTGCTCTTGTCCCATGTTACTGCTCTGCTGCTTACATTTGACCATCTTCTGCATATTAATCTGGGGTTGTGAGCTCTTCGAGTAGAGGCTGGCTTGAAACTCCTATGGATACACGTGATCTCAGACTGAAGTTTTCAAAGTATGCTGTGAGACCATATCAGCATATCTGATGGAAAATACCTCTGGCGCACAAAGAAAGTGACATTAAAGTCACAACCAAGATAAGAAATGAAGCCTTTTATTACGAATGACTCACAGGCAAATGCAAAATCCAGCCATCAGCTCTTCAGAAGAAGACCCACTGCAAATCTTCACCTCCTTAGTCATGGGCCACTCTCTCCACGTAACTGCATACCTTGGTGCAATTGTTTCAGGTAAGGGTTTATCTTCAAATAGGACAAGGCCATGGGCAGATCAGATTGAGACCATGAGCAGGAGTTGATTTATTTGCAAAGTATACATGCAAAAAGTTGGGGACTACGGTCTTCTGATTTTCCATTTTAAACAGACACAACAGACATCAAAGGAGGACTCAAAATTGCTGGGAAAACATGTATTAAACATTTGTTTAGTAGAAAATCTGTGTAATTCCTACTATTTCTTACAAAAAAAAAAATTTAAAAGCAACCGAAGAAGAATAAATGCATCCTATATACACAAGCAATACAACACAGCAGTCTTGTAAGCAGGGATTAGTAGCAAGACATTGTGATATAAACTGTACACTTTTTCTCTTGGGAAACTTTTTAAAACTCCATAAATTCAGGCAGTTCAAGGCCACAGAGAAACAAAGTACTGACTATGCCCTTGTTTCTATTCCTTGTTGTTGTGATATTTTACAAGCCAGGTTTCTGTGCATTCTCCCACATAATTCTCATTCTCACACAAAAAAATTACTAAATAATTTACATCCTTATATCTCCCTTACTTGTTTAAACCAGACCACAGGAAGCTATTTTCACTCTTCAGTGCAAGCGCATAATTGGTGGAGCAACACTGTAATGAAGTTCTTTAGAAAGATTTTTAGCAGAAAAACACTAGAGATTCATCTTGAACTATTTTAATCTGAACAGTTCTATAACAACAGCTGGGGATATAACTTCTGGGAAATGTGGATGCTAATTCAGACTGGGAGACAAGATTCAGTGAAAACAAAGAGTTGCAGCTGCTGCAACTGACACAGACACTACTACAACTAGCAACATCTTTTGAGATCAAAAGCAGACAGCCCCAAGAAAAGCACCCATCCGTCTTATGACAAGCTGAAGCTGCATGTTGGGTGGCAACTGAATTCTTCACTATTTAACTTGTATTTTCTTATTTATGTGAAAACTTCTTGCCATTTTCATACAGATTCCTGCAAAGCTTAAACTCCCCTTTCCCTCCCAAACACTACCTGTGATTGCCAACTGTGTAACAAAGAAGGTCATTCGAGTTTTCCGCTTCCTTCTCCATGTAGAGAAGAGCACAATGGCATTTCCAGCAATAGTGACAATGAAGAGGATCCAAAGAGTCACCAGCTGCTCCGTCTGCATTGGAAAGACAAAAAAAATCATATAGGTAGCTGAGTGGATGGTGACCTGGGTTAAGCCAATCAGTCAACATAGGACAAATGAGATGAGAATGCAAAAAGCAGTGCAATGTGAGTTTTGGCAATTGAAGTTTAATTATTTAGACTAAAAGATATTCTCGTTCTTTCAGAAAATACTTCACATGCATCATCACCAGTGATGTCCCTTCCAGCTTGATTTGCAGTGCCTGTATATTACTTCCGTATTCACAAAACCACTAGCAGTGCCTGTGTCCAGCACTGGACACTAAAATGAGAGACAGCCATCAGCTTTCTCTTGTTGCTTCAACAAGCTGTGAAATAACCAACTGCCACACTTTGTAAGGAATATTAATAGACGCGCTTCTTTGGTGAAATGGGGGAAACAAATACTCCTCTCCTTCCCAGCCCCATTGAGTATGGGTCATCCACAAGTCCTGTGAAATTCAGACATCCACTCCATGATCTACAGTGTACCAGGATTGAAAAAAAAGCATGACCCACTGTAAGGAAAAGTAAAATTGCGCAGCACGCAATACGTGATGACAAAACGTCCCCTAGTGGTAGTGTGTACAAAGAAAAGAAAAATCAGAAAAGCACTCCGGAAGCATCATGATTCTCTAACGGAATACATATGCGCATTTATTTGCTTCATGTGAGTGCACACACAATTTTCTCCCTCCCTTTTGGCCGACTGAAACTTGTCTGGTCTTCTCTCAGTGCAGGTTAGTTACTTTTCTGTGGCTACTCTGTAGGTTTCTCCTAGCCATGGGGGACTGCAAAATTCAGTTTCTCCACATCAGCCAACCAGCTCTGATGCCTGAGAAGCACTGAGTCTGCAGAGCATGAGGTCGGCTTGGAGAAAATATTCAGCATTTCTATAAACTTCTTAGAAAACCTAGCTCTCATAGTGCATGTATGATAAGGAGAAAAACGATTCTTCTGCTCTTCTGCAGAGACAAGCAGAACAGACAGCATTTTTCACAGCAGCATGTTGAAGGGCATAGGACAGAGAAACACAAAAATGCAGAATTAAAAAGTGCTGAAGTATCCAGCAGGGATAATATACATGTTGTTATTACAGCCAAGGGGAGAAAAAAAAATACAGATAGCTCAGCAGAATCGATAGCCAGCATCCATAGTTCCTTTTCTACCAAGGAGTCATCATCAGCCAGCTCTGCTCATGTCAGGTAGCAATGGTACTCCATGACCTATGTGGCCATGCAGGAGGGGCAAGACCTGCTTGCTGGATGAGCAATTCTAGGCTGTGCTCCATGCCTGAGCCCAGGGATTAGTTTAAGCACACAATGAATGCTGTGTTTAGATGGTTTCATTTTTCCCAGCACGATAACTTCTGTTAGTTTAATCTGCCATTTGGGTCACCTCATCTAACTTTAAAGCTCTAAAGAGAGACAGCTACTCTAAACGGTCTTTGTAGTCTAGATAATGGTAATATCTCAGACATGAATCACCATTCATCTCACCCATCCTGGGATGCTGTCTCTGCTGATTACATAATCACCTATACAATACAACCAGTGTGGCCTGGATACTTCACTTTTAGACAAAAACAAAAACAACAAACAAGCAAACCAACAACAAACAAACATTTTTTTAGATCTAAGAATTTCTTGGTCAAATTCCCTTTATAGCATTTGGCAGAGACAAGGTGAAACTATGCTTATGGGGACACTTTGTTTTGTATAGAGATTGGATGGAGGCATCTTTCTGGAAGATAAAGCAGGGAAAAAAAAAAAAAAAAAAAAAAAGGTATGAAGACATTTCACATTTGTCCTTGAAATCAACTGGTTCTTTTAAGGAATTGACTAGTCTTTTCCATTTCAGAAATAACCTTTCATATGTTAAAAAAATAAAGGATAAGACATGCTTTTCTCTGATACAAAAATGGGAGAGCACCTTTTAAAAAGAAATTCTGCATTCCTGTATTGTAATGATAAGACTAACAACAGAACAAGGCTCTGACACAAATCTTTTTGCAATTTCTATGTAAGAAAAACCCCAGTGTCAGCCAAGCCAGTGTTAGAGGGGGGCTTCCTTCCCCAAATAGGGGTAAGCACATGTAGTGAGTCCTCTTGCGAAGTTAAAATGAATGCTTTAAGCTCTACATAAATGTACAATTAAACCAAACTGCAAAAATGATCTAAGAGGTGCAAAAGCTGAGTAAGGAGAGCTAAGTTTGAAAGACCATAGACAAAGGCATATAGACAAGGATTTTATTCATTTATTTGTGGTAGCTGTTATTCAGAGAGAAGAGAAAAAGATCTCATTCTTGGAGATTAAGGAGCTACAATAATAGGCAGCTTAATTCAGCCTCCATTGGTCTGAATTAGCTTGCAGAATGAAAACTTCTGGAGGTATTAATGGGATGCTCACCGTGATAACAGCCTTAAAGGAAGCTACGACTGGAATTCAGAATGTTCCTGATGAACTGGAAACACGCACTTGAAAAAACAGGATTCCACTGAATAAAGGAGCAGTTCGGGACTCAAAGGTGCAGTAGGTGTAATGATACCAGGCTGGTTGAGCCTTTAAAACATCACCCCCAACACATAGCAGGTGTAGGTTCCCTGCAAGTAGAACACTACCACTATGGCCAGGCACTGTGTGCCCTGGAAGCCCAAAGGGCCAACCCTACTCGGGGGTGGTGCATCAGGTCCACACTGCCAGCCCTGTCAGGGAAGGGGTTGTCCTGCTATGCTCTGCACTATGCAACCTCACCTCCAGTACTCCTTGCAGGTTTGGGCACTACAATCTAAGGAGTGCTACAAAGATGGGGAAGGGTCTAGAGGGCAAGGAGCATGAGGACAGTGCTTCCAGACATACGGACTGAATTTTGGGTGGTCCTCTGTGGAGTCAGGAGTTGGTCTTGATCCTTATGGGTCCTCTCTAACTCGGGTTATTCTGTAATTCTACAGTGAAAACAATCACAACTACCATGAAAACAACACGTTGCATGTCTCTGCTCTACTGAACCCAGCTGCTATACCATGTCCTCTCTGGGACACCACACTTCAAGAGTGGCATAGGGTAAGGAGTTAACAGCAGATTAGAGGATATAAGTGGGCAAAAAGAGTGAATTATTTAAATTGCTCAATCTAGCAAACACCAGACTCCAGGAATAGATGAGCATATCTTTGAAGACATGAAAAGGTTGTAGAAAAAAAGAAAAGGAATAATATCTTCTGCTGATCCATCACATATTGACCCAAAATCAATGACCCAAAATTATAGCATAAAATTCAGGATGGTTATTTAAAAATTTTGTCTTATGTATATATCTGTATAGATTGACTGAGTCAATGAAATCTCCGTTTATGAAAATAAGTCTGAGATATAGCTGATTGATACTTGAACTTCACTTCAGCTGCACTGTCTAGAATTCTGTTTTATACATCACACTGAGGTTGCTTAAAAATTGATGGGTTTCATTTCGTGTCATGTTCATCAAGCAGAAATCCTCTTTTTGTAACAACCTTCAGCAAGGTGATTTTCAAGAAGAAAAGAGCACCACTGTTTAATAATACCTTACACAGACACCTATATAAAAAAATAATAACATCTCTTGAATCCTTGTGCAGAAGCTCTCATCAAGGGCTGCTTTTGCAATGTGTATACTAACTACATTACATAAGAACACTACAAGGCAGACTAGTGCCATGCAACAGTTCTTTTAGATCAGAAAAATTAAAAGTGCTAGTGACCTAATTAAGGTTGCAGAACAAATCAAAGTCAAGAGGATTTCCTCGGCTTGACTATTGCCATTGTTTGTGCTGCTATTCCACAAGACTGCTGTTTGAAGCGTGGAAGTGCTTGACATCTGGAGCACTTATTCATGTTTTACTAATTTGCTTTAAGATTAAATCCAGCTTTAGCCAATGAAGGAAGTCTCTTCATGGGCGAAATGTAAGTGAGGAAACCTGTCTGGAAAGTGCATACATTTTTCTTTGATTGTTATTTTGTTTCTCTAACAAAATTTCTGAATTCACAGGCTGCAATAAGTTTAGCATGAGGTGTACTGTGCTTAATATTTGAAACAAAGTCCATCTCCATAAGCCCTATGTAACATTCACTCTTGGTTCATATAACATCCAAGGTAGAAAGAATCCTTACGGATTCCAGGCATTTGTTCTATTATGATGTGATTCATATTTATCTTGCATCAATGACAAAATCCACCCCTGTATTCTTCTTTCAAGTTGCTCTGTATCTCTGAGTTACTGTAGTGTGAGGAGTAGGAATGGAAAAATTTTAATATCTTTCCTAACGTGACTGGCTGGTGTCCTAGCATAAGGTTAGAAGGCTTATAGTGAATTCAAGTCATCGTTGGCCTGTTGCTTTCCTGCTTCATGCCCTTGGTCTGTTGAGTGACAAAGACACTACTATCCTACTATCACATGTTGGTAGTGACATAGGTCTCCGAGCAGCTTCTGATTAAGTTCTGGGGATGTGTGAATTGTATGACTGCTTGCATTTTGTTCATTTAAAAAATGATATTAGAGTTGTAACCTATTGCAACAATTGAGATGTAATCACAGAGTAAAGTAAGCAATTTCATGAGGAAGCTCCTCTTAACATGTAAAAAGAACACATATATTCGCTTGCTAAATTGGGAAACTGGCATTGTGAAGATCATGTTCACCACTAGTAAATTGCATTGCTCTATTCCAAAGGAAGATTTAATGAAAAAAATAATAATAAAAGAGAGAGAGAGAGAGAGATTTTTCTCATCTCCTGAAATAACACTTTAACAGCAGAGCATGTAAGCAAATGGAGGATCCCAGGTTTTGGATTATTTAGACTGCTATAGAAGGCATGGAGTCTTGAAATTTGAATATAGAAAATACGTGAGAGATATGTTATTTTAGCTGACTCCATCTAGGGTGGAACAAAAGAGGAAAGGGAAAGGAAAGGGGAAAGATGAAGGGAAGGGTTAGTTTTTCTAAGGCACACAACTTTACTGATTCAAGCTGGGGATTTATAGTCAGTTCACTTATGTTGGACTGCAATATTTAAAGAAATAATAATACAACACAACTGGAACAGTTTACTTAAGAAGCTGCATTAGAGAAGGATCAGGCTGAGTATTAGGAAAAGGTTGTTTCCCAGAGTGTGTTTGGGCATTGGAGCAGGTTCTCCAAGGCAGTTGTCACAGCCCCAAGCTACCAGAGTTCAAGAGGCATTTGAAAAATGTTTTCAAACGTAGGGTTTGAATTTTAAGTGGTCCTGTATGGAGTGAGGAGTTGGACTCAATGATCCTTCTGGTGCCTTCCAATTCAGGATATTCCATGAGTCTATAAGGAGTTCACAAGAAAAGAAGCACCACACGGAAGTTGCAATACAGGACATTTTGATTATATATTAGGAAAAAGAAATCACTATGAGGATAGTCAAACACTGGAACTGGAGTTCAGAGAAGATGTGGAACCACTGCCTCTGAAGATGTTCAGAACTTGATTGGGCACTGTCCTGAGCAGTATGGTATGTTTGGAGCTTGCTTTTGAGTTGGAAGCCCAAGTGTACTTCAGTTATCCTGCACCTAGATTATACACACATAGCATGCCTAATACTTCTTTTTATCTTAAAGAATATACTTACAACTAAAGTGTACTTATGCAGATATATATTCATAGAATCATAGAATAACCAAGGTTGGAAAAGACCTATGAGATCGTCCAGCTCAACCATTTACCTATCACTAATAGCTCTCTCTAAACCATGTCCCTCAACACAACATCTAAATGCTCCTTAACACCTCCGAGGTTGGTGACATCACCACCTCCCTGGGCAGCCTATTCCAGCACCTGACCAGATGACCTGACCTGATTCAGATGAGAGCTTTGCAAAAGATATATATTATTTATTGTACCATAGAAAAAAAAAACAACTCAGATCTTTTTGGGAATTGCTATTTACATCACCTTGCAAGTCAGGTGTAAATGCTGGTGGAAATGACACAAACACATCAATCTTAATTAACATAAAAAGTCACGGGTGGTGTTTAGCTAAAGCACGTGCAGAAGTTTGAGATGAAGTATTTCTGCCAGGGTGTGACTAGGTTAAACAACCAGCTGTCAGAAAGTAAAGTGCAATGAAAATGAAATATTTATGTCTATTGTGATTACACAATATAAGGGATCCCCATTCTTGGATGCATTTGAAGCCAGGTTGGATTGAGTCTTTGGCAGATTGATCTAGTAGGTGGCAACCTTGCTCATGGCAGGCAATTGGAACTAAATGATCTTCATGGTCCTTTCCAATCAATGCCACTCTATGATTCTCTAATTCTCTGATTTAATGTATAAAAAAGAACAAACTTGGTTAAAGTGCCAATAGGAAACATATGTCTATCTTCCTGTGTTGAAACTTCAACCACAATTTGGATTGAGAAAAGAACCACAGAAATCTCTTTGATGATAAACCATAGGTGCATTATATATATATTTTAACAGTAGATAGCAGGTCTCACTGTCAGAGGACAAAATAAAAGGCACCAATAATTTTACCAATAGAGAGATAACAGTGCTGATTTTCAGGTTAAGAAGTAAGACTCATACAATGCGTGTTAAACATTCAAATGTGAAAGTTTAGATGATTAACAAAAAACTACCTACTACTTCTCAAGAAATGTCAAAAAGAAGAAGAAAAAAAGGAATATTTTAGGGAGGAGAAAAGCCACAAAAAATTGTTCTTGATTCATTTTCAGATAAACTATGTCCCATAAGAAAGAAACAGACGAAAGAACTGGGAAGATCACTGAAATGTTACAGCCTAGTTGTCACAACTAGTAGAAATTGTTGTACTGGTCATTCATGCAATAAAAGTATGCTTTGAAAGAATGTTTTCCACCTAGCTAGGCAAAAACGAGAAGTTATTATACAACACTCACAATGTACTCCTTAAAGATTGTGGAATGCAATTTGATTGACATCAGAAAACTCTTAAGAAAACTGGTGTGAAGGTAACAAAGACTGAGGAATTATTATTTGAATTATTTCAAATCTAAGTTTTATATTTTTTTCTTTAAAGGTTCTTCCACTGCAATTTAATTAGATAGGAAGGCAACAAAGTCCTCTAGGAGTTGATTTTTTTGGTAACTTGGCCTGGAATTGAGCCTGATTCACACTGTATGAATACTAGCTCAGCCTCAGGTCTCTCTTGAACCACAGATTTTCCATCTATGCCCTGGGGTTAAAACACAGCTCTGACTGCTATGGACCTTGACTATTAATTAAGCAGTTTCTCTTCAAACACCAATATCCCCAAGCAAGCTTAACAAAGAAAGCATCTCACACCTCTCTGAGTCAAGCACAAGCTTTGAATTCAGCAGATGTATTTGTCATGCTCTATAGTTTTCCCATCTCCTGCACAGTATCTGCTTTACATTGATGATTTCTCACAGGATGGCTGTGTTAGCCTTCCAGCACATGGCTGTGGGTTATTATGGCATGTATTGTTGTATGAGGCCTTCTCCACATGTCAGAGATTCTGACAACAGTCACTTCTCCGTGCATCTTTATTCCTGAAAGAAGGGCATGGCTGGAAGGGGACCTAAAATCTTTTTCTGTTCTGCCAAACTTGGGAAGGAGTTTTGCATGAATTTGTATCTGAATGGTATTGCACTTTTAGTCTGTGAATGCTAATGTGTTCTAGAGAGGAAAATCTACAATATTTTCTACATTTTAGGTGCAAGGATAACTATTCACTAAATCAGAATACTTTATCATAGAAAGGAATAATTGTGTTACTAAGATAATTTTCACTTCTTTTTGAAATACAGCCAAACTCCACTGATCATTTTTTGTGAATCCTCAGTTTTTAAAAATATATTTCTTGGCTCTCACTTTACCATCTTGGCTGAGACAGGGTCACTGGAGTGGGCAGCATTTAATGCATGTAAAAAGGGCTTTCTACACTCCAAGATCAGCTAATCAAAACGTCCTTAGCCTAACCCCAAATCCTCTGTATATGAGACTAGGGTAGAAGGGGAAGATTTTAAGTCAATAACAAATGGTAACAATTCAGTTTTAGTAGCAGACAGTTCACATTCACCATTTTGTTGTGTTTTGGTAACTGGAAAATAAACTGGGACATTGCTATTCAGATAGTGACCAATTGGGACATATATAGGACACATAGTGATAGGACAATGGCAAATGCTTTTAAACTAAAGGAAGGGAGATTAAGATTAGATGTCATGGGGAAGTTTTTCATGGAGAGGGTGGTGAAATGTCAAAATGGGTTGCCCAGAAAAGCTGTGTATGTCCCATTTCTGAAGGTGTTCAAGGCCAGATTGGATGTGGATGTGGGCAATCTGATCTAGTACTTGATCTAGCAGTTGGCAACCCTGCCTGCCGCAGGAGGGCTGGAACCATCTGATCCTTGAGGTCCCTCCCAACTCAAGTCATTCCATGATTCTACTGAGTTATTTCAAGGGTTTTTTTTTGAACAAATGTGTCATAGAAGCTTCCAAGAAAGGAGTTAAACAGATTTCCCTAATTTTGATGTCATCAAGAATGATATATTTTTCGTTACGTATCTATTCTTCCTAGAATAATTTCAACAGGAAGAGATAATATTAGGTCACTCAATAGCCCATCCATAATTGTATGGTTTTGATAGCCCTATTAAAAACTGTAAAATTGTTCCTTCTTAATCACAGAAAAGAATAAGATGATTAAATGTGCCTAATCTGTGAAATTAAAACAGTTCACAGACTAGAGACATTCTAAGCCTATTTATATAGGTGATGCAGACAGACACAAACACTATCTGTGGGTCACGTGGACCACAGAGTCAGAGGTGTGAGGGATGTTGGTGTAAAACTGTTTGAATTGGTCGGCTCACAGCTACTCCAAGCTGGACCGTTACTGAGCCAGCTCCCTGCTGTGCTGCATTTAAGCTAGCAGATGAAGCCAGCCCACCCAAGAACACTGCAGCTTTTTTTCACAAGGTGAGCAGCTATTGCCTCCTCAGCATGGCAGCTCAGCTCTAGCAGTGCTCCTTACAGCAAATTGCAGTGCCTGCATTCAGGAGTTCTTGACACTGCATTTGTGTAGACTTAATTCTCCTCCTCTCAATCCACTGAAAGATAGCGAAGTCACTTATGAATTATTTGGTTTGCTCATTTTCCTAAAATGTCTGATTGCATTTGCAGAGATTACTCCAGAAATTTGACAGCACCCATTAATATTTTTCTGTTATGTATTCAGGGATGGGATGCTCTGTGCAGTCTGCTTGAAAATCTGAATGAGCAATAATAACAGCAAATGCTTTCCAGGAGATAAAGAAACTCCTGAATTTGGCTGAAATGATTGCTGAAATGATAGGGACACAGATACTGGATACTGACTTAAACAGGTTCTGAGAACACCTGGGGACAAACCCTTGTTACCTGATATTTCTGCAAAACTTGTCTGAACAAACCTGTTCTCCTTGCACTGATTTTCTCAGTGCTTTGCTGGAAGTGATGGGTCCTGGCATTTGTAATTAAGGTTATACTCCATGGATGAGAAGCATGTGGTTTTGTATTTGTGCTTACACTAGCATGGCTCCACATTCTTGTTTAATATCTGAACTACCTGGGCTACAACATGCAGGTATTGGCAATGCTATGGTGTCGGGGGAGGATAGCCACAGGCAGACAGTTCTTCTGAAGAAAAAAAAAAACTGGGAATCTTAACTATTCATGATGAATCATCTGTAGTGGATTTAATGTGCACATTATTTTTCCTAACAATACTTATCATTCACTGCCACTGCTGAGATGATGCTGCACAGCACAGAGACTAGGGTTCATGGGGCTGGAGAAAGGAAGACATCAATGTATAGTCCTGTGGTTGAGGTTTCCACCTTGCAGCATGGGACAAGGATTCCCAAAAATCCTTGGGGGAAAGCAACAAAACCATGTGCCACTGCAGAGACGAAGGCTCAGATTTATACATCAGAAAACAAAAAGAGAAAGTGCAACCTGATGGTGGAAGGCAGGAGATAGCTGGCGGTGGGAACACCATGTACCACTCCTGCCAAAGAAGGTATGATGGCTGGGACTTTTCAGTATTTGAGTGCTCTTACGTTTATTCTACTGCATCAAAATAGAGCATCCCATTGTCCAACAGCTATCTCATATATAAGAATTGGGACCTACTGGAATCTTTCTAAGCATTGAAGCTGCCGCAGCTGTGCAAAAGGAGCTGTTTCCTTAACCTTTGCAAAGATTTCAGCCTTGTTGGCCACAGGAACTCCTTACTCAGCTGGGAGAACCTATTCTGAGATTTTGGCTTCTCCCCATGCTCTCTAGGAAGGCTTCTGGATGGCACCTTATGTCTCAGGTCCCCATGAGTCAGTTAGGCAGAGCGGAGGGACTCTGAAAGTAGAGAAAAGCCACAGGCATTCTGATAATCTTTGTCTTCTACAGCTCACTGTATTTGGCAAAGGGCAGTTGACACTCACAGAGACTCTTCTTACACAGAGATTAAATGCATGTGGGGGAGGTTGTAAAGGGATGTAATAAGCTCTCCATTGGCTGGGGAGGTTGGAGCTGTGATTAATACTAATTTGCACATCTGTTACGAATCTGATGCCAGAACAGCCAACAGAACTCCCTGCATTTGTGGTTCCAGATGGTGAGTTACCTGCATGCCTCATGCAAAGGCCCCAGGCAGAGATGTGGGCTGCGCTTTCAGCAATACTTTGCCATGTAGAGGTTGGAACTAGAAGATCTTTAACGTCCCCTTCAATGCAAGCCATTCTGTGATCAGAAAACCTGCAGGTAGGGAAGAGCTGCTGTCTTTGCCATGGACAGTTCGGTCCCATCTCATAAACTGCATGACACACCTGGACCTGCCCAAAGGATGTGAGAACAGCTTTGAGCCCATTACACGTGGCAGCAGCCTTACAGCACACCCGGGGGTAAAGGCTCATCAAGCAGCTGGTGAGGCAGCTATCAAAATGACTAACAGAAAGGAAGAGCATGTTCCTCCAAGTGGATGAAATGCTTCTTTTCCCAGGCAAAAATAAATAAATAAATAAACGTAGGATTAAAAAAAGAAATCTAATTGAACTGGCAAAATGTTGTTCGTTTTTTTTTTTAATCTGAAGCAGCATGGGATTTAGTCATTATGTTCTAAAGAGTAATTGAATGAAATTCAAATGGTTCTGAAAGGGGAGCAGGGAAGCATTCACAACGTAGCCCATAATAGGGCTTTTTTGGTGTTGAAATGCTCTGAGTAGCATTATTTTACTTTTGTCACATCACCATCGTGATATAACCCAGATATTACCAGTGGGTGGGTACAGGCAGTCCTTCTGAAGCATGGGAGGAAAAGAAGAATACCGTGTTCTCCTTTCACCCCATAGTTTGAGCAGTGTTTGAGACATCTACAGAGCTGCCAGTTGATAAAATTCTTAAAAAGACATTTGTGCAGGAACTGTTCCAGGTACTGCATGAGCATCACTCCCTGGTCACATTTATCAGTTTAGATCATGTTTTCCTATTACATCTCTTAAGGTAGATAACAGACCTCTGTATTTCCCAAAGAAAAATAGGTGCACTTGCTTGCTTTGCATTGGATGTACAGTCAAGTGGCAATCCCTCCTCAAGCCACAGGTACAGCCCATGTCCAAACTGAGGCTTCTGCCTCATGTCCACACAGGGGTCAGCCTGCACATGCGTGGTGGCCGTTGGTCAATCTTTACAGTCAGAAACAGGCTACAGCATGTTTGAAAATCCCAATAAATGGCCGAAGCCCATTTGTAGCTGCATTTTGAGCACCGAGGTCAAACGACACGGGTTTTTAATCTACTCAGCCTGTTTCAAACTGACCTATTTCTCTAGCTGCCAAACCATAGCGGAAGGAGACGCTGGGCACCTTGCTAGAAGGGACAAGGACATGGCCACGACACAGAATGTGGACGGCACAGCACAGGCAGCCCCGTCAGCAGGTATCAGCAGCACCTTCCACACATGAGCTCTCATGGAGAGCTGATATGGTTGGCATATGAGAGCCCTGCCTCACATAGTAGATGTCAGCAGGTGCGTTATTCCTCCTTCCCTGCAGCAGCAACACCAGCTGTCACTTGTCTCCCGAGTCAAAATATTTCCATGCCTATCAGCAGTCAGTAATTGATGTGAAATCAGTGAACCTCCTTGCAAAGTTCATCTCATATTTTCCAAAGCTAGACATCAGGCAGCAGAGTGCAAGTCTAATGAGAAGCTCTCAGCTAATAGAATCAAGTTTCCTTCAGCAATGGACGAGCACGCATGACTATCCATGGTATCCTAATTATTGTAATTTACTCAATCTGCCCTATTAAGAAGCATTTTTCTGCCTGGGGACTTTCTAATCATGGAATTAATTTGTCACTTTTACCATTATAAAATACTGCTCCCATGACATTGTTCAGATTTACAGCCTTAAGTGTGGAAAGAAGAGAGGAGATAAGAAGAAAATTGCAAAAAAAGGTTTTGCTCCTCACTTCTGCTGCTTTCTCAAGAACCTTTTAAGAGTCTAACATGGAGAGAAAGGAAAAAAAAAAAAGTACTGTGTTAAAAGGAACTCCAGTTAATGAACTGTAGGACTACAGATCAACTTTTTTCCCTGATAGAGGTAAATCCCTGTTATAATTCCACTGATTCCAGGGGTGACATATCAGAGTATTAACAACCTCCTGGAAGTCAAAATTGCATCTGAATGCATCCCCTGATTTCCAACATATTGCCAAACAATGCGAGTGCCTGTATCTTTCCATATGGAAGTGGTCTGCTTGGTTCTGAGCTCCAGAGGGAAGGCGGCGTACTTCTTGTAGTAAACTCCTTTTTAGTAACTTGAGCACAACATGTTCAGCGTGCCACTACAGCAACGTAACACATGGCATGCAGCATGAAACTGAGCAATGACAACAGACACGGAAAGCTGAAGCAAAGATGTAACTCAGCACCTCTTTCATCTGTTCACTACAGTCACATATTGCAAGGGTGATGTTTATTCCAGGAGATGAATGAATATACTTCTCACGTCATTCAGCAGCGTTCACTCCTGAGTCATTTGTCTGCTACACTCTAACAGTGATGCTGCATCCTCCTCTCAGGTTTAAAAGAAAACCTAGCCAGTTAACTAATTAGAGCTAACCCCTGTTGTTTTTCACACACACACACACACACACACACACACACACACACAAAAAACCCTCTTGCTTGTGTGCAGTGTTTGTTGCAGCTGGAAAAGTGAAAAGAAATTCTGTGTGTAAAGGTGATGGCTAATAAGAAATTACACAAAAGATGTGTTAAACTACTACACACTTTTGATTAAAGAAGCATGTATAACTACAATGCCGCTTTATAAAAACATTACCACCCCCTCTTGTAAAGGGGATACAATTTCTAGGATCTGCCAGTCTGAACTCTAAAACCTGCAACTCTTTTGTTATCCAGTAAATGCCTCACATATACTGTCAGCTGTCTTTGCAGGGCAAATGCCACCTAAATCTGGGATAAAGCATCAATAATCCCAGCTGCCTGCCTGCAGAGGTGCTGAGACGCACCGAGGCTTGTAAGAAAAGTAATGCACTGGCTGTACCTTAAAGGAGTAGTAAAAGGATTTCCACTCCTCTTCCTCCAGCACTTCGGTGAAAGTCACGGTCTCGGTGCAGGTGACAAGGGTGACATCCAGCCAGCCAGTGCCAGCTGGGGAGCTGCTGCTGGCTGCTGTGGGGCCAACCTCCATGGCCAGGCTCTGCTCCAGCTGTCTGAGCGCTTGTTTTCCTAGGAGTTAATGCAGCCAAACCGCTCCTGTAAAAGCACAGCAGCAAAACCAGCTTCTCACTGCTCCACCACTGGCTACCAGAGGCATCAGGCTTCAGTGCAGCTGAGTGATAAGAAAAAAAGCAAAGTGAAGGAAAGAAAAAAAACCCAAAAAACAACAAGCTAGTGTTGTCCCTTTGAGCTCTCCTTCAGCACAACTCTAACAACAGCCATTCACATGCTCTTTCAGCAGCAAGACCAGCAGTTGGTAAGAAGTCAGCACACGTGGAGCCATCCATGTGCATTTCAGACTGCCAGGCATCCACAGCTGCCACAGCTGTAAAAGTATAGACCTGGAGAACAAGCATATATTTAGCACATCCAGAACTTGTCCAGCCTCATAGGCTGCTATGCATCATGACCAATACACTCCAAAGCAGAACTTAATCTGTTCTCACAGCCATGCTCTGCCAATCCAATTTCTGAGTTTCCCATTACCTGCAGGGCTGGAGTCTGTGGAGGCTGGAGAGACCTCTGGGTGTCATAGCAATGTTCAGGTCTTGGCCTGGGCCATCCAGAGGAAGGTTCTGGTACTGGCCCTTATAGATAACTGGTACCCTTCATGATGAGAAAGAACTGGTGTTAATCCATACACACCAGTGATAGATATTTGAACAACTGAAAATTGTGCATCCATTGGAGTATGCTCAGTTAAAACATGTTTCAGAACAACCACACTGAGCTGCAGTCAACAGGGAAAATAGTAATTAATACACTGTCCAAAAGAGAGAAGGAATTCTCTTTGAAATCCATCCTGAATGACTGCTCAGGTTGGCTCAGAAACTCTGCTCTGAGGCATTCAGGCAGCAACCAAGCTTCCAGAAAGCATCCCACATCACTTTCTCTTTTCTCACCTTGCTCTCTCATATTTATGGAATAAACTAAAACTTCTTGCACCATCTGTTTGTTTGTTTGTTTGTTTGTTTGTTTGTTTGTCTCCTTGTTCCCACACAGCTGATAAGCTCGAGCATATGACAGGCACTAAGAGGCTTCTTAGTATTTCTTACACTCCTGTCTCCAAGTATTATTTGGTGGCTGTCACTGACCTGTTTTATTGTTGTCTGTTCTTGCTAAAAATGCTTTTTGTTGCTGTTTGTTTGATTTTGTATTTATTTTCAGAATTTTAGGCCATGGGCTGTCTATGATACCATGTCTATAATTAAACTAATTGTTTAGGAAAAATATACTTACTTTTTAATCCTCTACAAAGTTGTGCTTGCTCTCTGAAATTTCATGCTTTGGGTTTGCTCTCTCTGCCCTTGCCAGTATTAAGCAAGCTATTAGAATACCTCTGAAATTAATGGTGAAACAGAAGACTTTTCTGATTGAATCTCAAAAGCCTGTAGCAGGCAAGATCAAATCCCAGCAATTCCTCTGTGCAGAATTGATTCCTACATGTGACTTTGTTTTCCCCAGTCAGGTCTTTCAGAAATCTCCAAGAATTTCAGCTTGAAGAGATTTAGGTAGCTTTACAAAGGGAGAAATTGAGTTTTCCCACTGTTTTAACATAAAATACTCTCAAATTATTATTCAAACACATTTTTTTTCTAATACATAACAAAACGCAATAATGCTTTCTTAACCTAAGCTGCTTCTTTTTTAAGTCTCACTTTGACAGTACACAACAGCATAAGCATGTTTCCTAAATAGGAAAGATCAAACAACTTTGAGATAATCCTTAAGCAAAGAATATGGATTATATGTAAGGAGAACAGGGAGGGCTTCCTTCAGAGGCCGCTTCATTGGTTATTCTCTTTATCTCAGACTCAGAAGCCACACAAAATTATGTTCCTCAAATCTAGCTGTGAGTCACAGGACCAGAGAACTTGAGAGCACACAGTGGGGAGACCTGCAGCTGCACTGTGAGATGGAAAACAAAATCACTGCACTGCTGCACACCATGTTGATAATTTCCCCAGATTGGACTGATCTGAACCTTCTGATGTGTTAAGTTGTTCAAAAAAATCTGGTACATGTGAAAGACACATTAAAAAAAAACAAAACCAAAAAACACACACAAAAAAAAACAACAACAACACATCTGCTCAAGGCCATCTAATTTTTTTCTAACAGAGAATTTACTTTGGAGTTGACTTTTCTGCTTTTATTCAGCATCAAGAGGAAACTGACAAAATATCACCCAAATCTGTATCTAGTGTCCTTGGAAGAGGAAGGTCAGTCTGCTTAGCTGGTGTGTCACTGCTTCCTCAGCATTTGCACCCGTCACTTCTGGCCACTCCAGATAGAGACAACATCAAATTTCTAAATCTTTTAAGACATTAAATGAAAATGATCTTTTTGGATTTAGCTCGTGAGTTCTGAAGTTAGTAAGGGGCTGGCAGCTGGAGTAGAAGAGACTTTCCATTATACAGAGAAATGTCTGTTTGACTTTCCTTCAGAATCTTTACTGGCTCGACTTTGATATATTCAAAGACTTCACGGAATGAGATGCCAAATCTCTGCCTGGGCCAAGACTGGTCTCTTGACTGGTCAGCATCCATTGAGCTTCAGATCAAATCTCCAGACTGCCAGCAAGTGGATTCTTTCTATCAATTGAACTTTTGGAGGAATCTTTTGCAAAAATCTGTACTTCATCTTGTAAAGAAGTAAGGGCATAGACACAGAGCATTTTTCTAATAGAAATGATGAATGAGTACTTTACTCCTGTTCCACAGATAAATGAATGCTAAAAGAAGCATTTTTTTTCATATCACCATTACTGTTTGTGATCCCAATTCAAGGTGGTCTATTTTACAAAAATAAATAAATAAAAAATAAAAAAAAGATAGTTGGCTATTTATCTGTATTTGCAAATAAACTCTTGCAGAAGGATAACCAATTCCTAAGGAACTGTCTTTGAAAAGAAGCAAGCAGATGAAGAAAATGCACAGAAAAAATGCCACTGAATCTGCAGACTATGTTAGCAGAACTGCCAGACACCTGGGAATTTCAAGTTTCTCTTCCTTTCAACATATCCACCAAGAGAATCATACATTTCACAAGGTCCTGATTCTCCATTCCCTCCTCCTGCTGTAGATCAGGATTACTGTTCAGGGACAGAACCACATATAGCTTTAACGAAGAGAAGCCAAGTTTCCTGATATGAAACAGAAGCCTTATAAAAGCGCATTTCAATAAAATAATGAGGCAGTCAGCATTCTGTTGTTCACTGTACAACAAAGGAACACTTCTGTGTTTTAGAAGCTGAGCAGGTATCTGTCATTCAATCCTGCCCTGACTTAAGTGTTGCTCCCCCATTGGAAGTCAGATGCTGACTGGAGCTGATGAACCTCACTCTTCCTCTGCAAGGGATGAAGAATAATCTAATGGCTATGGTACAGGCCTGCAGTTCAGAGAAGATACTAAACTCCTTGCTCCTCTGCAAATTCCCACCTGCCCTTGACCAAGCAATCCCTTCCCCGCAGCTCTGGGCTCTGTCTTTAGAATGCAGGTGGTGAGACATACTCACACAAGGCCCTTGAAGAATCCAACTATGCGCTTAACTATTGTTTTTGATAGAGCCTCTACAAATGGGGAGCTAACCCTCTGCTAAATAGGACTGAGTCCTTGCACCATCAGAGTCCTTGAGTGCCCAGTCTGAACCAATGAAATCAGCACCAAGCTCAAACTCCAAAGCAGAGGCAGACAAATCCATCACTACATCTGAGTTGTTCACTTCAGAGAAAACTGAGGCTCAGCAATGAATTTCTGTTGGGTAGAAGACTTGAAGAAATGAAGTTCTAGACAAAGTTTAATATGAAAGTTTAAAACTTGGTAAAAGGCAATAAAAGAGAAAAACAACATTATGACAAACTTTCAGACTACATCGCCAACATCATTCTCAGCTCAAATGGTACTACAGAGGCTACAAAAAAAGGAATGGGACATGAGTGAAAATCAGTCTAATCTGTCAGTGTTACAAGACTGAGAAGTCTGGCACAAACCACAGTGGAGGAAAAAAAATGGGGAACCTCTGTGCACACAAGAAAGTGGGAGAACAAAAGAATTTAAAATGCCTGTATCCCAGTTCTCATTTCTGTGGTAGAAGTTGTGTCTGAAGTAATGAATACACTCTGTCTTCTGGCGATGAGCAGCAGCCTGTAAGTGCAGATTTACAATGGAGGTGGAAAGCTGTTAGAAGGATTGCAGGACATTTTATTGCCAATTACAATTTCATGGCAGGGTTATTATTTATTAAATATAGAAGCAGTCAGCTGAATTCTAACTGCTCCTAGGCTTATTTCCACTTATAAAACAGCTCAAGAAATTATCTAGAGATAGAGAAAAAATCTTTTGCCATAGCAAGCATGTTTCTCATGGTCTTCATGTCTGCACACATGGAGAGAAAGAAAGCAAACCACTCTTCTGAGAGAGAATAGGCTGCGCTCTATTTCCCTTTAATAATACCTAAGATGCAGTAAAGTGAATATATTGCAGGCACTGACAGGCTTGTGGGAGACAATTTGAGTAGCATAAGTTCCTTGATTACCAAAGCTCAGAGTTTGAAACTCTCCTGAGAGGTACTTCACCCATAGCTCAAAATGAGCATGCAGACAGAATAAAATCTTCTCACAGACAGAATCTACCCCACAGCAGACCTGGTTGGTATTGGCCACCATATACAATACATTGAACAAATAAAGCCATTTGATTGTCATAGAATCATTAAGTCTGGAAAAGACCACTAAGATCATCTAGTCCAACTACCAGTTCATCACCACCGTATGCACTTAACACATCCCTCAGTGCCACATCTGCACATTTTTTGAACACCTTCAGGGATGGTGACTCCACCACCTACACAGGAAGACTGTTCCAGTGCCTCACCACTCTGAGAAGAAATTGTTCCCAATATCCAGCATCTCGATTCTGATGCAATGAAGAAAGAAGAGCAAAACAAAATTGCTCAACACACTAACTTGAAGGCAGAAAGGATATTCAAAGAAACCATGCTAACTTAAGAAATATACAAAATTTAGTAATAAGATTTTGGAAATACTTGTCAGTACTCATGCTCTCTAGTGATTGGACATGCAGCAAGTTGTTACTGGGCCAATCAACTCAGCCCAGTATCTTGGTCCCTACATTTGAAGAGACATTCGTAGTTCATCAACCTTACTGGCATTTCAGTAAGATGCACACAATAGTTTGGATACTTTTTGCTAGTGATTCTTTGTTCACCATGGTAAATATATCACAACACAAATGTTCAACAAATGTCACAATTGGCACAATCACCCATCTCACCACTTTGCTCTACCTGCAGTGAGTCATGGGCAGACTGTGCCAGGTCCTCATGGAAATAAATGGGCTTAGCACTCTTCAGCACATAGATTGTGCACAAGTGCATGAGCTGCTGATCTGGCCTTCTGGTGCTGCCTTGGAGTAGGCTATTGATTTCTTCATATGTTCATGATGAAATTCTTATACGTGCAAGCAGAGCTGAATTACTGTTTACATAGTCAGATGAAAAATTTCAAGTCCGTGTCCAAACATAACACTGAATAAGGTTATATTGTTCTTGTAATAAAGCTAGATAGAGTAAAATAATAAGTATCCATGTGGAAACAGGAGTGCAAGAAGTTTTCAGTGCTTAATAATGGAGTGAGAGGAATGGCACATATGAGACGTGACTTTTTAGTCATTAGAAACAAACCTGAAATCATCATGAGATGTGTTGCTTCCTGCTGCCCAGAGCCATGTTTTCAAAATTTCTAAAAGGACTAAAACTGTTGAAGAGTTCTTTGCTTTATCTCTTTGGCACACCAAGAACTTTTGAAAAAGAATTTTTATTGCTATGTGTTCACATACATAGCAAATTAGGGAGAGATTAAATGAAGGAAAAGCAAACCATCTCTGCATTTGAAGCATTCATCACTCTTTGTAGCACAATTTGCTTTAGGAGAATATGATGTTTTCTGTGGTTATGAAGATGCAAAATGATTCTAGTCTTTATATGAACTGCTGCTTGGGGATTAGAGGAGGATTTAATATCTTTCTCAAAGAAAGGATTAATTAAAGTGTCTCCTCTTAGTGAAGGTGATGAGCAAAACAATACAGAGAGCTTTTGATTTATTTCTGTACAGAAATAAAATGTGTATGATGATTTTTCATTTCATTTTCTTTAAAAAAGGAATCGTTTTAGAAATTTATCTGTCATAGGAGTTGCTTAAGGGATTTTAACATGCTTCAAAAATGTCAGCTAAAACTGAACCATTGGGTCTCCTTTAGAAAACCCTGACAATCTGTTGTTACAAGCTAAGGAAGTATTGCTTAAGCTTCACTAGGGATCTGTCCTTTTCTTGCATTTTTCCCACGCTTAACAGTGGAATTGGCTGGGAAGCCTATTAGTTTGCTGACAGCCCTCCCTGTATTTTTAATTTCTATGATCATCTCATGAAAAGTTTTGCTATTCTTTTCACAAAATACCTCCTTTTTAATCAAAAAGCTGAAGGGTGAAAAAGTGGAAAAAAACATTTTTATGCTGGCAAAGATTTTCAGTTTTCAACTTTTATGATGTAATTTTTTTCTAACATAAATGTCAAGGCAACATCTGCCATGAAAAATACACTTAATCAAGTTTCATCTAATTCTACATAATTTTCAGCAGGTTATTCTCTCTCTCTCTCTTTTTTTTTTTTCTATTGTTCCTCGCTAGATTTAGGAATTTGCTCCTGGGTTCTTTAAGACTCTGGTAAAACTTGGACTTCTACATCACTAATGCATGACTGCTTATTATCAGAATATTTGCTGAATCTAATAAGAATGACGATGAAAGAGTGATACAGTGCTTAAGGACATGGCTGTGATTTCATTATACCTGAAACTACAACTGGGATTAATGACCCCTATATTTGATATACTCTGGAAGTATAGTGGTGCCTAACTGTCTATAACTCATTTACATGCCCTGCTTCTGCACTGTCCTGTCAGCAAATTGAAGACAACAGAAACTTGCAATGTTTGTTCTGGAACATTTGCCAAAAAATAATGAAACTTTCATCCAAATGCATCTACACTATTCATGCTTGTTTTAAAGCATGGCCCATAGGATAATTAATGTTTTGCTTTTCGGATAACTCAAATTTTTGCATTTTCTTGTAAAGTAAAGATGATGGAAGGATCATCAAAAGTCAGATACTGTAGATAAGTAGGGTTCATTTTCTAGAGCTCAGATATGATCTGTACATAGATATTTAAGTATGAGGACAATGCATTCCCCATCAGCCAAAGCCCCAAACAACTACAACAATCGTATCTAACTTCCTATTGTCACAGTAGGATTTGTTTTAGCAAAGTACTGTTTACACACTCTCTGAAGCTAAGTCACTACTTGCAGGTTAATTGGAAATCCTTTATATGTGTCACTAATGAGAAGAATTGCTGTGGCTGTACTGAATACACAATTCAATATCGAAGCATCCAACACATTTCACTCAGTTAACTGAAGGCAGATAAAAGATGCTTATACTGAAATACATAAAATTCAAGGGAATGAAAAAAAAAAATAAAAAATGGAGGAACAGACAGTGATAAGATGCTGAGAGGACCACCACACATGGGAATAAAAAGCAAGACTTTTATTTCTGTGCTGGCTTATCGTCAGTATGTGCAGTTTCAGCAGCCCATGTTGCTGCTGTTTAAATTACAGCCAGAATGAAAGATCAGTGTTTTTATTAAAATTAGAGAAATAGTAAGGAAAATCTCTGTAATCTAAGTCTTCCATTCCAAAGATCTTTATACAAGGTTTTCTAAGATATGTTTTCCATTGCCAGTCATCTTGCTACCTACCACAGCCAGCAGCCCACGCTGTTAATCCCATGTGAACTTCAAGTACAATGCCTTTTGCCAACCTCTGTCCAGCTTACAAGAAAATGTCAGTATGAGACGTAACATTAACTCACCGGAAAGCAAGAAAATATATTTGCAGGCTTTACAACTGTTGATTTAAGGAATTCAAATGAAAATGCAATTAATCTGGCCCTACCTCAGGGACTGAAAATCTGGAATGACTTTCACCACCTTGTGTCATTAGAGCATCTCACAGGAAACCTTCTGATGCCCAGCCCCCTTTTCTCTCTCTCCACAAAACAGCAGTTTAAGACAGCTGCAGTGAAAAAATAGATCAGTAAAAATTAAACAGACAAAATTTTCTTATTCATAACTTTTTTGTCCAAATGCTTTGACACCAAACTAATTAATCTTACTCAACCCAGATAAGCATTTTTGTGAAAGTTATTGCACAGGGATAACTTCTAATATCCTGATACAAGGAGCAATTCTTAAATCACACCTATTTGATTTTTTTTTTTTTCTGACATATCTGGAAATTTTTATATACAGTTTTGTGTTAAGTGTAAATATGGTTGGTAGAACACATTCTGTTCTGTTAGACCAAATTTCAGACCTTTCTGCATATTCATATGAAGCCTGAGAAATGTGAAAGCTAAGTTAATTTAGCAAAACCAGAAGGACACCTGTGCTATCAATGCATATGCCACACCAGAAGGGGAAGAGGTGATGAATGGCAAACTGACAGTAGGCTGTAAACCACATCCAAGAAGGAAGACTCAAACTTCACAACCTTTATCATGCAGCTGCTCTCCTGTAAAAGCCCAGGACCTTATTTGTATTTTCATGCCCCAGATGCAAGCTGGTTGAAGCTTGTTGACCTTGCTGCTTGATGATGATGAACACAAGACGGAGCACTCCTGTCCCCCGCCTTAGCAGGCACAATCTCTGTCCTACAGCACAGCACAGGTAAGAAAAGAAAAAGAGGATATTTCATGCAGATGAACAATTTGAGGAGCTACCACGTTTGCATTCCAGGGAATGTCTCTTGTACGGAGAACTGGAAGATCTGCCCTATGGATTTAAACACCACAGAACTGAGCAAGAAACATTGGTCTGAACTTTATGAACAATCCAATCCCATCATTTTAGCACAGATATTTCCGAGTGCCAAAGAAAGGATCAATGGTCAGGAGTTCTACAGTCTCTGCCACGGTCTTGTGAGGTAAGCATTGATTAACTGTCCTGGATTCAATATTTAATGCAATAAAATCATTTTTTACAGGTATGGAAGTGTGACTTTGTCATGCATTTTAATTATGCTTCAAAAAATGTCATGTCAGCATCTAATTTGTTCTGTTCAAATCCTAACATGCTCCAAAGATAAATGTCTCCTGTTTGAAGAAGGTTAAGATAGTCAAGGGAGCAGATCAAATAATTAGGCATAGGTGAATTTAAAATCACTGTTCCAGACTGTCAAACAGATAAGAGTTCAAAGACTGATCAGTAAATTATACATACATAAAATATACATGTACGATTTCTCATTCCATTTTTGTAATTGAATAAAATTATATATGTTATATTAATTCATCCGAGACTCTCATGATATTCAGTCGTAGGTCAGAAACTACATCAAATAAGCTGTAATGAAGCCTTTGGGGTGCCCGTACAGAATTAAATTGAGATTGGGGGTGCTGGTCGACAGCTAGCTGAATGTGAGCCAGCAGTGTGCCCAGGTGGCCAAGGAGGCCAACAGCAATATTGGAAATAGAGTTATCAGCAAAACCAGGGAAGATTTTGTCCCTCTGTACTCAGCTCCAGAGAGGCTGCACCTCAAGCACACTTTTGGTCCCTCACTGCAAGAAGAGTTTGAGTTGCCTGAGCATGCGCAGAGGCAAGTGAATGAACAGGAAAGCTCCTATGTGGAGCAGTTGAGGGAATGGGGGGCTGTTCAGACTGGAGCAGAGCAGGCTGGGGTGGGGAGACAAAGGGACATAGTCTAGTGGTGGGCTTGTAGTGTTAGGTGGATGGTTGGACTTGCAGATCTTGAAGGTCTTTTCCAACCTCAATGATTCTATGATTCCATATCATTGCATATCTGTAGCTCAGACTCCCTGACATGTTGTATGCACACACCTTCTGTATTAGTTTATGGAGCTATAGTATGCAATTATGAGGTGAGAAGGCATCAGCTAACTAATACAGCAAAATGGAAACAGAAAAATTCAACTTTATTGCTTCAGGTCAGGTAATCTTTTTTTTTTTTTTTTAAATTGAATTAAACATAGATAAAACTATAATTTTTCAAGATTTCCGAAATGAAGAAAATGTAACATTCCACAGAAATACCGCTGAAGTACTAATTTCTGTAATCTTTTACTTTAGCTTAAATTTTGTTAAGACGTTGGATTCTACTCTTACTGGTTCTTACTGATTTGCCTACAGTCAGACAGAGTTTTTGCTGCACGGCATCATTTAAGAGCATGAACCTGCTGCTCAGGAAAGAAGAATCATAGAATCATAGAATGGTTTGGGTTGGAAATGACCTTTAAGATCATCTAGTTCCAACCCCCCTGGTATAGGCAGGGACACCTCCCACTAGACCAGGTTGCTCAAAGCTCCATCCAGCCTGGCCTTGAATGCTTCCAGAAAGGAAGCACTCACAACTTCACCAGGCAACCTGTTCCACTGTCTCACCACCCTCACAGTAAAGAATTTCTTCCTATTATCTAGTCTAAATCTATCCTCTTCCAGTTTAAAACCATTTCCTTTCATCCTCTCATTACCTATCATTTTAAAAAGTTCCTCCCAGAAGAAGACTTTTTTTTTTCTTCTGTGTTGTTTCTGGTATCAGCAGAGCTGACAGGTAAGGATAAGGCAGTAATCATCCACCTCCCTTATCTGTGCTTGGCTCCTTTGCTGTTATATAGGGGTTCACCAGTGGCACAGCGACTCAGAATCATAGAATCATAGAATCATAAAGGTAGGAAAAGACCATTAAGATCACCTTGTCCAACCATCAGCTCATCACCACTATGCCCACTAAAACATGTCACGCAATGCAACATTTACCTTTTCCTTCCTAGAAAGTCAGTGATGGCAGAGAGGAACTTGAGGAAGACTGCTAGTCCATTACTTTTACTGCAGAAACAAGTGAAAAATAAATGATAATTAGCAACACTGATGTTCACAATCAGCAACAGCACCCATCTATCCAAACCTATGGCCACTGTGCAACCTTTCACATTACACATTCTGAGGGATTCAGCCCATGGGGAAATCTCTGGCTAGTTTTTGAGAACTACCACATGAAAGACATTAAAAGCATTTCCTGCTCCTCAGCTCTGCTTCTCCAGTTTTTATCTACATGCCATCCTGCCTCTATGACACTGGTCTGGAGCGGTATTCTCTGAGCTTTTCCAAAGGACTTAGGCCCTTGAGAGTCAGACCTGGTATAGCCCAGTCAAAAGGTAGGAGGAGTCTGCAGAGTATGATCTTAGGATTTAATTAACATGAAAATTTTCATCTCTCTCCTTCTCTGTCTCTACTGACATCTCTCAGAAGGCCTGGGGTATTTCCCATGCACCTTAGAAAACCAAGTTGCCCTCCTCTCACTTCGCTTTAGTACAGGGGACAACACAGACCTCAGTGTGCAATACTGTTGTAGTTTTAATGGTGGGTATCTCAGATCTGCCTGCCCTTTCACATCCTGCTCCTCATCACTGGACCACATCATCCCCTGCCATCTTCAATACATCCACTTGTAGTCTCTACAGGCTCACTATTCCACCAAAAATGTGGCCATCTGTCCCAAGTTTAGGCTGGCTGCCAATCATTCTTCNAGGCTGGGGTGGGGAGACAAAGGGACATAGTCTAGTGGTGGGCTTGTAGTGTTAGGTGGATGGTTGGACTTGCAGATCTTGAAGGTCTTTTCCAACCTCAATGATTCTATGATTCCATATCATTGCATATCTGTAGCTCAGACTCCCTGACATGTTGTATGCACACACCTTCTGTATTAGTTTATGGAGCTATAGTATGCAATTATGAGGTGAGAAGGCATCAGCTAACTAATACAGCAAAATGGAAACAGAAAAATTCAACTTTATTGCTTCAGGTCAGGTAATCTTTTTTTTTTTTTTTTAAATTGAATTAAACATAGATAAAACTATAATTTTTCAAGATTTCCGAAATGAAGAAAATGTAACATTCCACAGAAATACCGCTGAAGTACTAATTTCTGTAATCTTTTACTTTAGCTTAAATTTTGTTAAGACGTTGGATTCTACTCTTACTGGTTCTTACTGATTTGCCTACAGTCAGACAGAGTTTTTGCTGCACGGCATCATTTAAGAGCATGAACCTGCTGCTCAGGAAAGAAGAATCATAGAATCATAGAATGGTTTGGGTTGGAAATGACCTTTAAGATCATCTAGTTCCAACCCCCCTGGTATAGGCAGGGACACCTCCCACTAGACCAGGTTGCTCAAAGCTCCATCCAGCCTGGCCTTGAATGCTTCCAGAAAGGAAGCACTCACAACTTCACCAGGCAACCTGTTCCACTGTCTCACCACCCTCACAGTAAAGAATTTCTTCCTAATATCTAGTCTAAATCTATCCTCTTCCAGTTTAAAACCATTTCCTTTCATCCTCTCATTACCTATCATTTTAAAAAGTTCCTCCCAGAAGAAGACTTTTTTTTTTCTTCTGTGTTGTTTCTGGTATCAGCAGAGCTGACAGGTAAGGATAAGGCAGTAATCATCCACCTCCCTTATCTGTGCTTGGCTCCTTTGCTGTTATATAGGGGTTCACCAGTGGCACAGCGACTCAGAATCATAGAATCATAGAATCATAAAGGTAGGAAAAGACCATTAAGATCACCTTGTCCAACCATCAGCTCATCACCACTATGCCCACTAAAACATGTCACGCAATGCAACATTTACCTTTTCCTTCCTAGAAAGTCAGTGATGGCAGAGAGGAACTTGAGGAAGACTGCTAGTCCATTACTTTTACTGCAGAAACAAGTGAAAAATAAATGATAATTAGCAACACTGATGTTCACAATCAGCAACAGCACCCATCTATCCAAACCTATGGCCACTGTGCAACCTTTCACATTACACATTCTGAGGGATTCAGCCCATGGGGAAATCTCTGGCTAGTTTTTGAGAACTACCACATGAAAGACATTAAAAGCATTTCCTGCTCCTCAGCTCTGCTTCTCCAGTTTTTATCTACATGCCATCCTGCCTCTATGACACTGGTCTGGAGCGGTATTCTCTGAGCTTTTCCAAAGGACTTAGGCCCTTGAGAGTCAGACCTGGTATAGCCCAGTCAAAAGGTAGGAGGAGTCTGCAGAGTATGATCTTAGGATTTAATTAACATGAAAATTTTCATCTCTCTCCTTCTCTGTCTCTACTGACATCTCTCAGAAGGCCTGGGGTATTTCCCATGCACCTTAGAAAACCAAGTTGCCCTCCTCTCACTTCGCTTTAGTACAGGGGACAACACAGACCTCAGTGTGCAATACTGTTGTAGTTTTAATGGTGGGTATCTCAGATCTGCCTGCCCTTTCACATCCTGCTCCTCATCACTGGACCACATCATCCCCTGCCATCTTCAATACATCCACTTGTAGTCTCTACAGGCTCACTATTCCACCAAAAATGTGGCCATCTGTCCCAAGTTTAGGCTGGCTGCCAATCATTCTTCGGCCAAAATATGGTAACTGTCTTTTACAGTGAAGCACAACAGAACTTTTTATTGATGCACACACATGAGGGATCTCCTACATTATTTAATATTATTCATCTTTTAAAGCCGTCTTCAAATAAAAGCTTTAAAAGCATCTGACACTATTGCATTTGGGCTCTTCTCTAAGTATATTCAGCTCATAAGTCCTTTCTATCCTGTATAAATAGCAAGCCTGGCTTTGCTGGCCTTTCTCACAGAAGAGTGGAGCTTATCAAAGCCCTCTGGGGACAAGAACTCCACGTGTTATCCACAAGAATAAGAAGGAAATTTCCCGCAGAGGTCACAGGCTGCAGGATGGGTCTCTTGAGGTGATTACAGGTGTCTGACACACCAGTCCCATCCATATGGTTTCAGTAAAATCTTGGAGGAAGGATAAAACCAACAACAAATTACATAAAACTCACCATGGTATTAGTCACATTACTGCATGGTTCTTCAATATCACTGAACTTTCTGCTGTCTCATATCCAGGAATACAGTGGCATCTTCAGGTATTCCCAGCTGCTACACAGACATATTTCAGTATCCTAACTTAAAGCAGGGAAAGTTAAAAAACGGGGCTTGTAGCTCATGGAGACTTACTTCTCTTCGCCCCCACAGTCCCTAGTCTTCCAATTCACCTTTCCAAACTTTTGCACAAATTGATAAATGGCCCAAAGAGAGCAACTGTCTGTCAAGAACCAAAAATTCATGAGCCTTTGGCTTACAAAATTCAAACAGAGACTATTAGCTCTGGTGTGTTTCTGCAGGAACTGCTTGGGATTCAGAAGAAACATACTGAGCCTGAAGTGTATTAGATCCAGTACTTCAAATAAATCCCTGTCTTTTGATAAAAAAGTGTCCTTCCTTCTACTTCACTAGCAGCTGTTTTTTCAAGTTCTGCCTCTCAGTCACTAATGATCCTTTTTACTACCTATAACCTGCAGTGCCATAAATTGCAGTGTCTCCTAAACAAGAGGTTTTACCAGGAGCATCTGGTCATTTATATATTCTACTCAGTATAGTGATGAAAACAACCTTATTGGGACAATTAGGAACTCACCAGGACTTAGCTTTTGCATCTCTATTCGCTACCATCAGCTGGTGCAGCAGACAGCCCTGATTCAGCAGGTAGGCTCCACATGCACTGTACTGGAAGTGTTTGGTGTTTACAGCACAGATCCTGCAAGTCAACAGGAGGAATGAGAGAACACGAGCTAACAAGGAGCAAAAATGCAGTTCTGCTTAAAGACCAGCTGCATTTACAAGATTGCTGTTGCCAGCTGCCAGAAGTCTGAAAGTCACAGCACCTCCAGCAGTTGTTGGTCAGCATCACAGCAATTCCACATACCTTCTTGAGTTCTTCACCCAGAGGGGCTTTGCAATAGACAGGAGCAAAGCAAGACAAAAGCATAACCTCTGTTCAGGAAATGGTCACAGCTTTAAAAGCCTGAAGCCTTTGCATCTCTAAAGCAAACACCCTCTTCAGTGTTCCCAAATAGCTAACACAGTTACTCATTCAATAACACCTTTTCCCTTAGCAAAAGCAAAATAAATGCTAATGAATAGAAGACATATTACATATTATGTGAACATTAGTGACTACCTCATTTAATTATTAGTCTTTAACCTTCATGAGTGTAGTGACAACACACAATAGTATTTGCTACAGGCAACTGTTCTTTCAAACTCACACAGCAGCATTATTTATAGCATCAGTACACATCTGAACAACAAAGGAACATGAAAGGTAGTTATGAAAGATGTGTTGTACGACAAGCAATAAATCAGACAGCACTGGATTGCCAAACGCTAAAGAAAAGGAAACCAGTCGAAAGAAACATCACCAAAACCACTTTAAAAAGTTCTTAATGCAAAATACTTATTTGTTTCTTACTGAAGTCATTGTGGTTTAAGCTTTTATTCAGAATTAGGTGTGTTCTAATTGCTTAACTGAATCAGGAACTAAAGGAGGATGACACATGATGATTTCCATCCAACATAACATGATAGACAATGTTTTCAGGCACATCTCAGTTGATAACAATGAATATCAGTGACTGAATAAATCCTATCAGCATTTATTTCAGATTGAATTAGTAGCATTCCTGTAAGCATTCATTTTTCAATTCTCACTGAAGTGCTTTTGCTCATGAAAAACTGCTTCAGGAGGCTTAGATACCTTCAGGATCTGTTACAGCGAAATTCTTCTCCCTTACCCATCATTCCCATGCAGCACTGGGGTAACAACTCAAGAAAGTCACGAATGAAACACTGAATTCCTATCTTTGGTTTCTGTGAGGACTTCCTATGATTTTCATATATGTGGGATTCTTTATTATGTATGTGGGTCACTCTGAATGTAATGCCTCTTGTTTATTTCCATGGAAACCACAATAGGTACAAAGAGAACAACAGCACCATTTGATAGAGCAAATTCTCAGCTACAGAAATTACTTTACAGCACAGTCATCACTAGTGGTTGTGCATTTTGGCCACAGTGAACAAGAGCCTGCATACTGAACTCAAAAATCTGCACCAACGGAGGTGATCTACTGTTGCTGCTTTCATTGCTGAAACACACCACCCACTGCCTCACTGTGCTCACATCCACTGTTTGATCTCCCTAAACATTCAGCAAGCATCAATGAATGTCAGTGGGAGCAGTTTTTTCCGTATGGAGAAATTCACGGACACATCTTGGCTTCAGATACACTTCCATGTCAGATGCAATTCAGTCAGATAGCCCCTCTGTTGCCACCTGGCACATGGCAATAAATTAAAATGGAATATTGGCAGGAAGTTTCTAACTCTACTGTGATACCACCAACATCCAACTAAGATCTTGTGGACAGACAAAATAGGAGGCATTACTTTCGGAGCAGCCTTCATATATATGAATGTGCATGTTACCTTAAATAATGCAACAAAAACATTTTAGTAAAGGTGTCTCCATATTTGCCCATTTCCTTAAGGAAGCATTGGTCTTCAAGCCATTAAGCTTTGGTCTTTCCTGTATTTAGTATGATTATTTTATTCAAATAATTAAGTTTTAACTGACATAAATAAAAAAAAATTTTATAGCAAAAATGATCAAAAACTCAGGGCAGGTGGTCTATGCAAAGACAAAAAAACCTGTTTTATCAGGAGAGGAACTGAATAAAGATATACATAGAATCAGTCTTCAAATCTGTCAACATAAGATGCGCAAGAAATGATGGACATATATTGCAGCAAGGATTTTAACATGCACATTAGGAACTGAAAAAATTCTAATTATAAGGCAAAGGAAAGCTCTGAGATCAATAGCCTGGGGAACTAATGGAAGACCATCCCAGGTGGTTCTTGTTCTGTTAAAAAAATATCCATCAAAAAAGGTTTAGGAATAAATTTGTCTTGTCACAGGAACAGGAGACAGACTCTTGAGATGTCATTCACATGTGTTTCTTTTGATTGTAGGGTAAAAGCTAAGCAGAAAGTATTCGAGAAAAGAGAAATGGAGGAGAAATCACTGCAGTTTCCTTACACCAGAATGAAGAGTCAGGTACAGTACTGTTCTTGCATAGCCTATTACAAATCTGTGATGCACACACTTCCATTTTGATATTACTTTGACACGGTCCCAGATGACATTCTTGTCTCTGAAATGGAGAGAGGTTGGGACTATTAGGTAGATAAAGGATTGGTTGAGTGGTCACAGCCAGAGGGTTATTGTCAACAGCTCCATATCCAGGTGGACCTTGGTGCCAAGTGCTGTCCCCTAAAGGTCCATTTTGGGACCATCTTTATCAACATCACAGACAGTGGGATCAAGTGCACCCTCTGCAATCTTGCTGGTGACACCAAGCTGAGTGGTGCAGTTGATACAATAGAAGGGAAGGATGCCATCCAGAGGGACCTGGAAAAGTTTGTAAAGTGGTCCACATGTACAAAATTAGGTTTTACAAGACCACATGTAAGGTATTGCACTTGAGCTGAGGCAATCCCAGACATGTATGCAGACTGGGAGAACTCCTTGAGAGTAGTCCTGTAGAGAAGGACTTGGAGGTCCTGGTAGACAAAAAGCTGGACATGAGTCAGCAGGATGCTTTTGCAGCCCACGAGGCCAGCTATATCCTGGGCTGCATCTAAAGAGGGGTGGCCAGCAGGGAGAGGGAGGCGTCCCCCTCTACTCTGCCTTTGTGAGGCTCCATCTGGAGTTCTGCATCCAGCTCTGAGGTCCCCAGCACAAGAAAGGCATGAAGCTGTTAGAGTGGGTTCAGAGGGCCACAATGATGATCAAAGGGCTGGAGCACCTCTTCTATGACAACAGGCTGAAGAAGCTGGGATTATTCAGCCTGGTGTAGAGAGGAATATGGGGAGGCCTCATTGTGGCTTTCCAGTACTCAAAAGAAGCTTATAAGCAGGAGGGACACTGTCTTTTTACACCATCTGATAGCGATAGCACAAGGGAACATGGTTTTAAACTAAAAGAGGGGAGATGTACATTCAATATTAGGAAGAAATTTTTAACTCAGAGAGTGCTGAGGAACTGGCACAGGCTATCCAGAGAGGTTGTGGATGCTAAGCAGCCTTATTGACAACCCTGCATGTGGCAGGAGGTTGGAGCTAGATGGACTGCAAGGTCCCATTTACACTAAGCCATTCTGTGATTCTATGATTCTATCACCTCAGTAGTAAGAAACAACTGCCTACATACCCTACAAAATACGCCATGGGGTTTAAGCTGAGGCAGTTTTCACACTGATAATATTAGAATGGAATTATAATACCACCAGGCTATTCTATCTACTAAGACAAATGCAAATGCACCTGCTCTCTCTCAGTGGAATTCTGTTTTTTGTAAAAGGGATCATTGGCTTCATTCTCATTTTCATACACACACATGCTCAACATGCAAAACTAGCCATTTGTTATTGGTGTTTGGCAATGCGAAGTGATGTATCTGACTGTGAGAAGCAATCTTTGGTATAGCGAACACCCTCAATCACTAAATTAGTTGCAGCTCCAGTTTATTATAATATGGCAGTGTCTTTGGAATGAAAGGCATTTGACTCATACTCTCTTTAAATAAAGAGAATCTGAGCAGCCGCAAAGGTCGTCTTCAAAGCAATGAGTCACAAAGTGAGTTTCAAACTCTGTTATGTAATGAATGCAAGCATATATCCTCCTTTGCTCAGAAATAAAGCAGCACCTCATGAAACGAATGAAAAATGCCCAGAAGGTGAAAACAGTTTTCTAGCCTTTGATGTAAGTCACTGCTCTTTTTCAGTTTGAAGACCCCATAAAAGTTTTCCATTGAAGCTTGATATCCTCTTCAGTGAATTTAAGCCTTTGCTGATAGCTTTCTCTTGCTCAATACTCCTACTGATCTCTTAGATGTTGAAAAATACAGACATATGTGAACTCCCTGAATCCAGTGAAATTTACAAGGGAAGAAAAATGATGTTCTTTGCAAGCATGCCTGAAAACATTCATAATCACCCAGCTGTTCTGCTTGCAGTTAAGGAAAATCCAATCTGCTTTCTGTAAATAACCTAAAATGAACAACTTTCTGCCCTCAAAGTCATGACACCAAGGGGTGTTTCAAAATATGTATCTCAGAGCAGATATAGGCATCAAATAAGGTGTCTGCTGATTGCTTTTCCAATGTCTTCACACTAACTTAATTTCAGAAGAGTTTTAGTCCATTGTTCCAACACCCACTGAAGTCAATAATATTGTTATTAATGAGGAACAAAAACCTCATGCATTGCAGTTCCAGCATGTTTCCAGTTTTCTGTGAACAAGTAGCTAATGACAAAAAATACTGGACAATTCTGCACATTTGCTCCATACAAGGTATTCACCTAGATAATATTCCAGCTGCAGCAAGATCTAGTCTGATTTTAAAATTATTTATTCTAAGTTTGCTTAATTCTGCATAGAAATATGTAAGATTTTAGCTATTGATACCTGGAACTGTATGCAACTTTGGAACTAACTCAATACAGCATTCTGAAGGCCTTCTGCAATGAACAGAAACCCTCCTCTTTGATCATCAGCCATTATCCTTCAACCAGTTGGAGCTTTTATCAGACCATTACAGAAGCAATGTGAAACACAGCAAGGACAACACGATAGCTATTTTTTACATGTTTTGAACAGCTGCACAAAACAACACTGCAAAGAGAAAACAATGAGATTTGCCTTGCCTCCATCTGAAGCTTTTAACCATTCATTTATTATTTATACCAATATGCAAAAATGAGCTGTTCTTGGCAAGCCTGACAGCACTGGAATTATCTAGATGAAGTGATACTGTGCTCAGCAGTTGACCTTCCTGCAAGTGGAGCATACCTGATGCATCCTGACTAATAAGACACAATTAATAAATTGTATCTTATTTTCCAGTTGGAAATATAATTCTCTCCAGTTTCATCTCTAGATATATTTTATATGTGGTTCCATCCCATTTAAGTGTCACAGCGTATGTACATACCTGAAATTTTTCACCCAGAAGCAGCACAGAAATATTAGAGATAATTACAGAAGTGCTGTAAATGTTGTTATATCAGCATGCTGGGATACTGATCCTTCTTTATAAAATTTCTAGCTTGAACTGAAGATGTGCTTTCCTAACCCTCCTCTGCTCTCTTTAGGGATTCACTTCAAATGCACTTAATTTAGAGCTTTTCCATTCACTTTCTGGGTCATGTCTAAATGGCTTCACACCCAATACATAAATTCTACTCTTAAATCCTCCATCTTCCCATGTGTTCAATTCCACAGCAAATAACCTTAACAACCACTTCCTTTCCACCAATAGAAAAAAAATAAAAAAGCTAGTTTAATCCATGGTGTCATCTAGATCCCATATTTTAAAGCAAACTCCACACTTATCTTCTGACTCTTATCATGTGTGTGGTTTGGGGATGGTTTTGGCATGTTCTTCTTCATCAACATCTTCTGGAAGATGTAGAAACACAGAATTTTCTTCTAATACCAAATAAAATTTCATTGTAAGTTACAGAAAATCTCTCATCAGTTACAGTACAGTGACAGTGTTATTTTGGAGGAGAACAGCAGCTGTGTTACAAGTGGTTTATATCCATGAACAGTCTCAGCTTTTACATGTACATATAAATTTTCATGTCTCCATGCGGATATTATTTCCATTTAAAACATTAATACTTAACTGCCCAGTGCTCGTTAATTTCCCATGTTAAGAACCAAACAAAATTAACCATTGAAACATTTGAAACCACTATTTAATATTAGTTAATGTCCTGCCTATAGCAGTAAGCATGTTTCTTTTTCTCTGTGAGCATGCCTCAAACTCCATGACATGGCGTCTATTGTCTACTTGGCACTGCTGGTATGGTTACTGCAAACTAACAAGATACTGTGTTCTCCAATGACACAGAGAATGCCCTCTTTCTGCTTTACTTAGAGGTAAAAGGCATTTTTATCAAATAACCCACTGCCTCTCTCTGTCTGGTAAGGGTGATCACCCCTAAAGACCTGTACATACACCTACTGCGTAACAGGCATTCAAAATCCCTTGTGTTTGCATATCCCACACCAAACATCTTGGCACAGACATCATAAAGTCCTAATTTATGACCTCATTCTTGCCAGATTATCTCATAATATACAATGATAATAATGATATATCATATTCACAGTAGGTAGGGGTCAGAGAGAGTTTTCCCAAAGAGTTATCAAGTAGGTAGGTGTAGGTTTTTGACTGGGAAGACAGCTCAGGTAGCACTTTGATTTTCCCAGAACTTACACTGATTGCTGGAGCTGCAGCACTCTTCATCAGAGACCTTTCATTTGCTATGACATACAATGATCCTGTTCTGTGCAGATTTGTCAGTGTGAACTGCCATCAGAATAAGCAGTCACTCATATACAAAGCATCACTTGCCAGCAAAATATATATGTTTGAGTATTTCTATAGCATTTCTTGAATTGTTTTGATTTTGCAACACATTTTTGCACATTCCTGACAACCATCCTCAGCCTATCTTCGAAGACAGAGTACAACTTCCCACACATACCTTTCTCAAAGAACAAGATATGCTGTTATTTACTTTCCATTTTCCTATTTTGTTCTCCTTTCCTTTTTGGAAAGTCAGAAAAAAAGTGAAAGTGCAGAACAAAAACAGATTGACAAAAAGGAATTGTATTTTTAAAGTAAATTGCATTTCTGCCATTATTTTAAAAGCTTCCTCATCATAATTTTAAAACTTAATCTAAATCTTACCTCTTGAAGTATTGTGTTTTAAGTTATGTTCCTGACCTTTGATATGATTCTTCAGTAGCTTAGAACTTGTTATGCCAAAGTTGTTTTAAGAACTCATTCGAAAAGCGTCTTGTTTCCATGTTTTTACAGTTACATTAGGTTTGGAGGCATTTGCTTTCCCATTCCCTTCCCACTGTACTCCTGGTTCACTTACGGAGAAACAAAAGAAAGCAAAACACATTTTCAAACTAGAGTTTTGCAACTCTTGTCATTTATTCACTAAAAATCTTCAGAAAGTCAAGCAGCCAATAGTTGTTTATTCTTTGTAAAAACAAAACCCCCAAACCGTTCAATTTCTAAGATAAACTGACATGCCCAATTCATCTTGGGGTAAACAAAGCCAAATTCAGGAATCTCTAAATCAGCCCTTCAGACTGAGTCATCGGATTTCTGATCTCTTCAGTCATTTGCTCAGTCCTGTTTCTAATGAGAAGCAAGGTTTTTCAATGAAAGAGCAATGGCAATGACATTCAGAAGTCTTCAGCTGAATAGCCTTGGTCTGGCAACTATGACTCAGTGTAATTGTAGAGTTTTAGAGCTTGGCTGCTTCAAAACTAATCTTCTCATTAAATGTTTAAGGTAAATGCAGAGCACGACAGTTGCACTGTATAGCCACGCAAATTTATCTGAGGTTGGTTATGACTGAAACAGTCTTCATTTAAACTATTTTTTATTTTCTTCTTTTTGCAACCAAAATCAAAATAGCTCTTTCATTATTATTCTCTCCTTTTTTATTTTCTCAAAATCCACAGACAACAGTTTATCAGCCAGTAGGTAATTCATTTATATGTTTGTGCAATGGCATGAGAGCAAGGAATGTCAACATGCTGCATCCCTTACTATGTTTATCAAAAAGATTTTAGAAAATACAGTTTTCAAAAGTTTTCATATGAGGACTGTTTCAGAGTAACCCTTCTCCTTCCACTGTGGAAGTTGTTGGGGTATTTACTTCCTCTGACAAGGACACGATCAGGTGCTAAAATTGTCACCACATAAAGTTCCTGAGTTTAATGGCTTCTTTTTTTCAAGGGTATGTGTTTTTAATCCGGCTCTAAATGCCGCACTGAACCAATCTGCAGTGACTCATGTAACACATTTGTCCTTTCAAACAGCATGTTCCCACCAGCAGTAAAATAACACAACTTTCCAATTTCTTCCACAGGCTGTTCCTAATAACTCTGCTCAGAGGAAGAAGCAAGTGAACATAGTTTAATGGGTATGATCTCCAGGACTGAACTACACTCAGCACTGCAACAACACTCTTACCCCTCCAACCCCCCAAAACCTGGACAGAGATGAGCATTACACAAGCTCTTTCTTCACCACACCACAGAGAGCAGGGTTGGTGGTGGTGGGATTATGATTTACCTGAAGTTGACTTTGAGAAGCTTGGAGCTCCTTAGATTATTTTTGTTCTGAGCATTCCTTGGTGAAACTGTAAATGTAGTACTGGGTCTTCACTTGCTTGCTGTTTATTTATTTAGATTTCTTAGAATTGATAAAGATACAATCTAAGGAAAATGGCCTGGCAGAAATACATGCAAGTTCACTGGAAAAACCTTTTGAACAGATTGTTGAAGATCAGCTATTCCTAGTTAACACTGCTCTTTTTTGTGACTTTTTCTTTACATATGCCCCTTAACACTATGAGAAAGACTCATCTCTCCACCTATGATGAGAAGGACAAATTCTTGGGATGCAGCAAAAGACCATCAAGCCTCAATTCCATTCTAGCAGAGTGTGCATAACACAGTACCTTGGACCCTGCAGGGAGGTATAATAACACCAGATGTGCTAAGACTCTCACAACCCTGAAGGAGAAGCAAGGGTCCTTCCTGAGTTATGATGAGTATTTTTGAAAAGAAATATGGTTAAAACAGTCTTTAACTTTGTGAGAAGCAGCTGCACTGAAATTTTACAAGGAATTTAATAGAGGCTTCAGATATAAGCTCTGCCTGGCACATCAGTATGCTTGATTGAAGGGACACAGCCTGGTCCAGCCAGGAGGCATGCTGCTTTTAGTTAATGCATGTTACTGTTGCCAAGTAACATAAATTTGGTGCAATATTCAAATACTGCCATAAGTCATCAGCTCTCCTCCAGCTAGTCATCAATCTTGGAATAAGCTCTTGGGATGCAAACATGATCGTTTCATCATTTCTTCACAAAGGAATTTTGCTTTTTCCCACCCTGCTTTCTTCTCTCCATTTCTTTCTCCTCCCAGCCCACTGTGGACTAAAGACTGACAAAAACATACACTGGTCTGTGACCAGCATTTCTTTAATACCCATTACTAAGTTAACAGCTACTGCTCTCAGTCCAGGGTTTTGCTCCCTAATCAACTCAACATACCCAAAGTCAGGACTTCCAAGAGTTTCATTCTCATTCCTGGTGTGGTTTACCAAATCAGCCTTGCTTACATGACCCAGGGGCTGTGCAAGTTTTGTTCAGAAGGAAGTCCTTATGCTCCATAATGTACAGTGAAGCTGGAAGAAGCAGAAAAGATGTCTTCCCAGATTGCAGAGCAGTTTCCAAACTAACTGTAACATACACTGCAAGTATCATTCCATGAATTAATCAGAGACAGGAAGAGATGCCTACTTATATAGTCCCAGAACTGAGTTAAGAATAGCTGTAAGAATTTTTGAAAAATATGAGTGGTCTGAAATGCTGCTCAGTGGTCTTGAGACTCAAGTGATCTATCCATGATCCTTACACCTTGAACTCCAGTGCTGTATACAAGATTTCTCCTATCTGCACGTGTCCAAGCAGAAGGATTAAATGAAAAATTTCTCCCTTCCTAAAATGGCACAAAAGGTGGTCATGGCTTTTCTGTATTTCCCCCATTCCATTTGTCATTCTTAAAATAGCTGTATAAGGCAGCCATCTTTACTAGCTGTTTCTAGAAGAAAGACATGTTTTCAAGCATAAAATATATGTAGGTTACTCCAAAAGTAATGCCTCCTATTTGTTTACATGGAAACTGTAATGGGTACAAAGAGCATAATAACTCCACTTGATAGAGAAAAATCTCAGCTACAAAACTCTATTTTTCAACGTAGCTATCACCATTAGCTGTGTTTCTTTTTCTTTTTTTCTTTTCTTTTTTTTGCCAGCCATGAACAAGAATCTGAATACTGCGTTCACTAAAAGTCTGTACCAGCAGAAGTGACACACTGATTCACAACTGATGTGGTTGCACTGTTACTAGGAAAACATCGCCCACGCAGTCCATCTTTCATAGGCACAAACAGATAGAAGTCAGAAGGTGCCAAATCCAGAATATATGGTGGATATGCTATAACAGTCCAGAGAAGATGAGCAATGTGCTCTGTTATCTTCAAACAGATAAAGAAGTGGGGCCCAGCATTGTCATGTTGCAAGAGAAAGATTGTCATTTTCTCTGGACTGACTCTGGAAGTTCAAGTCATCAGATTAGTCAGTATCGCAATGCAGTGATCAGAATTGATAGTTTGTCTGTGTTCCAGAAACCCAGAAGGATCACCCCTTTTCCATCCCAAAAGGGAGTGAACATCACTGAGAGGTGTCTTGAACTCTTCTTCAATGGAGAATTCACATTTCACCACTCCATGCCTTGCAGTTCGCAGAAGCATTACCCAGCTAACACACTTGATAGTTCTGTTGTAGAGTTCCTTCTGCCCCAGCAGCTCTTGGCACAGCTCAGCCTTTTCATCATCTGGATTATTTTCCAGCTGCTCCCTCCACTCTCTGACTCCTCCAGCAGCCCTCTGGCAACACAGTCCCTCAGGGGACTTCTGGTCCCTGTTCCAGGAAACATCCTCCAGATGGAAGATCACAGAAATAAAATGCTGATATTGTCAAAGCCCAAAAGCTGCACTGGGCCTACAGGGACAATGCCACCAAGTTCAAACTTTCATCTCTTGAGATCCAGCACAGTGCTCATCTGAAACAAGTACTGAACAGAAATTTTGTGCCATTTGTTTACTTTTCTATAAGCAGTATTAAAATTTCCACATGATCACCCTACTGAGCAATTTTAATCAGAGGGGTGCTTTCATTAACATGTTTATTGGAATAGTTTGTGTTCTTAAATCTTCTCTATGAGGAATGTAATATGCTAGACTATATCTCCTTTAGTGTCAGAGGTAACAACTATTATCCTGTTTCAAATCATTACTTTTCAGCTCTTTCCATGGTACTTTACGAAAGACCTCTTCAACACAGATCAGCATTGTACAACCTGCCCTGCACACCTGTTTGGGGTTACTCTTCTCTTGAGATACTAAGAGTTGATACAACATTTTGAGAACATGTAACTGGAAGAAAATGCAAGAAATATTTCACAGTGTTAATGAACACCCAAGATACACTCAGAATTTATGCAGGATCCTAAACTCCACCATTTTACACAGGTGCCATGACCCTACATACCTTTCTCATGCTAGGCTGTGCCGTTCTCTTTATTTGCACACTCAGCAGCAGTATGGATGTACAGATTTTAGTCCACAGTGTAGCAGGTGTGTACAGGGCATTTTTGGATACCAGTTTCTTGTTCCAGCTGCTTGAAAGCAACGCTGGTAAGTAATGTTCAACCAGCTGTTCTGTTCTCTCTCTCATGTCAGTGGACTAATTTCTCCCTCCCCCATAGAAACATTTCCTCATAAAGACACAGCCATAGGTTACCCCATAATAATATTCAATCAAGAATCCTCTCAGATGACTATATGATACACAGCTTGTTGACATGACTGTTCCTCCCCCATCATCCTTCTGTGACTGTCCCAGTCTGAGTTCATCTTTCAAGTGAGAAGACTGGAAGTTAGCACGGTTGTCCTGATAAGCCCTTACAATGTCTTGTTCAATGAACCAAGCTACATCCCCGCCTTTGTTGAGAAGATGGACATGAATCTAGACTAATTTCCTCTGCTGTTTCTTTTTCTTAGCTAAGTTCACCTACTTCAAGTCATCCAAACTTTCTGCAAGATATCCCAGCTTTATGGATGAAATTACCCAAACCCTGCTGAACTGCCAATAGGGAATTAATTTCACATTCTGAATTCCAGACAGTGTCTTCAGCCTCTTTCCTTAACTCTGGCTACAACACACAAGAAACAGAACTTCTACAATTACGTACAAAACTCTGGCAAGCTCATCTTTCACGTGTTCAAAAGGGTAAGTGTGAAGCATAGCTTCAGCTGAAAAAGAAATACCAAAAAAAAAACCAACCCCACAACATAAAACAATAAACACTTCAATAAAAAATGGTAGTAGATGAGCTTGTGCATCTGCTTTACAGATAAATGCAATTAAATCTGATCCATTTGCTTCTGGATCACTGTGCCATATACCCTCTTGGCATCCTCACTGCAGAAACAGTGCTATTGAAAACAGAAGCCATATTCTTTTCCCTCTATCAAATTGCATTCAACGCAGATGATCTTCCCTGAGTATCTTGAGATATTCCTTCCTATTTTCACATGCTCATAATGATACTCCAAAAAAAAAAGCAAGTTTGCTTTCAAGCAACTTTTTTGTGTGGTCTGCTAGAGTGCATTAAATCAGCCTTTTCAAAAACCCCAGTGTATGCAGTGGCTTTTATCACCAGTTAAATCATAGAATGGTTTGTGTTGAAAGGGATCTTTAAGATCATCTAGTTCCAAAACCCTTCTATAGGCAGGGACACCTCCAATTAGACCAGGTTGCTCAAAGCCCCATCCAGCCTGGCTTTGATTGCTCCCGGGAAGGGAACATTCACAACCTCACTGGGCAACCTGTTCCAGTGTGTCACTGCCCTCACAGTAAAGAATTTCTTCCTAATATTTAGTTTAAATCTACCCTTTTTCAGTTAAAATCCACTTCCCCTCATCCTGCTGCTACATGCCCTTACAAAAAAATATACTACTTGAACCAGAGCTGCACAATTAGATTGGAAAAGAAGCACTTTGCCAGTTCTGTGATAAGAAGTAAACATGAGATCTCTGTATTCCTTTCAGGTTTGTGGGGAAGCTCACTAATCTACTTACTACAAGTCCAGGATGAGCTAGAAGGATTACAGGCACTTCTATGTTAGCATTTTAGTTCAAAACAAGAGTGTCCTTCTGAAGTGAACCTCCTGATCATACCCACTTACCTGCTTTGGTTCATATGGCTGAGCAGCCTCAGAGAACACAAAGTGAATGTCTTTCAAATGGTATCTATCTGGAAAGAAGCTTCCCACGAGTGCCCTTACAACACTTCAGTCACTGACAGACATGAACTCCACAGCACCAGACTAAACCAATCGGAAGTAAATCCTCCTGAAATATGTGTATTGCGGATGTAAGGTCTCCAGCATCAATTGTTTTGCTGTACAGATCCACACCCACTGGTCCACTGCACAGATATAAGCAGGCAGCCCAACAAAAACATCACGCTTCTCAGGCACCTCTTTCTATTGCTTCATTTCATTACTGTAAAACTTCAGGAGTTTCAGAGCTGAAATTCAGCTACATCTCAGATAATTCAGATATTTCTTCAAACACATCTGTGCTTCTTAAGGCAGAAAAAAAATGGTCTAAAAATATTGTATGCGTTTACTTACTTGCCAGAAATGTGGTGTTTCTGTTGGAGGTAACATAATGCAGACTCTGCAGTTTGAGCAATTCTTCCATGCCTGGTTGCAAAACTGTGTGAAAAAAGAATAAACAAAAAGTCAAAAAACAGAAATAATCAAACATCCCCCACTCAAGTAAACTGAATGACTGAAGTGGTCTCAAAATTGCACTTTTCTTACAGAAGGGGAAAAGCTGAGGAAGCTGAGTCTCTTTAGCTTGGAGGAGTCTGGGAGGTCACCTTACTAATATTTATAAATATGTAAAGGGTGTGTGTCAGGAGGATGGAGCCAGGCTCTTCTCAGTAACATATAATGACAGGACAAGGGGCAATGGGTGCAAGCTGAAACATAGGAGGGTCCACATAAGCATGAAAAAAAATTCTTCATAGTAAGGGTAACGGAGCGCTGCCCAGGGAGGTTGTGGGATCTCCTTCTCTGGAGATAAAACCAGCCTGGAGCATTCCTGTGTGACGTAATCTAGGTGTTCCTGCTCTGACAGGGGTTGGACAAGATGATCTTTAATGTTCCTTCTACTCCCTGATATTCTGTGATTCTGCAATTCTGTGATTTTTAACACTACTGATGTGCCAAATTCAAAATAAGGGCTTATACTTTCAGGAAAAGGAATACAAATATAATCACACGTAAGCAGCCCACCACTATTATTTCATCCTACCCCGTCTAACACACACAGACTACAGCTACATTTATCCATCCCTGCCAAGACTGGTCTCCAAGGAGAGATTACCATGTGCTATCATCTTACAATGCATTAATTAGATCCAGGGAAGTTATTAATAATGTCCAACTTCTCTACCAAATTTCAGCTTTGTTTACTGACTGTAAATACATACATCCATGTGTCCCAAACTACTGATTGCTATGAGAGGTCTGCTAAAATTAGAGATGCTGCTAAGCCCATGAGGGGATGAGTAGCCCTTCCTGCCCCCGTGGCCTCTCCCAGGGACACCTCTGCCCATGGTTGAGATGGCTTCTGGTCTTTAGCACAGTGCTCAGGGTTTTCCATGAATACTGCCGCCATAAATGCGTTTGCTAGGACATTTTTGCATGATGACTTATACAGCAGGGCCATGTATTCCTCTAAGCAGCATATGACAAACTTTCTTAAAATAGCTACGTTAATAAATTCATGGATTTATTTGCAAAACACTGAAAGCGCAAACATAAACAGAAGTCATATTCAAGGCACCGGGTCCAATCAAACATCAACCAGAGAAATAAATATTGGAAGGACTGAAAAAATAGGAGCAACTCTTTTGCATCTCAGAATTCATTGTCTAATGACAAGGGAAAGAGGAAAGCTTTCCACAGATAAAATTTGGGTGTCAGTCCAAGGGACCTGGAGGAAAACGAATACTTCTGTTTTCTCTGCTCAGCCTGGGCTACCTGGAAGCAGTCCGTAACAGAATAAGTATTTTCTTCTTTGAATTAAGCCATATGATTTTGTGATTTACATTGTTGAAGAATGAGCTGAAGCAAAAGTTCTCGGCTCTGTCCCCCTGCGTAGCCCCTTCCACAGTTGGTTTAAAACCCAGTCAAGCTAATCAATAGAAAGATAGATAGACAAAGGATGAAGAATTAACTTTTTCAGGTGCGCTTGCATAAGGAGTATACTTGGAAACAGCTGAATTTAGTTAAGAAATTGCTTATTGTGAAGTCTTTAAATGGAATATTCTGTGAAGTAATTTGTTTGGAACTTGGTTAATGACAAGGACTCCGTGGAAGCTTTTGTAAACACTAAGTCCTATTTAATCAGAAAGGTAATGTTATGTAAGTGATGAAGCATGAGGTAGTTGTCATTCACTGTGGTGGTGACCCAGTTCTGAGTTGTCTTGAATAAAAAAGCAAACCTAGTGTGACCCAGACTGCTGTAATTTCTCCCTTTTACACAGATTACACAGACTAATTCTCCAAGAAGTTCTATCAGAGCTGGTCTTTTTAAAATGTCACACTAAACACAACCCACATCATTCAAAAATCAGAGGTAATTCCCAAAAATTGTATTTTTTAGTCAACGAGCTTAACAACAATAACACAGAGAACGCAAGCAAACTCACTCTCTGAATGGCAGAACCACTAATTTAGGTGAAATTCTTATGGCTGCGTAATCTTCTGTCAGTTAATAATGTAAGAGTGGCCATGCTAGACCTTATCTCAAAGGTCTGCCTAGCCTCGTAGTCTCCTGAGAGTGGAAAGCACAGAACAATATTAATTAAATCTGCTCCTCCAGCTTCCAGCAAGCTGTAGATCCAGCACAACAAGAAGTTGCAACAAGGTCAACAAGGATGGCAGCCCCATAAAGGCTGTTCATTTGCATATACTGAGAATAGAAGGAAGTTAGCCTTTCAGAATGCTACACATGAGTTTTTCCACAAAGAAAAGCTTTCTGAAAAGCCTGCAGTAAGATATACTCCAAGAAAACATATAGCCTTGGGATTAAGTAATCATGCTTGATAAGCCGTGAAACAGATGAATGCATTAAAAGACTCGTGAGGAATCAAAGACCAGTTAACTTGTATTTGATTTCCTCACAAAAATCTAAATTTATCCAGTGATCTTCATTGTTTGGATGTCATAATTGCTATTTCCACTTAGAAAATATATGTCTAAGTAGATCCTTATGAGAAGTCTGAACATATCAAAGCAACTGTGCTTAGATGAAAAAGGGGATTTTACCCATTCCAGGTCTGTAACCTCAGTCTGGAACCAGCTGAATTCCCATGGCCAGTTAGGCTCTGCTGCAGATGCTGTTTTTGACATGTTCTCTCTTCCCACCCAACTCCTGCTTCCCTCTTTTCTCAGGGAATTCCTAGCAGCGTCCAGAAGGAAATATCTATCAGCTCATTCTGTGGGCAAGAAAATAAGCTGTCCTTTGAACTGTCACTAATATGGTAATAGTAGCTGAAAAAGAGTCATTAAACAGAAAAAAGAACAGCCTCCTGAAGGACTTGTTTCCAAATTAATAATGCCTGCCTGGGGAAAGTCTGAGTGTGACTACAAGCATTTTGGCAGTCCTGAGCATGCCAACCAGAAGGAAATGCGACACTGTGAAGGTAGTCCATAGGAAGGTATCTAACTCCTCTAGCAAATCCACATTCAACAAGGCTGCAAAGTCAGGTCAGAACTTACATTTCTCATCTTTTTCTCTAGCATGTATAGTGCCACTGATGTATACAAAATCAAGCAGCAAAACACAAGCCAAGGAAGAATACTGTCTGCATGGCATTTGGTACATTCACATTTATATCCATGTTCACAAACACTTTAGGATTTGTGGAAGGTGAAATCATCCGCCCAAGACAGGATACCACTGACTCCAATCCTAAGGTTCATATAAAGTAGTGGAATGAAGCAATTTTGCAGTGATTACTGATTAAACTCTCTCGGCATTTGAGTCATTATTTTTTTAAACTCACTTCAAGGAGAGGACTTAAAAAATTTACAATAGGTCCCACTACGAACGTGGGAAGAAAGTGAGATTATTTCATCCTCCTATACAGTGTCCTTAACATTGAAGTAAGGTCTGCTAAGATTCAACATGCCAAATACAACAGTCTATCTGAGAACAGAATTGAATACATCTAAAAGCTATCTGTGATGTTACCTCAGGCAATAATAACCAAGATACTTCTTAGGCAGCTACATGATTATCCAGTGTATATTCTCTTCACGCAAGGATGAATTACATTTGCAAAAGCTACGTGAAAAGAGATATACATTGAGGTATACAGCTTCCTTGCTCATATTCTCCATAACCACTCATTCTCTTCTCACAATCAAATCCATGAATTTAATAAAAGGAAAGAAAGAAGGATTGGTTCAGCAGTCAGCTAACAATGAACTGCATTTCGGACTTGTTTTCCTTCGAAGTGGTAGGCTTCATTCAGTAATGAAGCTAGACTGAGCAAAATACTATTTGTTATTGCTTCTGACTTGTCCACACTGTAACATTAATACCAGAAACTATACTGCCATTACCACTACAGTAACTCCAGCTTCTGCTCATGAATCAAGATCTCAGATCCGCATTTAAAATCTGCCTCAAAAATCACAGAATGGTTGAGGTTGGAAGGTGCCTCTGGAGATCTCCAAGGAAGATCTCAAGAAGAGCTGCTTGCTCAGAATTGTGTCCAGACAGCTTTTGAACATCTTTCAAGGAGGAGACTCCACAGCCTCTGGGCAGCCTGTGCCAGTGTTCAGCTGCTCACACAGCACAGAAGTGCTTTCTTGTGTTGAAACAAAACCTAGGTTTTGTTTGTGTTCTTTGCCTCTTGTCCTGACACTGGACACCACTGGAAAGTCTGTCTCACTTTCTTCACAGTCTCCTGTCATGTATTTACAGACATCGGTGAGATCCATCACGAGTCTTCTCCAGACAGAACAGTCCCAGCTCTCTCAGTTTCTTCTGTCCCTGCATCATCTTGGTGGCCCTACACTGGACTTTTTCCAGTGTGTTCATGTCACTCTTATGCTAAGCAGCCTAGAACTGGACCCAGCACTCCAGGTACAACCTTGTCAGTTCTGAAAAGAGGACAAGGATCCTATCATTCCACTTGCTGGCAACTCTTATGCCCAACACAGCACAGGATACCAGGTCCAACACAAAAAACAAGGTGATAAACATGCAGTGCTAGGCATAGGCCACAGCTTCTATTAGCCTAATTCATGAGCTGCTAATAATAATCTAATAGATAATCTATCTTTCAAATATCCTTTCAAAATGTAGCCCTTCCTTTTCCAGTCAGAGTACCTCAAGTGCAGTGAATCTAAAGCAACAGCTTAAACAATCATCTTTTTGACTTCTGTCTCTCACCTTGCAAGATCTACTCCCTAATACCACAGATGAGTTTTGTTCTATAACTTTCCAAACAAAAGCAATTACAATCAAAATTTACTCTGAATAAGATGTATAATCATAAAAAAAAAAAATAATTCATTCCCACTCCAGTCTCTGCTGGCTGTTCCTAAATAAAGCTGTTCCTAACCAGTTTGCATGGTAATCTTTATGCTGAAAGAGGGCATTTATAGGTTAATAAGTAAGATTTAAAAGCAGAAATCTTTGGGCACCAAGGAATAAAAGTCAATATATGGAAATACAAGGTCTAAATCTGCGATATTAGCTTAAGTCTTTAAATGCTAATCTACCTATCTCAGCATAGACTTTCCTAATACAATAGACTTTTTTATACCCAGACTGGTATTTATGAGTCAGTAGGTAACCAAGGGATACCATTTAAATGAATCTGTTTGAAGGAGGTATGTGCATTGCTGGTTCCTAATCTTGACTACCAGTGAGGTGCCTCTGTGAGACCACATTCATACATAGGAGGAACAGTCTGCTTTTCCCTGGGTAGCTTTTTCTGTTTTTCTAAATGCAGGATAAACACTCTGTAGAAGAGCAAATGTGACACAAGTGGATGCAAAGGTACCATAAGGGCAAAGGAAGGCTTCATGTCCACAATAGCAAGCCATTTATACCATGGGGACAGAACTGCAGGGTGAAACACTTTGTGCTAAGGACCCAATTTCGAGGCTGCACTGCATTTAGTTTTATTTTCAGACTAACTGTAGTCTGGCCTCCCAATCCAGATGGCCATTTGTGGCTGCAGTGCTGCACTCCAGTACATCTTCCAACTTAATTTCCTCTTAAAACAGAGTGGTTCACGAGCTCTGAGATCACTCCATAGTACAAAACAAATCACAATAAGTGTGGGTAACCAGGACATTCACTTCAGAACTGCACTCTAATCCAAACAAAACATTAACGTATGTGTACCCTCAGTGATTAATTGATGCTACCAAAATGCAGTTTTAGTCCACGATACACACCGCAACTGAGGGAGAGACAATAGAAAAGAAGAAACCACTCAGAAGTCTGGCCAACTTCAAAATCTTTTTGCCAGGAACCGAAGAGCTCATCAGTTAGGTCTTAACGGTACCATATATCTTTTCTCGTACTGAGCCATCCAATATTTTTGTTCTTGTCATTTATTACATTGCCTATTGGTTGTGCTTTATATAGAAAATCACACCTGGTTTCAAGCATTTGAAGATTGTCAGGCACATCTGTGAGGGAATAAGATTTCTTTCAGTAATCTCACAGGAGGAAAGACATACAAAACTCTTCACCAGAAAGAAAGATTTTAAATGGAAGACGATATAGGAGTAAGAGCAAAAAGATACTCAATGGCAGAAAGTAAACAGAACATGGAAAATCAAGATGTTTGGACAGTGCAACTAGTTTCCTGCAGAACCCAAGAGACAGATTTTCAGATGGAACTTAATCATTTTCTAGAGGAAATTGCTAGAAATAGCTGCCTACAATGCTGGACTTCAACCAAAAGTCCCTCCCCATTCTATATGGACTGCATCAAATCTCAGCATTTTGGACAGTCATGAGCATCATTTGACCCAGTGTTACAGAAGTTAATCTCCTGCTCTTACAGCAGGACGTTGGTTTTGCATCACCTCTGAATGAATGTAAGGGACAGTCAGAGTAACAGCATTAGACAGAAGTAAGTCTCCAGATTCCAGAAGTCACTGCCAGACCGTCTTGGCCAATAGATAAGTGATCATGGGCGCAACTTTCATTTTAGACACCACAGATCTTTTACCTACACAGCATCTTGCTCTAACTTGACAAGCAGAAGATATTACTGTCTCTGTGAAGGATGAATTTCTATAAACATGCAAATACCTGTCTTTACAAACAGTGAATTCTAACATATCTAGCACTGGGTTTTGGACGAGTAAATGTGAGTGCATACCAGACCACTGACCTACCTGCTTTCAAAGTGCCTTCAGGAAATATTGCTTGATGACACTACTTCATTTCCAATATTATTTGCTTTCAAATGGTGAGATTCTTCGTTTTTAACTATATGGAAAACTGCTAATTATTGCATATAGTGGGTTTGGTGTGCATATACCAAGAGAGATATAAACAATCTTTCATTAATGATTTGCTCCAAAGTGCTTTGGAAATGAAAGGAGACCTACTTTGGTGTGGAATTAAAAATATGCACTGGGCTGTTGTTATGGTAATGTCTTACCCTTGTAAATGTCAGTTATATGAAAACAAAAAGGAAGCTGAAAAACTAGAGAATGATTTTCTGCATTGTAATATATCAAAGGGCTACAGTGAGATAACAAAGAGAGCAAAACAGGAAAGCTAATTGCTAGGGTGGGTGCACAATAAATGTCAGAGAAGAATCAAAACACAAAAGTTATCAGCTAAACCACCAGGAACATCTACTCTTGCTACCTTCCTTTTCAAAACTATTCCCTTTTATTATCTGGGTTTAATTCAGCTGTTGCATACATATGTATAAAGCACATACAGACCTGAATGTCATGTTTTGGTCAAGTCAAAAAAAAAAAAAATAGATATGAATATTACTCATTTTATTTTGTACAAACAGTTTTTTAATATTCATAAGAGAGGTCTATTACTGTTTTAAAGTGCACACTCAGTGCAGAAGAATGCCATTTTGAAACTAAGCATTCCAATGCTTTGATTTAAGAAGATTCACACTTCTTTTGATGTAATTTTTTTCATCCTTACGGCTAATACTAATCATTGGCTTCTTCAGAAATTCTTTCATGCAGACTGAAAAGAGACTTCTTAAAAAATGAAGAGGTATTTGTAACAAAAAAAAAAATTAAAAATAACTGAACTCTGTATGGACACATCCAGTGCTTTTCACTGAATTTACTTTCACAGGTCTTACCATTCCTTTGGGAGCACATCTTGCATCCTTGGCAACCTGTAGCAACTAAGTAATTAGCTGTGGTGATATTTCAGTCTCTCTCCTTCTCCCTGATTTGGGGAAAAAAAAGATTTTTGAGGTCAAAAAGCTGGCAGATGGCTTCAGTCACATCAGAAAAAAACATAATTCATTAGATAAATAATTACCATCATAATTATGATTTTGTTCATTAACTTTATCAACATTCTGTCTCTAACGATTTGTGTCATTATTCAGATTGCAATACTTGCCCTTTTGATATCTCCTTTGCAAGGAGTTAAACCCAAACAAATGCAAAAGATTTCCTACATATGCTCACATGTTTATCTACTTTTAGTAGAGTTGGTTTTTAACTACCTTTCCTCCCCACTTCCATAACTGCTTATCGTTTATTATCTGTAAAATCACTTATGCTTTTGAGAAGTTGTAGAGTTTACTGGCATCATTAACAGTGCAGCTTTCTGTCTAGCATTTACATTTGTATTTACAGTCCAACATTTGTTCCACACCCTACGGTAGTAAAAATACCATATGCAAGGCAGTCCCTGGGGGAAAGAAAAGGATGAGTGCACCTGTGTGTATGTGTGAGCACTAAACGTACCACAGATATGTGACAGCACAGGCAAACTTCTTACCGTTCTCTGTCTAGGGGACATTCAGAGCTTTCTGCCCACTCTAGTTGATGACCTGCCTATTCCCATTGACTTTACATTCATACTCATCATGATAAATACACAGCTTACATGGCTGGGTGCATACATCAGTTGCATACAACTGGCCATGCTAAGATAATTTTTTCTAGCTTCTTGCAGTGAGAGGTCTCCAAATACCTTCCAGGGGAGGAGATGTTCTGGCAAGGGGCAGTATCAGAATCACAGAATCACACAAAATTGCAGGGGTTGGGAGAGACCTCAAGAGATCATCGAGTCCAATCCCTCTGCCAAAGCAGCCCCCTAGCCCAGGTTGCACAGGTAAGCATCCAAGTAGGTCTCAAACATCGCCAGGGAAGGAGACTCCACAACCTCTCTGGGCAGCCTGTTCTAGTGCTCTGTCACCCTTACTGTGACAGTAGGGTACCTGTGATCTTTGCCAGGTGCTAGGGTAAAACCTTGTTTCTCCTGGTGCCTAGTTCCATGCCCCAAGTGTTGGGTCATGTCACTCAGTGTTAGCTTCATGGCATTGGGAGAATCTTCAGACCTGAGACCCAACCACTCCTTTGACAGTAGCATTAAACCAGAGGTACCCTCCATCATGTTCTCAAAACGAACTGCAGTGTTTTCTTCTAAATGCTACAACATGCATTTTCCTTCCTCATCCCTCACACGTACACAGTTGTACACCTCCAGTCCATCTCTGCAACATGTAATTATTTTCAGTAGTGACATCATATCAGACTTGTCCTTTTGTGCTTAAAACCTCACATATGTTCCTATCAGTCTTCTTTGAAATAAGGAGGTACATATGTTTAATTAAAAATAATTGGAGTTCAGCATACTGTTACTTTGAAAACAGCTTCTAAGTACTTGGCTATATTTTTAAGTACCTAAACACCTTTAAAATATGGGCTGTTGTGAACACAACTCATTCACATTTCCTGCCAAGCATCATTTTTATTTTGAATCATAGTGAAATGTTACCTCTGTTATCCTTCCAATACTTTTGGCAACCAAATGCCAAAAAAAGCAAGTTCTAAATTAGGGTTGTGAAGATGGGATGGAGCATCATCAAAAACTTGCCTAGTGATAGCCTGCCCTGGTCCAATGCAATCAGGGCATACTGCAATCACAGAAGAAGGTAGACAGGCCAGACCTCTCCCCTGCCTCATTATACTACCTGCTGCAGCTCAGCAACGTTCTGGAGTGCCATCTGAACCCTGACCCACAGCCCAGAGCCTTCTAGCCTGCTGGTATCAGAAGTGGGGCAGATTGCCCAGGTTCCACTGGTGGTCACATTAATTGTGCCCATGTATCTCATTATCAGCACTGACACATACTTCTAGGTTTTGGGACTGTATTACAGGAGGATGATTTGAGAAAGGCAGTTTACTTCTAATTTGCTTATGTTTAATTACACCAGCATACAGACTTGACAAAGGATGAGAGAAATCCTTTTCAGAGGGCAGAATTGCATTTATTTCTAATGAACAATAGACATTTTGATGCAAGAAGGTTTCAGTGAAGTTGTTTGTAATAGCTGTATTTGCAGCAGAGACTATACTTAAATTTTTAGGGGTCCATACTTCTAGGCTGATCCAGTAGCATGTAAATAGGGCACAATACTTACATTAGCTGATTATAAGAGATCCTGGATGCAAATTCTTTAAGAGAAAGAAAGATTAGTAGATTGCATTATGCTAATAGGCTAATCTCATTGTTTAGAAAAGAATGAGAAAAAAGGTTAACTTCTCTTTAAGGAGACAAAAGTTCACTTTATGGATGTCTGTTGTCTCTGGCAGAGCATGCTGTACAGCAGCACCAGCTATGCCATAATAACCTATGGGCAGTGGCATTTATTTTAGAGAGTTGCTCTTGGAAAAAAAAAAATCACATTACCTTTCTGAGCTCTAGGCAAAAATCTGTCCCACTCCTCCCTGTTCCTGACATCAAGAAAACACTACATTTTTTCAAAGGGAAAGTATTCAGCACCAAACAATTCCATGTGCTTCAAAACCCTAGCAAATACAAGAAGAGCTCTCACAAATTACCATAAAATTATTATTTCAGAAGTTACAAACAATACATTGATTAGTCGGTTAGATGTATATATCCCAGTTAAAACTTAGCTTTCTCAGTGCACAACGGTTGAGAACAGTCTGGCTGATTTAGGACCAGCTCTGCCAGTTCTGCCTAGAAGCAGCGTGTCTCCAACATTTGCACATCTCTACTACCTAACAAAGGGCTTTTAGACTGAACTTTCAGAAAAACCATCCATTTCAGCCTATGGAAGTGGATTTGCTGAAACTAGGTTCAGATTTGTTCTTTGAATTTCAAGATCAAACTAACACTCTTGCAGTGAGACAGATACATTTTAAACTAACTTGGTATAAGTGTCAGTCCTCTTAACTTTGCTTCAAATATCCTTCTCTGACTACCTACTGAATTCTGCAGTCTCTACTTCAAATGATCAGTAAAGCATATGCCACAATGTAAGAAGAAATGCAAAACAAAGTGTTAATTCTCCATATTCTGAAAAATAAATACATAAAATGAGCATATGTTTCCATTCAGAGACTTAGCAGTTCACTTCACTACCTCTGCATCTATTCTGGATTTTAAAAACATCCACTCAAGACATTCCAGTGAACATAACTCACAGCTTTTAACGTGTCTAAATTCCCACCTTTTGGGGTGCTGAATAAACTACTCCCCTTTTGCCAGGAGGAGACCAACATATAGATTAGACATTCTTCTGCTGGAAACAAGAAATCAGGAATGTGCTAGGGTACCAAATGCAAATCTTCAAAGAATCATGCAGCTACTCACTATACCATGGCACACCTGATCTCTTGCAAATCACCAAGGTTGGAAAAGACCCCCAAGATCGTCTAGATCAACAGTTCATCTACCACCTATACTTCCCCTCCTAATCATGTCCCTTAGTACAACATCTACATGTTTCTTGAACAGTTCTAGGAATAGTGACTCCAACACCTCCCTGGGCAGCCCGTTTCAGTGCCTTACCACACTATGAGAGAAAGTTTTCCAACTTGAACCTCCCCGGTGCAACTTGAGGCCATTTTCTTTCATCCTATTGATGTTATCTGGGAAAAGAGGCTGACCCCCATCTCATCTCATCACCTTTCAGGTAGTTGTAGAGAGTGATAAGGTTCACCCCTGAGCCTCCTCTTCTCCAGATTAAACAATCTCAGTTCCCTCAGCCACTCCTCCATAGGGCTTGTGCTCCAGACTCCTCACCAGCTTCATTGCCCTTCTCTGGACATATTCCAGGACCTCCTTTCTTCCAGTGAGAGGCCCAAAACACTATGCTTAAAAATTCTTTGTCTCTCCCTATATGCCATAAGCCTCAAGATTCCCCCTTTTCCACTGCTAACACTCCTGCTTCAGTGGTGCCAGGTATGTAAATAGCACTCCTACCATAAGTAAACTATTCTCCAAGCAATTTCTGCTATAGTGGTTTAGCTTGAAATGTGTGGCTTCGAGAAAGAAACAAGGACTTGGATGCCCCAAAGTCCTTTCCAGTTCTGTTTCTCTTCATCTGTTCAAACATAAGCCAATAAAGAACACCAAGCCTTTCTCCATACCTTCACTCCATACCATGACTACAACATAACTGCTAATCAATACAGTGTCTTCTACTACGAGGAAAAGGCTGAGCTGAAACCAAATGACAGTGAACTGCAGGAAGAAAAGTTCTAGGCTCCTTTATTCTGAGGCAACCTGGGCACAAATCTCCATCATGACAGTGTATGGTGAGATTAACATTTAGTTGTCAGAGAGACGAGGACTGAATAAGCATTCTATAAAGCCAGGTTTTTATTTTAAATACATGCCTGTTTTTCTCTTCTCTTTTTAGAAGACCGTTTATTTGACTGAACTACTTTTTTTTTTTAGCATATTCACTGACAAAGTCTACACATTTCACACGAAGTTATCTCTACAATTGCGTGAAGCAGTCTATCAGATTTACTATTGCCACCTCTCACACAGTTCTATAGTATTTTCTTAGCTTCAAATTATCTACTTTCTTACATATATATTCTTACATGGTATTAAAGTAGCATTTTAACACAGCAGTAATGTCTGAAATTGTTGTCAATATACACAGTGTAGAAAATTTTGAGAAAGAAGAAAATATTGCCCAGTGGATTCCTCAGATCTAATAGTTTATTTTTGGAAGCTCATCATTGATGAGCTGTACAACTGAAAAATATAGTAGTTATAATTGACCACTAAAAGCTTCTTTTAGATAGGAGACAGAAAGAGCAATGTGCTGAAGGGATTTTTACGATGAGCTTTCTGATGAGCTTAATTAAATTTCTATTTTGATTGCACTGATGGAAGTAATGCTACAAGTACAACAGAAACCTGAACTGAAAATCATAAAGATTCCCTTGTTTTATTATTCTTAATAGAATGTTCGTTTTTCCACCAAAAAGATCAATACCATCAGTTTCAGCTAGGAAAAGTCTCACCCATCAGTGGCATATCCCCTGGGATTCACTGGAGGGCGGAAGGAACCAAATAGGGTCACAAATTCAATTCCAGGTGATACAGCCCCTGTGCAGGACGTTCATTCTGTCACATTATAGCCTGAAAAGAAAAAATCCTCTAGATTAAGACAATCACGTAGCTGGCTTTCAGTAACAAAAGAGAAAAGTTCATAGTAAATCTTTTCATGTCTTCCACGATGCACTGATCATCTTTGAAATTACTTTTCTTTCTAGTCAAAGGAAAGAACCTTGATGACAGTTCAAAGTGGATGAATAATTAACACAAGGACGGCTTTTCCTTGGAATTGTAGCAATTCATTTTGCCAGGACAGTGAAGCAATAACTGAGCACATCTCTCAGCTGAAAGGCTGGGAAAAACAGAAGTGAAGCTATCTGCTGCAATGAAGGACACTTAACAGCTTGGTTACTTTCTTGTTTCCTGCCTATTCCATTGCCAGAATATTGATGGAAAGACAGAAGAAAAATACTGAGGCCTGATATATGAGAAAAGGAGCAGATATTTCACTGTTGTTGATAAAAGAGTGCTGAAGTAAAGAAAGAATGAAAGGTTACAGGATTCATAGAAAAATGCATATTTTTAAAGCCTTCAAATTAAGTCTATCTAAAACCAAAATAAATGCACATTTTTGATTACTTTAACAAAGTAAATCATCTGCCAAAGGAAATGTATTGTGGAATACCCTTCCCAAAACAGAGGTTTAAACTCAGAAGGAAAAAAAAAGCTGACATCTAGTTGAAGTCTCTAACTAGGGGTCTGCTTCTTTAGCCTGGAGAGGCCATGGAGATTCAAGTGCAAAACACACAAATGCCACATCCACAAAGGCTGACTGTGTTTCTTTCCTAATCTGAGAGCACATCTGCATTCCCCTCATACTGACTGCAAGAATATCAGAGAGGAGTTCTATCAGAAAAATATGGAGATAACTGGCTTTTACCTACTATATCATTGATTTTAGTCTCACATTTCGGCAAATTAATCATAATCCCCTTGATTTAAGCAGGTGCCTGATGAACCCCATTTGAGAGAACATTATCTGAATCTCTAACAGCTGTTTTCCAGGTTACCTTGGTAAAAAATAAGAGCGTAAGAGTCATTTGTTCAAGTAGGAAGAGTTTCCTTGGTTAGAGACATTGCAGCTGCCTTGAGACTACCTAGAAATTAACTGTTCAAAAATTGGATGACATTAATTAGCTCTTCAGAAAGGAAATGTGTAATCTACCGCCACAACCATGAATGGAAGAGTTCAAGAAACAGCAATTTGCTCAGGGCTGCAGCTGTAAACATAAAAGCACCAGCGTATGCACAACACATGCTTTCTCCTACAACAAACAAACACTTGGGTTTCCTATTTTAAGCCTCTGAACCTCATTAAGACACACAAGAATAAGAATCATCAAAACACCTTCAGCAGCTCAAATTGTTGCAGCTACTTAAACTGATTTCAAGAGCCTGCTAAATTTGTTCTGAAATTATTGAACAATACATGGCATACTTAAAAACCACAGCTGAAGGTTGGTCACTTCCTCCCCCTGGTGTACATGGAAACACGTGGGTGCATTGGACTGTTTTTAAAAGCCTCCATGGGCTTTTAGAAGAGACTCGTGGCAAGCAAAATCAAGGAAGAGCATGGGAAGACTCAGGCAGCAAAAGGCTTGTCCCATGGTTTTGTTTCTTTGTGGACACACGATGTTTTTGAGCATTTCGCCATGGGGACATTTTAATGACAACTTCTTTGTGCCATGATAATTAGGGCAGGGGTAAGGGTTTGGACAAGAACTCTGCCCACTGTAATTTGGGCAAGATAATCAGAACTGCTGTTAAACTCTTGTAATTAAGAGTCATCATGATTTTATTTTTTTTTCCTGACAGAACTTTCTGGAGTTCTGGAAAGAGGGAATATTTGGAAATGGGAAAACTAAGGAAAGGAGTTCAGCCAATGATTTTAAGTTCTGGTCACATTCTCAGACTTCAAATTTTATTATAATTTTAACAATAAAACTGGAATTTTACTTCACCTGTAATTACGATTTTAATGTTGCAATATGAATTCACCTGCTAGAACTTTGAAAATAACATCGTGAAGTACTACACCTGACACCAGAAGACCAGAGGTCTAAAACAGGGTCCCAAGTCTATTCACAATGTCATATTTATCAGATTGTATTCCTAGCACTGTACGCTGTCAGAAGACCCCTCTGCTCCACAGTTTTCGGCCCTGAGGAAGTTCCTTAGTAAGAATGTGCCAGACAAAAGTTCCTTTTCAAAAGAGAAGTCTCTGCTGACTATATGCAACTTTTTCATGACTGATCCACCAGGAAAATCTGTTTAATTAAGTTCCTGTGTCAAACTCTGAACTGTTATCTAGTCCAGGAAGCACATTATGATCATAGTATAATGAGATGTCACAAAATCTTTTTTTTTCCTGAACTCATAAGAACCTGGCAGTTCTACGTTATAAATCTAATTTTACAAAAGAGCTTCAGAACATCCATATTTGAGTTGGACTATTCAACACAGAAAATCTCTGCTACTGCTCATTCAAATGACTTAAATGTGGCACTTTTATCTTGTCATATAGAAACCAAGTCAAAGAAGGTATGTCAATCATTGTGAATACAAGTCTACTTAGGACCAATATTTCCCATTACATTATTTTTGCACCCATGCAAACAGCTCTAGTTCAGAGTTAAATTAGTCAATGACACAACACAGTAAAGAATTTAATACCACTGCAGAACCCACAAATATAAACAGACTGGTGCCTGCCTTCCCATTTCTGCAGGTCTGGGCTGTTCCTTACCAGGGATTGTTTCCACGAATTGCTTCACTGCCAGGATTCAAGGTCCAAAGCGATAACGCTGAACGGAAACAGATATTCAAAGCAGGTAAAATGCACTGGGGAGCTGAACCTTAAGCTCCCTCTTCATCGTGCATTCAGGACTGCATTACCTTCTTTTCAGAGTTCAAGCAGAAGTTAATTTGGTAAGAAGTGAAGGTATGAGATGAGAGCACCTACCTGCTGGAAGTTAGAGGAGTGCCAGAATGTGCTGGGGGGCCACCTGGAACAGCAGGGAGGTGGCTGAGGATGCAGAGAGCCCACCACAGATGTTCCATCATGTGGAACATGTGTGATAATATGTCCCCACTGAGGTCCCTGGGTGATTCTCAGGTGATTATGGGTCATGCAGCTGCAAACATTCAGTGCCACATCTTTAAAGTCGAGTCAAGAGGAAGAGGTCTTGCTTCTGCGGTGTATTTCCCTGTGAGGTAGCAAAGGCTGTTTCCCCTTTCATGTCATCTGGGAAAGGCTTTCAGAGACTGAGCATGATCTTGTGCATTAATGATAGTTTGTCAGAACACTGAACTATGAAGTGCAAAAAATACCCATGTGCACGCAATACTGTGCCTTGCACTTCAGTCATCAAAAAGATGTAACATTTAATGATTAAAGGGAAACTTCGAAGGTTAAACTATGTGTCTTTAAAGAATTATAAAAAAAAGGAAATAACAGATAATAAACAGCGAAATGCTTCCAACTGTCCCACTCCAGAATCAACTCTTTGCCCAACATCATGCAACAGGATATTTGTAGGCACTTCCAAACACATGGAGCTGCACTCTCAAGGACAGCAAACCTAGCAACACTGGCAAACATTGCTCACCTATCTGCCTTCCCCTTAGTTCATTTCGTTCAGTTCTCTGATTACCAAGCCCCCATTTATTTGAGGTTTGATGCATTTTGCATGCACAGAAAGTCTTCCTGGAGTTAGAAGGACGTTCACTTAATTGAATCTGCCTGACAGATGTGATACAGTGAGATAATCAATACACAGTTGACAGATGTCTATGCTATGTATATACACATATTAGGAACCAGGGACATATATTCCTCGTATGGAAAACAGAGAATGAGCTGCTCATTGGAGTTGAGCTCAAAGTGGTTGCAGATTACTTTATTTAAGCTAATTATATACTTTAAGACCATGGTGAACTTGGAGAGAGTTCCAGGCCACTGGCTGAATGAATTAATACCATTAGAGCCACCACTCCTGGAAAGATCATCCAGCTCCCCCTTCGGGCCTCCTATATCCTTAACAGTGGCTCAGGCTCTGAAGCCCCTTCCCACACAACCACAAGCACTGAGAACTGGCTGAAATGCTGCAGACTTTGGAACATGTAAGCAGCAGGGACCATTTTTCTACTCTTGTTCTGTACCAGTGAGACCTGATGGAGTGTCCTGCAATTTACACTGGGGCAATAGATCAAGACAAAGACAGACTGACTGGAGTTGTCCTTAAATGTGACGGTGGCATCTGACTGCAGCTGACAAATAATATAAACCAATTACTTCAACCCCACATATCTTTGAGCAAACTCTGACACCATACAAACTAGGCTCAGGGAAGGACTGCAGATGAAGGTGCTATTTTAAGACATTGTTAACAGCAGGGTAGGGTCCCCACAGATTATATCCAAATTTAAATGCTTAGATGCAAACCACCCGAGTATGATTATCACAGTCCCTGGTAATAATCTCACTACTTTAGTTCTAAACAGTAGAATTTTGACTCCTGCTGTACAAAAACTATGCCACAGACTGCAAGTCCATCCTTCCTTTGGCAGTGCACCAGCCTGGAATTTCCTCCAGAACACTTCATAGGACTCAGTTCCTAAGCCAACTTATTGTGCCAGTGTCAAAGGCATGAGAAACTTGGACCTTCTCCTAAAATGCTGATTATTCAATTGAAACTGAAAATTGGAAAGAAATTAAAAGTGGGAAAAAAAACCCACCTCATTCAGGCCCACATCTGCAGCAATCAAAGCTGGGGATTATGTGAACAGAGCCTGCAGAGGGCTGGCATCCTTTCTGTACGCTTCATGAAGTGGATCTGACTTTAAGCCACCCACATCTCTACGCTCTCAGTGCCCATCAGCCTCACAGGAACACAGCAGTGAACTGCTGAAGGACTGCACAGCCCCTTATCTGAGCAGATTCTGGAGATAACAGTGCCTGTTTCCTTTCATCCCAGATGGAGTGTTTGCCATGGGCCTTGCTGAAGCCACATAAAAAGTATGGAACATTCTGGGGCCATCAGCCATGTGTTTGAACGTTCCAGTTCCAGGCAGTGAGATGTAATGCTGTCACGGAACAGCAAAGTCCTGGATGGGGACTTCAGGGACTTCTAAGTCATACAACTCAACTAGCTGCAGGGAAGTGGTTGTGTGTTTCTCAGATAATAAGCAAGCACATCATTCTGTAAGAATTAATAAATCCCACTAAAACAGGCAGATAAAAAAGAGCAGAAGCTAGAGAAGAATACAACCTCATCTTCTAAAAGGGAAAATAAAAGGTACCAGGCCTTTTTGAGTTCAAAACTAAACCTGTATCTCAGCCTCCTTCACAGACCAGTCCTTCCTCACACCATTTCTTTTTGTTTCTTCCTTTTCCATCTGAGGGATAGATATACATTGCTTTGTGGGTTTACACTCCTAGAAGAGACTTCTCTGCGGAACATTCCAGCCAGACAGCATGCTATCTGGAGCTAAAATGGTAGTGGGCCCACACTAAACAGGCATAGATAAGTGTACATTTATTTCACACCATCACAGTAGAAACACAAGACTTATTAACATCAAGAGAAGTTACTGTGACACCTGTATCTGTATCTATTCTTATGGTCAAATACCCAGACATGTACAGATATGGATATAGACATTTACCCTTCAGAATTGTTTAAAACCTTAATGTCTGAAATCTAAATCCAAATCCCATTTATACTGAATCATAGATTATCAGTTATTCGGTTATTAACACTTTCATCTGCAAACTTTTGTCTATGGTTTTCTAGCTGGAGCTAATATAAAAGGCTAATACAAACGATTGATCAAAGTTTTGTTATATTTGATCAAAAGTAGCGCCATGTCAAATTCAAGCTTTGTCAAACCTATGGATCCGACAAACACCAAGAATGTTATTCTAGGCTATTAGGACAATTAAAATGGTACAGCTATAGAAAATGAAACAGAAGCTCAAACAGGCATGCTCTTTTCAAATTACAGAAATGCTGAATAACACCACCCCAGATCTACATATTGAACTGCTACATAGCATCACTTTTTGCTGTTGAACAGTAGCATCTCAGAGTTATTTCATGAAGTCAAACAGTTTCCTCATCCATCTCCCAAAATCCAACTCTTTATCATGTCAGGCACTTTAACATAGCATATGCAAGCAGGGTATTAATGATAGCAAAATGTACAGAACATGACTGCAGCGTCTAAAACATTTTGGATGTATTTTGAGATCAGTAGAATGGAAAAATCTAAAGCACTTCACATAATTGCTTTCAAGGCTTGGTAGCATCCAGAGTTAACATTATGCAAAACTTTAAGTTAATTTTTTTTTTTCTTAAGTTAAAATTTGATGGTAAAAAAAACACTATATGATAAAATTTACACACTGTAATAAAACCTATGCAGACCTTTTCCACTGCATTTCCAGAAGGGACTTCAATAATGCTGCCAATACGTAAGAGGTTGTTGTTTTCTTTTTATTTGCTAAGAACCATTAGAATTCTTTTTTATAAACAAAGCATTTGCACAAAACAGCTCTAACCAAATGTTTTGTGAACGTGTGCAGTGTTAGAATATTCAGTGAGCATTAAAAGCTTTATAATGAGGATTCTGCAGGTGATAAGCAGAGATGCTTTGGGGCTTTCTGGAAAAGTCAGATGATAGCAAAATATGGACAGACGACTTTTTCTCTCAGAACTGTCCCATTCTGTCAATAAGCTGAGTCTTAAAAAGGGTAAGCCTAACTCATCTCCTGAATGTATTTGACAGGCAATAGACAAGCAAGACACCACCACAGAGAAGTAAAAAGTGAAAATGACAGTAGCTAGACTTCCAAACAGGGAGATACCACACAGATGCTGTCTGTGGTGGCTTGTAGTATACAGTGAGTGAGCTCAGAGGCACTCATTTCCAAAAACACATCTTCATCTGTTTCTGCACTTGAGCACTGTAACAGGTACCTTCCAGCTGTCAATCTTGGCAACCATTCTGCTTGTTCAACTGGAGGTTGTGCATCTGTGCTGGGAGATCAATTAAAAATGCCTGCATGCTGTCAACTGCCAAATTTCCTATCAATTGTGAAAAATGCATTCAACATCACTAGACTTTTTTCCCTATTTCAAATTTTATATTAAAAACAAAGCTACAGTAGCAGTAATAGGACAGAAGGAAAAGCTGTAGTTCAACAGCTACAATATCCTTACTCCTTTCCCAGTGCCCACCTCTCCAGCAGATAAAGTGTTCCCACACTTCCGGGTTTTTGTATTTCAGATGAAATATCCAGTTACAAAAAAATCACAGATCTATGAAAGCAATAATTATAGCTTTGCTACTCAGAGTACACATTCATATGCACCGATCACCCACTTCATATATAAAATACTCAAGTAGCTGATTGAAGGATACTAGTTCTAGATAAGCTAGATATTGCTGGGCTTGCTGCTCCCACTGCTGAGGAGATGATGGGATGCAGTTGCCTACACGGTCTATGCAGAATGGATTAAGGTATTTGTGGAAACACAGTGAAATGACCTGGCTTCTCATCTCTGTCATAGAAACCTCTCATTAGCTCAAGTTATGGAAAAGACATAGACAAGCTTTCACTTCATACATTGCACCGAGGAACATCAGCTAGGCACACATATCTAGCTACAAAATATCATCATCTTAACTCCCAATTAAAAATCATCTGCATGACACTTCCATTGTGAGGGCACCCTACAATCTATCTAACCCTCACAAACATCAGAGAAGAAACACATGAAAATGGTTGGTTAAAAACTAAAGCAATTGCAGGAAGAACAAAGAATTGATTCAGAAGTCAGGCAGAAATCTACAAAGCATTGGTGTCAAAACTCGAGTTCACTAAACGTAGCCTCCACTATATTGTTATCTGTGCATACAGTGCTAGTACATTGGAAGCTACTGGAAGTTCAGCATTACATAAACTTTTAATAGCTACAGAACTGAAAGATGTCTAAACTGATTGAAATTTCCAAACATTTAGAATTCCTCTTCTAAAACCTCTTCTTATCTGATGAATGAAAAAAACAGGTAAGAAAAAGTTTATGATACAGCAATCTACAAGGATACAAGAAGGGCATTTGATTTACAACTGTTTTCTGCAGCGGTATCGAACAAAGCTCTGGTACTAAAGACAAGAACAAAAACAATGAAAAACATCAAGGGCAAAAGTAGTCAAACTCTTCACTTTCTTTTGTGTGTTAAATCACGTGTACAATCGCTATAATGAAAAATCAATATTGTTCATACAGAGAAACCCTGTCAAACTAGTTGTTAGTGAATGGGACGACTAGCCTCTGCAACTCTCTGGTAGCAAAACTATTTTCTGATAAACTGCAACTTACCCAATTACTGCAGTATTTTAGAAGTCACAATGCACTATTTCAGTAATAAAGTGCTTGAGAAAAGGAATCAATTCCCCAAAGGCTGCAGTACAGGTGAAATGATAAAACAAAAACAAATAAAATAACAATTTTGTAGTTAGAAATTCCACTTCTTGAAGCATTTCTCAAGCATCAGAGAAGAACTTCAATGAACTATATTCTAATGAGAATTTATATTATGGTTTATTTACGTTACTTAATGATGGCAATAACAAAAATGTTCTGAGATCAATGTGAATACATATTTCATTGCTTCAACACTTTCTCAGAAGAGATGCTTATCTCTTCCGAGTCAGCAAGGACTCAAAAGCCCATAAAAGATCTTCCTAATAATTTAATAGTACCACAATGCATTTACAGTGTCAAGGAATAATCACTGCAACCACTTACTGGCAACTATCCTTTTTCCTGCATAATCAGTACCTGAACTGCTCACTCAACACCCAGGAGAGATGCTAGAAGAGCATCAGTTTTAGACATACGTAGACTTTACAAGAGCTTTAACAAAAGAGTTCTTTCAATTTATCAATGTACCCCAAAATCATGTCCATCATGCCTTTGAATACAGGGTAAAAAATCTTTTGCAGGAATTTTAACAGTATTTTATAAAATAGAGTTTATCTTACTTTTTTTTTTTTTTTAAGACTTGATAATATATATGAAGTTTTAGACTCTCCTTAGAGCAAGTTTTCCAGATCTGCTCTGTTACTAAGGAACTACATTGAAAGAAAGTTCATATCTTAATATAAATCTCAGATGTCAGCAGCTACAGAGCCTTGAGGTAGTAGATGGCTCTCATGCTAAGAAGTCACCTTCCATGCCCATCAGGTCTCATCCTTCTCTGTTCCCCAGCCAATCTTCTAAGTGACCAAACAACAGTGTTCCTATGCTGCAGAACACTGTGCTGCTTCCAAACAACACTTAACAGACATATAACAGGAACCTCAACATCAGCTCAGGTGAGAGAAGGGACTGTCTGTGGCATATCTTTACTTTCTATGAAAGGAGATATACTACTCCTTTAATGGTCAAACATCCATACTAAAATAAGTCATCTAATGATCTACTTAACTGTTAACATCTTATCCTCTTCAAATGAATCTACCAGAAAACAGAAAATGTGGAAGTGTAATATTGTTTTTTTCCTCTTTTAATAGTGCTTTCTCTTATTCAAGACACTATTAGTGGAAGATGACAACAATGGATGACTTCAGTGAACACAGACAAGATTTTTATGCTTCCAATCAGTATATGGCAATATTCTGATTTTACTGTAGGTACCTTAGTCTCTGTTAAGACATTCCATCTCCTAGACTATCTACAAAATTCCTCTTCGCTTAATATCCAAAACAGCACAAACCCAGAAACTTCCACTTCCAAACCCTACCAATCTGAACTCACTAATGATCTTGTAGTATTAAGCTATCTCCCCCCCCAGCATTGCATTCCTAACAGAATGATAAACTATGAACACTCTGGATTCAGTATAACCTGATCCAGCCATGAGTACAGACAGTAAGCTCCTGGATAACTGAATTTACTTTTGCAGCCAAGTTATCAATCAAACCATACATGGGAGCTGGGAGTGGCTGTGCAGCAAAATTCAGCTGTGCTTTGTCATGCTATCAGTCCTAATGGTATTCCAAGTACTCGCATGAAGCAAGCTTGAGCTAGACACGCTGGATGCAATCCCTGTTCAAGTGCAATGCTGAAAGCCAGAGAGTCTGTTTCCACTTCCTTTTCTCTAATTCTACACGCTTATATTTTTAGCTCACAGAAACACTTGAGAAAGAACTATTGTATTAACGATCCTCTAATAGCCATGCGTGTCAAGGGTAACCACCAAAACCACTTAATCTGCACATGTATAAACTTTGTGTTAGGCAAAAAGTGTTCTTGTTTAGCTTTTGACATTGCATGGAGACATCAATTTGTGGAACAAACACAGAATAAAATCACAGAATCATCTGAGTTGGAAGGGACCTTCAACAGTCATCAAGCCCAGCTCCCCTGCAGTGAACCAGTACACCTACAGCTAGCTCAGATTGCTCAGAGCCCCGTACATCCTGACCATGAATGTCTTCAGGGATGGGGCATCCATCACCTCTCCAGGCAACCATTTCCAGTATCCCAACACCCTTACTGTAAAGAACTTTTTCCTTATATCAAACATAAATTTCTCCTCCATTAGTTTCCTCTTATCCTACTGCAACAGACCCTGCTAAAGTCTGCTCCCTTCTTTGTCAGCCTGCAACTCTCTCTAAAAGAGAAAAAAACAAAAACAAACAAACAAAACAAAACAAAACACACGTAGACCTGATCATATATACCGTCAATTTGTAAGGCATTTACTTTGCTCTGGTAAGTGTTGTTCTATTAAGTAGCAGGAACTGAACTATTGCCAGTAAATTAAGAAGAAAGCAACACGCCTCCCCTGTGTTGCATATTATTATTCATTGCAAGAGGATCACCTGGTAAGGAGAGACTGTGGTACTCCTGATCTTCATCTCACTGGTTTTAAATTTATGAGTAAAGAAGGAAAATCTCAATTAGAAATGACATTGTAATTACTTAACCTCTTGAGACTCGAAACAGAGAATATAAAAGCATGATCATTAAAGTCATTCTGGTAGAAAATCCATTCTTCTGCATGAACTTTGTATTAGGGCTGAGAGACTAAAAAGTATTTTTTTCCTCTCATTTTGAAGCAATATCTTTCCCACTGTTGCTAAGAACATGAAAGATAACAGTCTCTTTTGAAAGTTGCAGTACTGTACAGGACTTATAGCATATCTATATCACCCTTGACCTCCACCAAAAAGAAATCACCCTGAAATGGCATGAAAAACTGCATGAATAAGTGCTTGGGAAACACGCTCCTTCAGCTTACCTTTTCATATCTTTAATAGTTATCTTCTTAGAGTCAAAGTTAGGCAAGAAATTTATTCAAAAGCTGCATAAATCCAGAGCCTTAAGCCTGAGATTTGGGTTTGGCAGCTGAACAGAAAGTTACAGATTATTGCTTGAGCTGATCTGTATCACTGTATGGCCACTGGCTCATTCAACCTTTCACCAAATCAGTTCAGCCTGGTTAGGCAGAAGAAGGGCATCCAAGAGCGGTGCAAAAACTCTTCCAGCAGTTAAATCAGCTTCAGGGATGGCCTCAGATGCTCCAGAGCCTGAGAGATTTTCCCTTTTTTTTTCTTGCATGGGAACTAGCGGAGAACATAATTCTCAAACTGAAAAGGTTGTCTGTAATTGAAAATATTCCCTCCCAATGACTGTCAAAGCTCACATTCTACTGTCTTTGGAGCTTCTTGTTCCAGCGTGAACGACAAAGGTAACGTCATAATTTTGTACTTTTTTTTGTGCTTCTCTGGGAAATTTCATTTTAGCACTTTACCTAGTATGTATGTAAGATAGACAACCACATATGAGGTATGTGCCACAGACCACATTCATTACTGTTTAAATGTGGACAAACTTTTTAAAGACTTTTTTGCATTATCAAGCCTTAGATGCATCTACTTTGCTGAAGATGGCCTGCATTACACACAGCCTCTGCAGCACTACCACACATAAGGAAGTTTATGCCTTTCACCACTGCCTGTGACATATTTTCCATGCTTTTTTAGAAGTATGTTCTATTCCAAAATTAAGACAGCTGATATATGTCAATTGGTATTTGGTTGAATACTGTTGTACTCTATAAACGCCAAATTCCAGTCCCATGACATAACAGAAAAATATCTGTGGTTTAAAGATTTATTTCAATTGTATTGGCTTGTATGAGATGAGAAGCAAGGCTCTGAAGTCCTTTTTGAAAGAAAGTACAGTGTACAGTGCTAGGGAAGAGATATGCTCACGCTAAAGACAAACCCACTGCATGCATTTCCAGGCAGAGGTCCCACAGCACATCTGCAATGCACAGGGACCCAGTCAGTAGAAAGCAGAATCAGGAAGGACTGGAGAGAAGCCTGTGGGAGGATAAAAGAACGGTCACTTGTGCGTCTGTGAGGATGAAGAAAATCCTGTGAGTTGCTGGACTACTTGAACATTCACTAATACATTCAGTAATTCAGACTGCATTTTTTATTCGCCAAAATCCTTATGTTTAGCAGGAGATTTTCATCCATACCAGCTTCAGATTTATTTTCATTCTGAACTTCAAGGAGACCGTGACTAACAAATTACACTGTTAGAACAGCAAGCCTCCTAAAGCAATCCTTTTAAACATTTCTCCAGAAGGAGAACTGGAAAGCAGCAACTAAATCTGCTGGGAAAGAAGAAAGCAACTATAACAGGAATTATGAGTTTAGGCACAAAGCATCAGTGTTAGGCATTTGATAATCTCACAGTTTTGTTCTGAAAATAGATGAGAGGGAGTGTTTCTGTGCATGACTAGTACCAGAGAAAATAAATTCATTTTTTAAAATACAGCTTATGCACAGACAGCTGCAGAATGATTGCTACCTATTAGTGCTTTTCATTCTGTATGAAAATTCTGACCTGCTAGGAACTCCCTCTTCTCCCACTCCAAAGACTTGACAGACAGACCTTGGAGAGATTTTATTGCATCATTAGATCAATAATTATGGCATGATTGTTTTGTATTTCATCTTGTTTTAGTTCTTCAAATACAGAATAACTCTCAGTTTCTTTCATCCAACAAAGTTACAGTCTTCTTCTGATAACAAACTAGGGAGTCAAGATGCCATCTGGCCGTACCAATCTGTTTGCTGCCTGCACACATCATCCAGACAAAACGAAATATGACAGTAGACAGCCTAACTGCAATTTAAATGGTAGATATTTCAAGCTGCCATACATTAATGGCAGCCTATACTTTTTGGTACACGTACCATTTATTCAGATTGACAAGGTATGCTCAGGCTGCAGTGAGGACACACCAGATACACTCCAAAAAGGATTCCACTTCTGAGAACAAATATACAGCAATTCTGACAAAATACAGGGCTGACACACAAATTACAGTCCCTTCAACTCAGACTGGGTTTACAATCAGGGAACAATTACTGACACAAGCAGGCTTGCAGATACAGATTCAATTTCTTTTGTTCCCCTTTAAGAACTGTGCCAAAAGTGACACTTTTCTCTTAACACAATTATGCAATTTAATTTTAGAACACCTCACTTTCTGAGTAAAAATTTAGATTTAGCTGCAAAAACATATGTTCTGTTATGAGATCCTTTTTTAAATTCAGTTTTATCACAACCTGTTCTGGGCACATAATCAAGGCATGTCAGTGACTTTTTTTTTGCATGCCTTCAAACGATAACTGTGCCTAAGTTCTGGCTGTCCCACCTTTCATATTTTTTCTCATTAAAAAGTTATTGACATAGGAACATTTATACAACTATACATTTGTACATCTATAATGCCTCCGGCAAAGTGGCATCCATTCCAACTTTTCAAAGCTGAATTAATATTGTTTATGGAAGGTATGGAGAACTCCACATATGAAGGAAGGTCAAAGGAACTGGATTTTTGCAGCCTAGAGAAGAGACAGTTCAAGGGCATCCAACTAGAGATTTACAAATTCTGAAGCATAATTATAGCAGAGAGGTAGGAACTCCCTCCACAAAGATGCAAGGTGACAGTAAAACAGCAATGGGTACAAACAGCTTTAAAGTCCATCTAAACAAGGAAAAGAATGGCACTTGCAGAAAAAGTATTGGAATAGTTTGTACTATGGGATCTCCCTGGCTGGAAATAACAAGACCTAACAGCACAACAACCCTGAAAAGCACAATTCATGGCACTGCACACAGCAAGAGCCTGGAACTTCTGTCAGAGGTCCCTGCCATCCTGGCCTTTGCATAATTCTACAGAGCTATGCAGACTCTCTGGCAGGTCCATATTCAGCCCTGACAGAAGTGAGGAAAAAAGGGAAGCAAAGCTTTTGGCTTTCAAATGGATAATGAAACTGGATTTGCAGCAAGGTTTCAAGAGAAAAAAAGACAAGGAAAAATGGGATAGCTAATGAAAAAAGAGAGATGACAAAAAAATTATGAGGAAATCATTCAAATTTTTAGCAGCTCATTTCAGTTTGATCAGAAGGCTTTTGAAGATTTGATCATTTCCTGTGCTATAAAACCAACCAACTACTAAAACAAATGTAGCTGATTTTTTAGAAAAATGGAGACATTATAAGCTAATTATTATTCCTAATATTCCTGTGTGTGTTGTGGAATGACCAGCCCCTTTGAAGTGTCTGTCTCCTTCTGAAGGGTATCGGAAGACAAGGTGCTGAAGTAATGATTTAAACAGGTTAAAGAGATTGTTCCACATTACTAAATCATCGCTTACACAGTTCCTCTGACTGCTAGCTTAGAAGAACAGCCAAAAAATGTATAAATGTCCGTCCTGTGAAATAATTTATTGCTATTACTCAGGCTCAGTATTATACTAATAAAATTGTATTCCAGAGTGCTGGAATCATAAAGAAAGAGAAAAACACAGCAGAATATACCCAAAGAGATAATATAGCTGTGGGTCCCTAAGATTCACACTTCACATGACTACCAGAAGATGGAAAGAGAGAAAAGAAGTGGAGGAGTAAAATAAAATTTGGTATGCAAAAATAACCCTTCTTAAAGTTGCTGCCTATGTGGTTTATGGCAAAGCACAAAGAGAAGAAACAGTGACAGCTACTCACCCACCATGCCACCAGCACAGTCAAGCTGACTGTCTCTGCTGAGTGGCTCCTGTTCAGTGCCCTCACTTTTACAGATCCTGTTTGGACATGTCTTACCCTGAGTTTACACAGTGCACAATGGATTCTGTTTTACGTCAGGGCTGGGTACACGTAACAACTGTAAATACTCAGGCATTGTAACACCTATGTCCTTTCTTTAGTCTACAAATTAATTCCACACTGGAGAAAAAAATTTTATACCTAAATATACACATACATACACAACTGCCAACGTAACTTTAAAGTTCAGATTTCAAGCTCTCCTTCTGAAGATCAGAAGAACGATATATTTATATGCCATCTTCTTCCATCAAGAAAAGTAATTATAGTCTACCCCTTAGTCATTCTCAAAAGCAACTGAAGTTCCTTTTATCATTCAAAGCACTCTTCAACAGAGTCCTTCAGCCTTTCTCCAAAACTGTCTATCCAGGGTGTTTCCAGAGCACTGATAGCACTCCTGTGGGAAAACTAACAGGTGACTGCGTGGGCAGTGGGGCACTCAGAGGAGGCAGAAGTCTCTGGATCCCCAGGAGCCTTACCCTTTCCTAGAGACCCAGGCTCACCTGGGTGCTTCTAATGCGATCTTCTGTTCAACTCCTTCAGCTTTAAAACATTATCACTGCTCCCTCTAGTGGGTGTCCTGATCGCAGCAAATACTGCCCACTGACTTCAAGGGCAGCAGCTCAATACCAAGAAATGCACAGCAACAAAATCTGCAGGTGGGCCATTTGAGGAAAAAAAAATAATCTCTGCTCCGCAACTCATATTTTGAATGAGCAATAGGCACAATTATCTGTCCAGATTTACTGCCCATAGATAAAATCCTGACTGGTTTAACTGACAAAACTCCCACTGAAATCACCTTCTCATTAAGAAGAAACGATGACACAAGTGGAACAAAATCAACACCACTAACTGTAAGCACAGTATTGATTCGCGTGATCACTTTAGACACCTTTTAACTGCAGCAGCATTTTAAATTATTCTTCCCCCTCCAATGGGAAAAGAATTAGAAAAGCATGTCATGAGCAGAGCCCTTCTGAATGCAAATCAATGCCAGATGAAGCGATGGAGGCAGTTATTAATGGGCATATTGTGTTGTTCCCATGTTGTGTAAAACTATAGCTTCAACCAAAGTTGTGTTGAAAACATCTTTCAAGCTGATTGATTGAATAGCTTGTAATGACATCTCAAAAGATGCTCAGTTTAGTAGAGTTTAAGACATGCTTTTAGAACAGGAAAAATCACAGTCTGTTTTTAAACAAAGAGCCATATGAAGAACATACCCATGTTCGCTGACATTTCAGTGTTAGCACGACATTATCTCATCACAGAAAATACCCCTAAAACTAAATGTTTTGCAGGTTACATGGTTACATAAGCTTAGTATCTTCCAACCGCTTAAAATTTGGGAGACAAAAAAAGTCTGCACTACTGACCAAGAAGTGATCTCCATTTCTCTGGACTGCTGTTGTTCTTTTTTTATTATTATCTCACACTCCCTTGCATATCTTTAAGGACTCTGCAGTTAATAGTGCTATCTGCACAGCCACAGGCCCATTACAGATAGGATCCTAAGAGGACACTGGCACTTGAAGATCTCTCATACTTCCCATTTCTTAAAAATGAGACAACAAAACTCCAGATACAGATACTATCTTCATTCATACGTCTGTGGCTGTCTCAGCCACAACTTCAAATACAAACATACTCTTTCAGCCACTCCTAAGGAAAAGACAGCACAATTTATCTGACCATGAAAAATGAGAGGATACAAAAATTAATATCTAAAACCACAAAACTTCCCATTAGAAAGCTGATGAGCCTACATAGCAGTGACAGATACAAGAGGAAGTGAAGATTTACCATGAACCATTGAAAAAAGTTTTTGTGCTTGTTTGTATTATATGAAAACTCTATGTAAGATAGCACAACAGAGATTAAAATAAATCATTAAGAGATAATCTGAGTTAGCAAGCAGGCAGAAAACAATCACAGGAGTGAATGATGTTTCCAAAATCAAATCCAGAGTCTTTCAGTCTTTAATCATGCTAATTATCTAGCCATTTGTCCTTCATTAGTCATGAGCCAATTACCATAATACCAAGCTCTGATTATTTATTGCTTTTCAAGAGATACAATTTGAAGACATGAAAACCATTACCCTTTTGTTCTGGTGTTTTTCAAATTCCGTTATGTACGTATATAAATATATTGAGCTAGGAAGGAAAAAAAACCCACAATTTTTGAAAACAGAACCTTCCAGTTTCACAGTTGTGGCATAGTTCCCTCTCTGTAGAGTTCTGCAAGCTCCCCTGCAGGAGCAACCTCACGTTGAACCAAGGCAGGAGGGGCCAGTGTCCAGGGCTGTAGTTCTTCTGCTCCTGGACAGGTGAGGAAGCTATTCCACAAAGTCTTGTTCTTACACAAACCAGAGCTGACATGTGCATCCTGCTTCTCCCTGGAGATATTTAACAGACACATTGATGGGATGCTTAAGGACATGATTTACCATCTTGGCAACCTTTTTGACTTGCCTGGGCTGCATTGAGTGAAGACAAATTTACTCAGGCCACATACACAATAATATAATATAGCTGTAAAAGTAAAGAGACCAGCACAAATAAGGAGGTGCTACAAAAGAAGGAAAATGAGTACTCACCCACCTCCAAAGATCTAGCTTCACAGGGAAGGAACTCTACAAAGGAATGACCTCCAACAAAAGAGCCTTCCTTGGTGGCAGTCAGCCTTTAAATGAGGTCTTCCAGTCACACAGGTGAATCGCCTTCACCTGTGTTCCCAGGGCTGACCAGATCTTTCCTTCAGGTGCTTATTCAGTGGTTCAGGCTGTGACTCAGCAGTTCCCATACAATAGCTAATGTATATAATTGACAAAACTTTTTTATTAAAACATTTTTTAAAATAAGAGCATCAAATACATAAAACTAGTAGAATATTTTCCTTTTTTTTGTGGCAATTCTCCAGTTCAAGCATTTCCACTCATGAACCAGTTAATAACTGAGAGGAAGTAAAATACTGTGTTATGATTCTGCAGGACTATCTCTTCTACAGTTAAAAGAGGCTGTTTCCTCTGTTCTTGATGATGTGTATGTGAAATACCACACCACGCAACAGAGGGTGCTGAGGCAGTGCAAGGGGACTGCCTCAGTGGTGTGTGCAGTGCGGTGTCTGTTCCTCAGGCTGAAAAGAGGGCAGTGTGTCCTGCTGTAGGGTACATTCCTGCATGTGGGAGACAAGGAAGGGATGTGGGAACCTACTTGCAAGCATCAAGATTCCAAAAAATGAGAGACAATTAGAATTTTTATAATAGAAAAAATGCTTATTTTGTGTGTTTTTTTTTAACATATTACTATTTTTTATTATTTTGAATTGTTATTTTAAATTGTTGGTTTTCTACTCTTGAAAAAATGTCCAAGTGAAGCATCTGGACTGCACTTTCCTGCTGAAGTTCAGCACTTCTTCCTGTCCGAACTGAAGTCTGATTCTCCCCAGGAACAGCTTCCCTCTCCTTTCTTCTTGGTGGGGATGAGGGAGGAGGACAGGCTCATAACAGCCCTTGCTGTCAAAAGAAGAACTGACAGTAAATGGAGGCTCCATGTGAGCCCGCAGGATGGCCCTGAGCGCAAGCTCTCCTAGTAAATGTATGGGATGGACCAGCACCGACATCAAGGCAGCTGTTGGGAGGGAGGCATATGGATCCCAATGCCTCTGCAATGAATTCTGGGGCACAATCTCTTCATGGTTGGCCTGACACTGACAGAGTGATGACCTGTCTGCTCTGATGAGGCAGGTCCACTTCTATCCAGTCATCCTCCAGAGATGGATCCACCTCCTTGGGCTCTTCATCACTGCTAGGTGGGTCCACATCCATAGGCTCAATGTCATCACCCATTTCCATCATCTGCCTACTCTGGAAAGGTGGATACTTCATCCTCACTCCAGGAAATAAAAACTTCTTGTATATCTCACTTGGAGAGAAACTGCCACTGGCTGATTCAGCTCAGCAACCGGTGTTCTGTATGCAGGGTTTCCATATTTATACGGCTTGAAACAGAAGATGGTCATGGCAATAGGATTCTGAGTGTCCCGTGGTGACCAAAAAATGGCAGTTGAGAGTTGGGGCCCACGATCCATTCTCTGAGATGGTTCCAAGAAGGTACCAAGAGGGTTAGGGAATGGGACTCACAACCATTCTGCAGCTGCCTGCAATGCAAAGAGAGTGAAGGAAGGGAGTTCTCAATGACTCTGAAGCTGACCAATTCATGCCAGACAGCAGCAGGGAAGGGGCAAAGCATACTGATACCCCACTGGCAGCCAAGGGATATGCAATCATTAAAAACTGTTGAGTTTTAAGGGTTCCATCAGCTGTCCTTGCCCATCCCTGACCTCTGCATCTGGAGTGTGAGAAGATGGCATATCTTCTGCTCTGATCTCAAAGGAGAAGGATGGGGAGGAGAGGGTCTGGCATCCTCTGGGTGACTGCAATGGAACAGCCCGGGGTGCAGCAGAGGAACTGTGAGGTTCATGGGGCCTGGTGCTGGGGTTCTCCACCCTGAGGAAGAGAAAGCCAGTTAAGGATTGCTGCCCTCAAGATGCTAAGTTTGTAAAATGTTGTAAAATACGTGTTAGCATGTTAACAAGTCTGAAGTCAAGAACCAAGTAAAAATATTGCAGTTACATGAGAAAGTGGTAACAATTATAGCGTCTCTTATTAATTACAAGTCCTGGGGCTCTTTTATGAAGTTAAATGTGTCAAATGAATCTTAGGCCTTGAGTCACAGAGAATAAAATAACTGAGCAACAAGAAAGATGTAAAGAAAACCAATGCAGCCTTAAATACAGTTTTTTCTTTCTAAACAGCCATTTTTCTGATATTTTAAAGATACCTATATAGTTAACACAGATTCAAGACTAGAAATATAAATAATAACAATAAAACGAAAAACTAAACTAAAGAAAGAAAGAGAGGTACAGTCTCCACCAGATTTTCAAATTATTATTTTTTACTTCCTCATGATCGCAGCAAGGTACAATGCAACTGTATGGTGACACATCTGAAAAAAAAGATTACCTGTTTCACAGCAAGCAGGAGGCTGGACAAAAAGACTTCTGGACATTAATAGCAGTGAAACAGACTGTGGCCTTCCAGGTCCCCGATGCTCCTAAGAAACAAATCAGTCACCCAGAATTAACTCTGATCCAAAATGGGAAGACTAGTTTTCTATTCAGACTGTAACTTAGCAGTTCTCTCTGTAAAATCGCTAGAAAATTGTCTTCAGTCAGCGGGTCGAGTAGGAACCTCAAGACTGAAAACCAGATTCACTAAATGAAACGTCGTGATCGTGTGTGTGCATGTGTATGTATATATGTAAAGGAAACAAAGGCGGTGACAGAGCCTTTATTTGAGGTACAGGTACTATAGAAAGAGATACTAGAGATAAAGGGAATGAACTCACCCCTCCTGGCAACCGTTTAGGTTAAGGAACGCAGCCACGCCTCGTTTGAATACAGGCGCGCTAGAAGGAAGGGAGCCAAGGGAGGGGGAGTGGGGGAGGTGTAACCCGCGCAGGCTCTGAGCGTCCCTGTGCTCTGCTCTGGTCACTCAGATGCCCATTCACTGTTTCAGGCTGTGACCCGGCAATCCCGCTACAATACATATACGCACATAGTATGCATATATATACAGACACCCACATTTTAGTACGGGATGGAGATACTCCAGTGTAGCCACCATATTTGCATATATTGTGAAGCAGTTTTCCAGTTTTATAACAGGTAAAATCAAACCTTTATACCATTATTTCTAAACGCTTTGTGTGGTTTGTGGTGAAAGCTAGAGTACTGATCTCTCAGTAGGTGGGTTCATAAAAAAAAAGATTCATGTTTAGGGATTTTTTCAAACAAAAGGTAATTCTCATTAGAAAAACAGAGCATTTAATTTTGAAGAGATTTGCTTTTGGAAGGAGTATGGCTGTTACAATGCTTTGCATATATTAATGCAAATCACAGATGCTAGAGTGAATTAGAAAATCTATTCCCAGAGAGATTAATCCAAAATGAAATCTTACTCTGTGATACTGGGTCCCCCTTTCATCACAAACCAACCAAACCAGAATTTGGATTGGGAATCTCATGTGTTCTCGTAACAGGGAGTGTCCTGATATTTATTTGCTTTGCTAATTCTAAGGAACACTTGCCTTGTACTTGGTATGTACACATTCCAACTGCCTTGTAGGAAACAAGAACTATTTAAAAGGACCATTTTGTTTTCAGCAATAAGCAGGTCAGCCACAACTTGAAAGATAGAGCTACTGCAGGGAAGTCTGGCAACCGACCACCACCAAATTTCATACTCAGTGTAGTTGCCACTTGTGGCTATAATTTCCATGACATCTTATTTCTTCACTGGTTGGGGGGGTCATTGCATTGTTAAAAGGAAACAAGTAAAAAGCTAAGCTAGCTTTCCAGGAGGCTATGCCCCAAGCATCATTACAACTGCAGAAGAAAAAAAG